>SNQJ01S0002176.1:75671-132986 GCA_010110895.2 Picea sitchensis
CCCTCCCTCTATATCCCCCCATATCTCTTGTGTTCTGTTGGCGCAGGCCAATTTTGGGAGAAAATCAAGGAAGTTTTGAGAATTCAAGGTAAAAATTGCAAAATATAAGGCAACACTGAAAAATGGGGAAGGCTCCTGAAACAGAGGAAAAGCAACACCGCAAACAGAGGAAAACTAGTGCCAAGGAAAAGTGGTTACAAAGTGGACAAACTACTGTGGAGAAATTGGAAAGTGGGCAAGCACCAACTTGGAGAATGGTTGGATCGTGGACTAGCCGAGATTGAGTCAGTTGGAAAGTGGAAAAACCTAATCCACTTAGGATTAGGGTTTTAGTAAGTGTTTTGTCCCATTTTTGGTATAAGTAGAATGTATTAGGACTGTGGAAGGGTGGGAAGTTCTTAGTTTTGTTATGAGTTCTAGATTTTGATAGTCTATACGTGTTCAAATAATTGTTCTAAGTTTTGTGAATACTATCACGATACGTGGAGATCGATTGTAATGGAGGAAGAAATTTACAATGCGCGACACTGAATTTTGCAAGAATATTAATATAGAGCTGAAGCGATTCATCTTTGTGGATGTAGCCCCAAGAGGGGGCGAACCACGATACATATGGATTATGTGTAAATTTTTGCAGTACTTTTGGTTATATTTTATTTAATGAGTTTTTTGATGAACATGTTGAAATGATAAAGGAAATAATATTGTGCACTAAGGATAAACTGATGAAATATGTAGAAAAACACTAAATGGATGAATGCCATAGTTAGTATTCATATATGAATCTTATGTTGCAGTGAATGAATATATGCCATTGGGTATATGATGTTATAATGGTTAATGAAGTTCTGTTGGAATAGTTGTGTCATTGGTGAGAAATAAGATCCATATAGGGTTAGCATAATAAATGGGTATTCGAGAGCTAGTAGTTGAGTAGATCTAATGCCCCTGAAAGAGAAGAACATCTCATCCCATGGTTGCAAACAATTGAGTCCTGAAACCACACATTGAAGCCATCTTTGGTGAGACAACGTAGTGCACTCTGTGCATCGTGTTTCCTTTTGGTATCCATAAGGGAATATGGTTGAAGGGTTGTTGGTAATCATGTAGTTAGAACTTGGGTCATCCCATAAATCCAACAAATGGTTTCGTTGTCGGTTGGAACTCAGAAGATTAGATTGAGAGGGATGTATCATGCAATATAGCATGAGGTTTTAAGAAATGGGATGTTTTTAGGTTGGCACCCCATGAAAGAGGATATTGAAAGATGGTTGACAGTTCAAGAACTAGAGTTTTCCCACAAAGATAATAGAAGCCCTATATTTAAGCGAAGACAGTACTTGGAGAGATATGTATTGAGAAAAATACACGAGAGTTTCTTTAGTGAGTTTCCCATGCTATTGCAAGAGTGGATAGTAGGGTTGAAAGATACCCATCCAAAAAATAGAGATAGATTAGTGGAGTGGACATAAGAGAGTATCACGTGGTTGAAGAGGGTGAATAACAAATTCATGCGTGCAATAGATTTATGGCTAGACAACATTGTAGTGGGGTATATCACTGAGTTTGGATTAGATACATCAAAGTCTTATAGTGTAGTAGAGAATGAGTTTCTTAAGGGTCTAAGGGGAAGGTACATCAGGTCGTTGTACACTTCAATCAAGATATTATTGCATGATAAAGGGATATTAACCATGGAATAAGACCGCTAAACTACTTTGTGTGCATTGGGGAGTTAGGGGAAACATTGAGGAAAGTTTGAGATGGAGTGGGAAATGTGTTATCACACTAAGTTTCCTTAGGTCTTTTATCCCTTAGTATTAAGTTTTTAATCCTTTATATTTTAAATTTTTATTTACTTTCTTAAGTGTGATTTACTTAGGTTACCTTGAATAAATGAAGGCTTGAGTGATGACTCATTTTTTGACCCACACACATATTTTTGGCCTATGTTCATTTTCTTGGCTTATTTTTTGACTCACTTCATGACTTGACACCAAACCTGACTCAGCCCATGACCAACATGAAATGACATGCCACTTTTTCCACTCATACCTTCATATCCATGCCATGTTGTCCCTATGTCTTATTAAATGGTCAAATCATCTTTTTGAAAAAGGAGCGTTGCCAACTCACTAGGAGTTTCTGTAGCGCACTCCTTGTCCTTCATTCTTTTCCATGATTCATTATTATAGATCTGATGTCATGTCTACCTTGTTTTTAGCACCATGGTTTGTTAAAATATTCCTTCGAGGATTTGATGCTTATGAACTTGCTAATGGTTTTCAAGTTTTGAATGTTCAAAACTCGACGCTACTAAAACTACCAGTTCTGACCAATTAGAAGTGGCTCTACGATATCGGTTGATGAGGTGGATTTGAAAGCTGAGTTACTCATGGTAATCTCCTAAAAAATTTCAAAACACAAAGTTATCATTAATTTTCCAGGTATTCCATGGTTTCCCTCCTCTGCATATCAAATTTGAAGTAGTAATTATTGCCTAGAGTTTTGGTAGCAATGGTCTCTGCAAATCACACCTTATTTCATACCTCTCTATCCTTTTTCTCCTACAAAAACCTGAAGTCATTATCACCTGGCTCTCATTTATCAGACACCCATTCACCTTGCTTTTGAGTGTTGAATTTCCCAAGAAAATGTTTACTCCTTATGTGTGCATTGCACTACACAAAATCATTGTTGAACTTCACTGCTTTTTCCCCTGCCTCCTCCACTTTTGGATTGGAGTGTTTTTAACAATTTTTCAAAGACAATTGCAGTGATTTCCTTCACCATATTTCCATTCTTCAGTTTGAGATCTGTAAAAAAGCAAGGAGAGGGAAAATCACAGCTCTTTCTTTCCAAAAAACCATTATCAGTGTGAGTTTAAGGAGAATCCTAGGAGAAAGAGTGGCCATTATTCACTGTCATCCCCCCATTGAAGTATACCTCCATTACTCTCCTAGCCTTCACTCTAACATAGTCTTTGACCTCCTTTTAGACCCATGGAGATATCTCAGAAGAAGAAGTCTCACAGGGGAGGCACTGTGCTTAGAAATGAACCCTCAGACATGCATTTATTTGAGGTGGAGCCCATGGTTAGGGAATTTTTTCAATGGGTGGGATACCTCTCTTTCTGCCAAAACATGCAGAGAGGAAATCCTGAGGTGGAAAGGAAATTTACCTCACATTTTGATGGCCTTAGACAAAGGTAGTTGAACTAGAGGTTGAGGTGTCTGAAGCCTCCATTGCAGAAGCCACAGGGATTCCTATCATAGGAGAGAGATGGTTTAAATCCATGACTTTGAATGCATACTTTTTCAAGGACTTCCTTAATCCAGAGTATCATACTGACAACCTATCCAAAGGGGTACCAAGAAGTCATCTAGTTGAAGGTGAAATCATGAAGAATCTTGTTGAGGTGATTAACATCATCAGTCCACCTAGCAATCATACATTCAAAACGTTGATTAGACAGCTTAGGGAAGCTAGGAAGGAGGTTGTTGACTTGAAATTAGAGGATTTATCTGAAAGAATCAATATGAAGGAGCTCATGTATGATTAAAACAAAAATCTTGACTTGGAAATATTTGCATCTAGAAGAGTTCTTCCTCTCCACAAACAACTCAAGAACCTTTATAGGAAAAACATACATTTTCAGTCTCAGAACAGAAAAATCAAAGAAGAGTTGCAATAATTCAAGGATGAGGTGGCTCAGAGGAATTTGAATGTGTTAGTTGAAGCTGCCATTGAAAAGGAGAAAACAGAAAACAACGGTGAAGAAAAGCACACCTCCAGTTAAGAAGCCTGTTATTACAAAAGGAAAACATGATACGGTACCAGAAAGAAGTCCTCCTTCCACAAGGAGTGCCAGGAATGTGAGCTCCATTTTTTAGAATGGCTTCTTTTTTCAAGGGTAAGTAATCGAGGAAGTATTACTTTTTCCACTTATACAGGATTTACAGACTTCTAATACATTCATCTCAATTTTTTTTTTCTTTTCAAAGGATTAGTCTCTTCATATAGAAAAAACACAAACATTATGTAGCATTGTGGCGCTACATAATCATTTATTTTTCATATCTTATCAGTCTACTACCTACAGTGCTACCAAATATGTTAAGAAGTGTAATAATGGCGCTGTGAATTCCACAGGGTGATACCTAATTCATTTTGATGTTGGGCGCTACACATTCAATAGGACCAGTTCATCATTGGCACTACCAAATTGCATGCACAGATACACAGGCATGGCGCTACCAAATTTTACATAGAGACTTAATTACACACAGAGATACACAGGCTTTGGCACTACCAAATTTCATACAGAGACTAAATTACACACAGAGATACATAGACTCAGGTGCTACTCATTATGTAAGATTATTTTTGATATTGTGCTATGAAATGTGCTGAGTAATTTGTGAAGGTGCTACAAAAGCTCGCTACCCAGCCTGCTACCGAATGACACTACCAAAAGGTACCTTGAATCAAGGAGTTCGATTTATCATTCTTGTGAGTGGTTGATGATGTGGATAATGGTTGAGATGGAAACTAGAAGCATGATGACAACTTACAACCTCTTTAGGACACTTGGCATACAAGGGGATGTGCATCAATGAAGATCAAGTCAATTTAAAGTTGGTTGGATCAGTGGCCAAAATTTTCCCTTTTTATAGCATATTTGTTATCTTAGCTATTAGTTGAAATAAATAATTTGGAGAATCTTATGGGAGGAAGGACAAATCGCACCTACAACTATTTCCTTCCCTTTTTTGTTATAAATAGACATTCCAAATTCTTTAATAGGGTCGAATGGTTGAGCTAGGATCACTTATTGTAATATTTTGATGAAGCATATTGGTTCCCTGGTTATGCAGATGATTTGAGACTTCTTGATTAATATAAGTCAAATTTCTTATTCCATCTTATTGCCTCTTTTACTGAAGTGTTCATGGTTGAATGATTCACATGGGATTTTTGTAACTATATTATGATGAATGTTTGATTATAGTACTATTATGATGTTCTTCAATTTCCTTAAAATTTGAATTCAAGAAGATCTTGTGTTTGAGTTTTTCCTCCTTAGGCTTCTTGAAGACCTAATGTCTATAACAAACCTCTACATTTTCCTCACCAAAGTCTTCCTTCTATTCACCTTTACTCCTAGTCATTGATTAAAGTTGATCAAGACCTCAATTGCTTGTGCATGCTAGCCCAGATTTATGAGTTAGAACATTATTATCTTGAGTCTTATCCATTTGACCATTTAAACACTCATTTACATTTACATATGATCTGATGGGTACTGGGGTTATCCTCTCTGTAATCCAAGGGTGATTCCTAGTGCTAACATTCTTGGCGTCATTGTCGGGGAACGAATTGAAGACATTTCTCGGGGATTGAATGACAAAGATTACTAATTCTGAAGGTGCATTAGAACTCAGTACATTGAATATTGCAACTTTCACCTGAAGACTCCATTGTTTTAGTTGTGGCTCCTAAGGATAGACACACGAGGTCCACTCCACAACTACATTTGGTTTCATCTGAAGCTGACCTAGAGAAGATTATCAAGAAGGGAAAAGATTCTCAAGAATTTTTTTGTGTTGTTGCATCAGGTACTTATGGTCAGTTGCCTGATTCCACTCTTAATAGTCCAGTTGTTATATCAAGTAATATTCCTTTACCTTCTGTTGAAGTATCTAAGAATTTGGATTTTGAAAATTTCCTTGTTGAATACTCCACTTTTAACCCTGAATTGAAAGAAGAAAATTTTGAAATCCTTTCCTCCCCTGACATTGTGAAGTGGTTCAGACTTGAGAGTCTTGAAGATTTTCCTAGCTTAGGATTTTCTACTCCTCCCCCCATCAAACTTGTTGCGGAAAAAGAAGAGGAAATCTCATCTCCCTTGCAGCCTATACCATCTTCTTCCAAGACTCATCCTTTTGCTGTGAAAAATGAAATCCCTCCTTCCTAGATTCCCTTTTCTCCTAAGCTACACACAGTAAAGTCTCCTTCTTCTCCTTGTTCTCCTATAGTTCAAAATCCAATGGAAGATGCTAACCCTCCTAGAAATAGGATGGTTGCCATAGTGGTTGTTAGATATGCCCCTCTTATCTTACCTCAACCTATGAATGCTCTCCCTGCTCGAGATTACCTAAAATACATGCCCAAATTCACTGGAGAAGAAGACATAACTGTTGAAGAACACCTTGTTGCCTTCTACAGTTATGTAGACAATATAAACATTGAAAATGAGGGTGTGTGGATGAGAGTCTTTGTCCAGAGCCTTGATGGTGAGGCTAGGAAATGGTTTAGGGGTTTGACCCCTGGATCCATTATTGGGACTGAGGCTTTAGATGAGGCTTTCCTGAGACAGTGGGGGGATAAAAAATACTTTTTGTATTCTATCACAGAATTTGGATCCATAAAGAGGAAAGAGGAAGAGTTTGTCTCTGACTTCTCTAAGAGATTCAACAAAATGTACAATAAGACCCTTGCTGAGATAAATCCTACATAAACCTCTGCCAAAATCACTTATGCCAGTGCTTTCGACCTTGAGTTTTTCCTTCTACTAAGTGAAAGAATATCTTCCTCCTTAGCTCATATGAAAGATGCAGCCTTGGAGGTAGAATATAACATAGTAGCATCAGATAAACTTAGGGGAAAATCTAATAGGGACAAGAGAAAAAATAGAACTGAATCCTCAACCACTGATTCTTCTATTGTCCATCCTCAAGTTTATGAACTTACCAAATTAGTAAAATCTCTTTCTGTTGAGATAGATAATTTAAAGTGTTATAACCCTAAATTGCTCCATACATGCATACCTAGCATCAGTCCCTCTTACTTGCTACTTTTTCCAAGCCATCCCTGAGTTGCTCTTCTTAAAAACACTATTTTTGAAGATGTACGCACCCTGCACCACTACTGCCCACATAAACATGCTTGTTGCACCACTAAATCCTGCGTACATATGCTAGATGCACCATTACAACCCATGTATACTTGCAAAATTTGCAAAAATTAAAAATTTCCAAGGAATTTGTTGAGATTACGGGCTATTAGGTAGTTTCCGATCCACTACCTATAGCCCATAACCCAACTGAATAACCATCCTTTCATGATATAAAAGGAGGTGTTGGGGTCTCATTCCCAAGATAAGTGTTAGGACCTAGAAATGTCCCTTTTTCATCACATCTTTTTCCTATTCAACCTTATCATCTCTAAGCTAATGCCTACTATAATGCGTGCTAAGACCCTTTTTTCCCAAGGTATGAATCATTTATACTGCTTTTATATTTTCATTTACTTAGCATGTTTGATTGGTAACATTCACATGTTTTACCCATAAAATGATTCAACTAATGATCGAAATGAATAGAACAACCAAGTCTTAAAGAATGGTCATTGTTGTTACACCAGCTGTTACAGCTATGCACCAATCTTGGAAGCTGTTACAACTATGCACAAATCCTGGAAGTTGTTACACGACTGCTGCAATAGGTGCCACCGATTCTGCTATTACATGACTGTTGCAACAAATGCCACCGATCCTAAAACATGCTACACCTATTGTTACATGTTTCAACTTACAAGATTAGTTCTAGATCTTGTATTAATGATATCATACGAACAGCTTGAGAATCGGGGATTCTCAAGGATGTTCTAATTTTGTTTTAACTGAATGACTCTGACTTTAAATGGAAGATCTTTTGTAATCAAAGGGACGGATTATGACTATGAGAAGGTGAAGTAAAGTAAATCTTATTGTACACAACATTTTGGCAAATCAATAGAAGAGTGGATTGAATTTCTTTAGTAGATTGTAGCCTATTTCTTTGAGAGGATTCAGTGAGAAAGAAAGGGCCCACCTTCCTCATAGATTCCCCTCTGTTTTGAATTCCAGAATAGTTGTTTTAATGTGAATGGTTTATCTATTAAACAATTATAGAATACAGTTGTTGTTACAGTATCGTTCCTTCCTGTTAGATGCGCATAAATCTGTCTCATGAGAATTAAAGTCAATTGTTGAACACTATTGGAGAACTGCTTCCCCTTTTTCTGCATTAGATTAAAATATTGTTTTCGAGTAAAATAAAAGAAAAGTGTGGATTACTTTCTTGCAATAAGTAGATTTGTTTCTGCAATTAGTAGAGAACTTCTTCCTGCAAAAGTAAAATAGAAAGTTCGATTAGAGTAGGTAATCCAAGATACTTATACACTCATCGGTTTAGATTTCAAATTGTGATTTCAATTCTGTAGAACTCCAGCTGTGTCAGCATAATCATGTTAGTAATATTTTTTGTTTCTTTTTCCCTAACTACAATTAGATTAGTGTTTCTTTCATAATCTAGCATAGACTGTGCACAATTATCTTGAAATAATAGACTTCCCTGGGTTGACAATTTATATTGAACACCTTAATTTTCTATTCATTTAGACAATTAAAGTGCCCAACATTTTGGCGTCGTTGTCGAGGAAGATAATTATAGATTTTTGTAAGCACATTAGTTTTTTTTTTCTTTTTCTTAAAAAATGATTAGTCTGCATGAATCAAGGAATGCAGGGATGTATTCCCCAAAATGCTAACCCTACAGGTACCATAGGACGTGGAGGAATAAATCTTACACTGGGAAGGCAAACATTTGTTGATGAAATAATAGCGAGAGAAGATTCTTCTTCAAGATCTATTTTTCACCCCGCAAATCCTCCAAGAAGACATAATCTTCAGTCATCATAATTGCCCCTTCTTGAAACATCGTTTTCATCAAGGGATGCAGCTGAAGCTGAAGATTTGTCACCAAAAAATTAGCAAGCAACACTGGAGAACATTGAAGATCAAGGAAGTATAGTTCGAAACAAGGAAAATCCAGAATAAGCAGTTTATCAGATAAACAGTCGGATAGTCACTAAAGAAGAGTGGGACAGTTTTCATATTGAGTGGAGAGAAAGAGCACATATGGAAAATCAAGGGGATAATGAAGAAGAGTTCCACCAAGAGAACCCACAAAACAACGAAGATCAGGTAAACAATGAAAATACTATCTCTACCCTGGTTTTTCCTATTTCTGATGTTCCCACACGAGGTATGGCTCCTATGAAAAACACACCTCTCTCAGCTCTACAAAATTTTCATGGATTGTCTACTAAGGATCCAGATGAGTTTATATTTGAATTTGACATTTTGTGTAGAATCTATGACTACACTACCACTACACAAAAGCTTAAACTATTTCAAGCTACATTGAAGGGTAATGTGTTAAGATGGTTTATGAGCCTAGGAGGAGAGAACATTTCAACATGGGTACAGATGAGGCAGTTTTTCCAGAACAAGTACCAAGACTACTACCGAACAAGAGAACGAAGGGAGGAATTGTTCAAGATGTCTCAGAAGGAGGATGAGACCCTTGAATATTTTGTGGAATGACTCCAGTATAATCTACAAAGGTCTAGACATCTGGATGTAAGTAAAGACATTTTAAAAACTATTTTTCTAAAAGGAGTTAGAGAAGATTGTTTAGATATACTAAATATGCTTGGAAAAGGAGGTATATCTAAGGAATCCTATGAGGACATTGTAGACCTCTGTAAAAGATGTTCTCGAGGATCTACAAAGAATAGGTCAACTACCAAGGATACCACTTTTTCAAGGGTACATAAATCATCCAATGTGGGAGAAACACGAGCAGAAATAGGTAATCTATTAGAAAAATTCAAAACAGAGATGATTAACTCTTTTTCTTCACAAATTGACACCTTGCAGATCAAGCAGAAAGAAGTAGAATCAGATAAATCATTGTGCATTTTCTGTCCAAAATGAAGAAAGAAACATCCACCAAGGGAGTTCCCGTTGAACAGTGTCCAGGTATGTCTTATTTGTGAATTAGATCATGCTACTAACCAATGTCCCTCTCTACCAGGAGTAAAAGAATCAATGAAGGAAATTAATAAGGAAGAAGAGGTTGCCTATCTAATTACACAAAGGAGACCATGGCATCCAAGAGATCAAGGTATGAACTCTAAATTCTCTCCTATAGCACTTAATTATTGGAACAATCAACCACTATATGGCCAGACAAATTCTCCCACTCCACATCATATGTCAACCCCTTATCAAGATCCCAATGCATGGTTACCTATGCCCCATCAACAGAATCATCATAGACAATGGAACCCATATTGGAGAGGCACTCAACAACAACTTAGTTATCGAAACCATCACCAACTAAACCCTTATCAACAACAGTTCCAACCCCAGTACCAGCAGCAACAACTGTAGTTACCCCTAAATGCCCCACTAAACAATCCTCCTTTACGACCTCAGATGCCTATGCAACCTAACCCAAACCCAAATAATAAGGCCTTTCAGAACATAGATATGCACAATGTGCCAGCCTTGTCTATTACTCCTATGCCTTGCGATGAAATCAAATTAAGATTAGGGAGAATAGTCGAGCCAATAATTGAAGATGCTCCATCTTCAGAGTCAGACAAGGAATCAAGGGAAAGACCATTTGCTGATACAGAAGAAATTGACCAACCTATAATAGATTCAGTAGAACCACCATTCGCTGAGAGGCTGACAATTACCAAACCTATGGAATTACCATCTTTCAATCTCTTAGGAGAATTGCAAAACCTACACGTTAATATTCCACTATTGCAAGCAATTAGAGATGTCCCTATTTATGCCAAGATTGTAAGAGATATCTATATAAAAATACCTAGATGAAAACCCAGGGATCCACTCATAGTGCATGTAGTGGGGGATTTGTCTGAAATGATGTTAGGCAAAACCCCACCTCTTAAATATGGAAACCCAAGAAACCCTACAGTCATTGTCAAAATTGGACAGACATGTATCCCCCATGTGCTAGTTGACTTAGGGGAAACAATTAACATCATGCCAATAGAAACTACATAATTGCTACAACTCAGAACACAATTCCAACCTAGTCCTACAGTTCTCGAATTAACTAATCATTCAACCATCAGACTAGAACGAGTAATAGATGATTTAGTCATTTCCATGGATTCATGGGAGTATCTTGCTGATTTTGTCGTTTTGCAACCCAAAACCCATCTAGGGGGCCACCCTCTAATTTTGGAAAGACCATGGTTAGCTACAGCTACTATTTTCATTGGCTGTAGATCTAGTTCCATGACCATCTCTGATGGTTATAACACAAAAAAACTGACCCTATATCCTCATGCTACACCTAGTGCAGAACTTGAAAATTATTTATGATTGCACATTGAGGATGAAAGTGATCTGCCTGTGTTAACCATAGTAAAATCACTGGGTTTCAAATATGAGATAGAGGATGAATTAATCAACTTCTTTATTTGTGACTCCTCTATTGTTATATGGAACACGCACCACCGATTGATTAGAGTCTTCGACCCCATCGTCCAGGAAGACATGAGCTCAGAAATGTTCTCAGAAACCACTAAAAATCAAAATGATTCAGTTGTAACAGCAATCGTTGTAACATAAAACACTATAACAGTAGATGATGAAACATCTGAATTGTTTCCTAAAGTCAATTCCAAGAGAATCGTTGTAGAAATTGAACCTCAAAAAACCCTGAACATCAATCCCAACCTATCCACTGTTGAAACTCATCGATTGATAAAATTATTGATTGAACAGAAAGAAGCGTTTGCCTGGGATTACATGGATATGAAAGGCATTTCCTATGAACTATGTATCCACCATATATACATTAAAGAATAATGCCGACCCATTTGCCAACCCCAAAGGAGGATGAATCCAAACATTAAAGAAATTGTTAAAGAGGAACTCCAGAAACTTCTCAATGCTTATTTCATTTACCCTATATCAGACAGGGAGTGGGTCTCACCATTGGTTATTGTTCCTAAAAAGAATGGAAAATGAAGAGTCTGTGTATACTATAGAGCCCTGAATAAAGCCACGCAAAAGGATCATTTCCCTCTGCCATTTATTGATCAGGTTCTAGACAACCTAGCTAGGAAAAAGTTTTTCTCTTTCTGAGATGGATTCAATGGCTATAACTAGATAAAAATTGCTCCATAGGACCAATGTAAGACCACTTTTACCAGCCCTTGAGGTACATTTTCTTACAAGGTTCTCCCATTTGGCTTGTGTAATGCACCAACCAATTTCCAGAGAGCTATAATTGGTATTTTTTCTGATATGGTGAATGACTGTATGGAGATATTCATGGATGACTTTACACCTTATGGCATTGATTTCAATGAAGCCTTGGCTAATATGGAAAGAGTTCTCAAAATATGTATACAGTCTCATCTTTCATTAAGTACAGAAAAGTTCCATATGATGATGAGCGAGGGAGTAGTGTTGGGACACTTCATTTCTTATGCAGGAATTCAAGTATACCTAGCCAAAATCCAGGTAATTTTGGATATTACAACTCTGTCAACTTAGAAAGAGGTAAGAAGTTTTTTAGGGCATGCTGGCTATGACAGTAGATTCATTAAAAAAAATTCCGAACTGGCTTCCCCCTTGTTTTTTCTATTAACAAAAGATGTTGACTTTCGTTGGACTGACAACTGTGAATTGTCTTTTACAGATCTAAAACAAAAATTGTCCACAGCTCCCATTTTGAGAGGGCCCAATTGGGATCTTCCATTTCACATTTCTTCAGATGCCTCAAATACTGCAATCGGTGCAGTACTAAGGAAATAGGAAGACAAAGAGCACTATGCTATCTAATATATCAACAAGAACATGGCTCCTGCTGAATTAAATTATACATTAACTGAAAGAGAATTCTTAGCAGTAGTTTATGCAATCAATAAATTCAGGCATTATGTCACTGGATATCCTTCTTTTATTCATACTGATCATACAAAAATTAAATATCTGATGAATAAACCTACTACTAATGCCTGAGTAACAAGATGGTTGCTACTACTACAAGAATTTGACATCACTATAGTAGATAGACCAGGAAAAGAAAATGTGGTTGCTAATTTTCTCTCAAGATTACATATAAATGATGATAATTTGCATGTTGATGATTCCTTTCCAGATGAACATTTGTTTACAGTATCCTCTCACTCACCATGGTATGCATACATTGTTAATTATTTGGTTGCAAGGAAGGTACCTCCCCATTTATCTCTTAGAGAAATAAGGAAGATTATTCAGAAGAGTGCTCGGTATAGTTGGATTGGAGGATACCTTTTCTACACAGGCCTGGATCAGGAAATCAAGAGATGTGTAAGGGATGATGAAGTGTATGACCTGCTGAAGGCTTTCCATCATAGCCCTTATGGAGTTCATATTGCTGATAAAAGAATTGGGCATAAATTTTTAATGATGGGCTATTTTTGGCCCACCATATTTCAAGATGCCAAGAAATACGTTCAAACTTGTGACAGTTGCCAATGAATGGGTCAACCAAATCATAGCGATGAGATGCCTCTCCAGCATCAGGTAGTGTTAGATCCTTTTGAGATATGGGCCATGGATTTCATAGGACCCATTAACCCACCTTCTAATCAAAAAGTATATATATTGTTCTGTACAGATTACATGACCAAGTGGGTCGAGGCGAAAGCACTCATTAGGGCCTCATAAGAATCTGTCTTATCATTTCTGTTCAAATATATCTTTGTTAGGTTTGGAGTTCCTAGGGAATTAATAACTGATGGAGGACCCCCTTTCACATAACATAAAATTGAAGTCCTACTCAGTAAATATCATGTTTTACATAGAATAGCTTCTCCCTACCATCCACAAGGCAATGGCCAGGTGAATAGTACCAACAAAGTTATCGAAGCTATTCTTACTAAAACAGTGAGTTGGGATTGGAAAGATAGATTGCATGAAGCTCTATGGTCTTACCGAACTACTTGGAGAAACACAACTGGTTTTTCTCCTTACGAGCTGGTATATGGAAAAATCTTTGTTTTTCCCATTGAATTCAAAATCAAAGCCTTAAGAACTGCATCAGTAGTCAACCTTGACTTGACTATGGCACAGAAGGCCAGATTGCAGCAGCTCAATGAGCTTGATGAAAAGCGTTTGGACGCCATTCATCAAACCTCGGTGATTCAAAAATAGAGAACAAAATGGCATGACCAAGTCATCAAGAAGAAGTTATTCTAGAAAGGAGATTGGGTTCTGTTGTTTGATTCACGTTTTAAAGAATTTCAGGGTAAGCTGTGTACACGATGGCTAGGAACTTATGAGGTAGACATTGTTTTTCCCAATGGGACAGTCAGGTTGATCACTATTGATGGATCCGATACATAGTTACATGCAAATGGTCATCGCCTGCACCTGTATCAATGTCCACTGTCCAAGATAGAATTCAAATCTAGATGTTCAATCGATACAGTTTATCAATTCTTAAAAGGAATGGAGCTTTCTCCTTCCCTTTCTCAACCTTAGGACTTATTTTTCTTAGACCTTGTATATAAATAAACTCGACAAAATTTAAATTTCTTTGTTTTTGTTTGATTTTTTTTACTATGCTAATAAATTCAACCTTGAAGGGTATCAGGTAGTTTTTGTGTGTGCAGGTGAATTGATGAACAACAAGAATGAATACAGAAAAGGAGGCAAATGATTAGTTCATGGAAGTTGAAAAACTTCCTGAAAACTAAGTGATGTAGTGTTCGGCCGATTTTCTTGCTGTTACACCATTTTCTGACAAATTGGCCGATCTCCATGCTGTTACACCCTTTTTTGACAAATTGGCCAATTTCTATGCTGTTACACCCATTTCAGACAAATTGGCTGATTTTCTGTTGTTACACCCTTTTCCGATGAATTGGTTGATTTTCCCACTATTACACCCATTTTAGACAAATTGGCCGATTTTCCTGTTGTTACACCCTTTTTCGACAAATTGGCCGATTTCTTGTTGTTACACCCATTTCTGACAAATTGGCCAATTTTCCTGTTGTTACACCCTTTTCCGACAAATTGGCCGATTTCCATGTTGTTACACCCATTTCAGACAAATTGGCCGATTTCCTGTTGTTACACCGATTTTTGATAAATTGGACGATTTTCTTGGTGATACACTGATCACTATTATTCTTTCTTGACACTTCACTCTTTCTTTTTCACATTTCTTCCAAATACTGCTACTCCAACTCTACACTCTTTACATGATGCAGCACCACTGATTTGTACATATTGCAGCTATCTTTTTTTGCCTTCTCTATTCGAAAGTGTAGTTTCATCATTACTTGACTTCACATCCGGGGATTTCCAACTGATTATCTCCAGAAAGGACTCCATATCTGCTCCAGTTGTCATATCGTCATTTCTCACACTATCCTTCATCATGTCAGTTATTCGATGCAACTCAGATGGAGGTTGGATAGCACAATCACTTTGACAGACAGTTATGCGCGGTAAGATATGAGGTTTCACTGAAAAACACATCTTCCAAATGGTTTAACAGGGTTGCCAACAATAGGAGATCAATGGTTTAATTGAAAACCACATCTTCTGAATGCTCAGAAATATTTCCTCGTTGACAATGAGCAAATTCAGACAAAAGGCCGAGGTTAGGATGTCAATTCCTTACCATAACCATGGGGAAAAGTTGCAGAGTTCGTCAAAAGGTTCATAACCTACGAAGGTAGGTACCAAGTTGTTTATTTTCTGTTTTCATCTTATTATCACATCTGTGACATCAGAAATTCATAAACATTCCTTATTTTCTCTTCCATTCTTTGAATAACATGGCTCATTTTGTAAAAAATCCAAAAACCCCAAGAACTACCTTTCTAATCATAGACTGATCGGATTATTAATTCACAAAGGTATGGGTATTTCCAATAACCCATTACCTATTGTAGCAGAACATCCACCTTCTATACCTGCAGATATGATTGGACCTCTTCCTGAGTCTTTTCCCTCGGCTACAACAATAGTTCAAACCCCTACTGTCGTTGCCTGTAAGATGACCCAGAGAATTTAACGCACAACCCGTGGCCATCCTAGCACCAACTAGATAAGCCTTGATGGAGTTGAATTGACACAACCTATATATGTTATTGCTCCAAATGAGGAACAACCAGCTACTACACCGAGACATGTGTCACAGCGCTTGCCCACGACAGATGTTATCGAAAAATTACCCCCTGCTCCTAAACAGAGAACCCCTATTCCTATATCTGTATCACCTAGGAAGCGCACAAGGTCAGAACGGTCCACTGCAACAAAAAGTCTGACTACCCCTTCTGCTATTACACCGGTAGAGCCACCTATTGTTGTAACAACTGTTCCAAGCCCTACTATCACTGTCGGTAGATTATCTCAGAAAAGAAAACGTCCATTCAAGGGAAAATGTCGAAAAGACCTTGACCCAATTATATCAGCAACAACTCAAACCCCTTCTACTGTTGTGACAGATAACTCTACAGAGATACGTATACCAGGTTTTACTTTGTGCCCAGAACTGCAAGAAAGTATTCTCTCAATTCAGATTAAATGTACTCCAATCGCAGCAGAATCATCGGCTTTGCCTGATGATTTTGTGCATCATACATCAAGTAACGATGTCCAGATCATAGTAGACCCAGGTATGCCTGAATTTCCTACTTTTGTGGATGAGGAAGAACAACCTGTTCCTCCTCCAACAATGAAGAAGAAATCCTATCCTTTCATTTCTATTTTACCTAGGAGAAAAACCAGGTCTACCAGTTTTGTGGAAGCAACAATTGGATGGCAAGCTATGGAATAGGATATTTTTATTCTTTTTCCATTATCCTCTATGATTGATGAAGAGACTGTCACACAAGAAATAGTCTCTTCCAGTGAGCTAATAGTGCCAATAGAGACAGTTGCAAACAATGGGACTGGTATACAAGAACAAGTCAGGCAGGATGAATTTATTCCACAAGAACCAGTTGTCCAAGACGAGACTGTTCCATAGGAAGCAGTCATGATAGACCCAATTGTTACACAAGAAATAGTCGTTGACGGTATAACTTCTCCACAAGAACCAGTTACAAATAACGTTGAGGATGTACCACTTGCCCAACTATTTTCCCAAATTGAGAGAAAGATAAGGAATATAGAAAACTCCAAAATTATTGCACTCATAATAGAGAATGAAAGCCTCAAAGCAGAGTTAAATACCCTGAAACAAGAATTGGAGACTGATCGACAGAAGAATCTAGAAGGGATTACTTTGGAAATCGTAGCACTGACAAAAGTTGTTATGGATAGAAATAAAGAACTCATGTGATTTGAGTGTGGAAACATATACTTTGAGGTAGGTTATAAGATAGTAAAAGTTTCGGTTGTTGGAGGACCAACAACTCTCTCAGTCAAGACTGAACATGCACTTACCGCTACACATAGAACAACACAACTGAGGAGATCTCAATGTCATAAGGCAATTGTTGGTTTACCAACAGCCTTCAAACAAGAACCTATGTTTCCCTCACGAGTTGTTAGTCAAGCAACTCAAACTGATTCTGTTCTTCAAGACAAATAAACTCAGACAGATTGTTGACACCATAGATTTTATTTTTAGCATAGAATTTTTTCATAAAAGCACTTATCAATTTATCTTAGCAGTTTTTCACTGAAGGAGCCAGTTCCCTAATTCAGCTACAAAGTAAGGTTTGAATGTGTTTTGCATGAGGACATGCAATGTCTTCAGTTGGGGGGCATGTTAGGACCCTGAAATGTCCCTTTTTCATCACATATTTTTCCTATTCAACCTTTTCATCTCTATCTAATGCCTACTATAATGCGTGCTAACACCCTTTTTTCCCAAGGTATGAATCATTTATCCTGATTTTATATTTTCATTTACTTAGCATGTTTGATTGGTAACGTTCACACGTTTTACCCATAAAATGATTCAACTAATGATTGAAATGAATAGAACAACCAAATCTTAAAGAATGGTCGATGTTGTTACACCATTTGTTACAACTATGTGCCAATCTTGGAAGTTCTTACAGTGATGCGCCAATCCTCAAAGTTGTTACATGACTACTACAACAGGTGCCATTGATTCTGATATTACACGACTCCTGCAACAAATGCCACCGATCCTGAAAGCTACTACACCTATTATTACATGTTTCAACTTACAAGATTAGTTCTAGATCTTGTATTAATGATATCATACGAACAGCTTGAGAGTCGAGGATTCTCAAGGCTATTCTGATTTTGTTTTAACTGACTGACTCTGACTTTAAATAATAGAGCTTTTGTAATCAGATGGATTCTGACTGTGAGAAAGTGAAGTGAAGTAAAGCTTATTGTACACAACATTTTGGCAAATCAATAGAAGAGTGGATTGAATTTATTTAGCAAACTATATCCTATTTCTTTGAGAGGATTCAGTGAGAAGGAAAGGGCCCACCTTCCTCACAGATTCCCCTATGTTTTGAATTCCAGAATAATTGTTTTAATGTGAATTGTTTATATGTTAAACAATTCTAGAATACAGTTGGTGTTATAGTCTAGTTCCTTCCTATTAGATGTGCATAAATCTGTCTCATGAGAATTAAAATTCAATTGATGAACACTTCTTGAGAATTGCTTCCCCTTTTTCAAAATTAGATTAAAATCTTGTTTTTGAGTAAAAGAAAAGAAAAGTGTGGATTACTTTATTGCAATAAGTAGATTTCTTTCTACAATTAGTAGAGAACTTATTCCTACAAAAGTAAAATAGAAAGTTAGATTAGAGTAGGTAATCCAGGATTCTTATACAGTGATCGGTTTAGATTTCAAATTGTGATTTCAATTCTATAGAATTCCAGTTGTGTCAGCGTAATCGTGTTAGTAATATTTTTTGTTTCTTTTTCCCTAACTACAATTAGATTAGTGTTGCTTCCATAATCTAGCATAGACTGTGCATAATTATCTTGAAATAACAGACTTCCCTGGGTTGACATTTTATATTGAACACCTTAATTTTCTATTCATTTAGACAATTAAAGTGCCCAACAATAAGCATAAGAACAATGAAACTCTTCCCATTTCACATCCCCTCCTTGCCCCAAGCATTTGCAGTCTTGTTGAGAGAATTGCATCAGAATTCTCCATTTTTCCCTTTTTCCTCCATCATAAGACCATTCCATTCCCAAGAAGAAGGTTGAGAGGAAAAAGATACGGGGAGGTGCACTTGGAGATTGTTGAAGAGGAGCCTGGACCAGGTTCGTGGAGCAGTGGTCGACCTTGTTGTAAGCGAACATTGTGATATCAATAAAAGAAATACTTTTCCTGTCCCGAAATATGATGTGTCAAATGTTTGTATTTGATTTATGCTTTATTATAGCATCTAACCCATGATTTATATATGAAATGCATGTTTGTAGTTTCATCTTTATCTGTTTGTGAATGCAGGTCAGACTTGGGAGGAGCCTTGCAGTCAGTACAGTTATCAAGCGCGAGAGGATCGACACTGGACAGAGAGTAAAAGGTACAGTTACCTAATCCTTCTCACTTTGTCTTTCATGCGTGAGTCTGGGGTATGTTCGGGGTATTTAGAAAAGTAGGAGACTTTTAGACAGTTGTGATCTTCCTACATGTTGAACCCTAGTGTAGTCCATAGGGGGTTTCCCACTATAGCATAATTGGCAACCATACTGGGGAAGCCTCTAGGGTTTTAGGGTATATTTTGGGTGTTTGATTGGTTTTATTACCTTTTTGAGTTTATGTGAGTCTATTGAGTCTTTAAGGGATTTTGGTCACCTATTGGTGCCATACCAGTTCTCCTTGCCCTATCAATATGCCTATTTGTTTTCTTTTTTGAGAAGTTATAGAGGTGTACATGGCCTGTTGTGGGTTAGCACGCGTAGATATGCACCCTGCTTTATAGATAGCCCATGTACATACGCAGGCTACTTAAGCATCAATAGCATGCTTGTGTCAAGAATTTTTTTCTTTAACAAGAGGTAGTAGACCTTTTCCCTGATTTAAGTTTTACGTCTGAGGGTTTCTTGATTAAGTACAGTGTCTCTGCTTTTACAGTCGAAGCCTGGGTTTGATGTCATTTTTCCTATCTTTTTAAATATTTCTTGTGTTTAATTTCGAAAGGGTTTTGGGCGAGTTTTAGAGTTGTTGATCAGCCTCTTTGATGTATTCAGTGACTCCCTACGATCCGCAGTGGGCAGAGTTCAATTTTTCAGTATTTTCTAGTTTTTCACATTTTCCCCTTTTGCTTGCTTTAAAGAAAAAGAAAAAGAATTTATTTCAAGTTTCTTGTTTGAATCATAAAAAAAAAGAATAGAAAAAGTTTTCATTTCTTAGTTTGGTTTAGTTGGGTTCATTATTTTTCTTGTTAGGAAAAAGAGTTATTTTCTTAAGTTATTTACTGATTTCTTAGAACATTAATTAGCTCATAGTCGAGCGAAATTTTGTTTTAGGTTTTTCGTTTAAAAGATCTTATAAAACGTTAGTTATGAAAAGTTGGTTAAAGAGTTAGCATGAAATTTATTAATGCCAAGTAGAAGTAATTTATCTTTCATTTTTCGTTTTCTTCTCCTTCTTCGTCTCCCAAACACATCACTAGTTTCATTTCCATTTCCTTGAGTTAAGACTAACCAGTTAAAATAAACGCTAATTAAAATCAAATAGAATTTATGTTTGTAGGGTCAATCAACTAGTTTAGGCTAGAGCCTTGAATTAGGTTGGAGAGGAAACTCTTCAAGGATTATAAACAAACATTGGATTCAGAGCTAGGGAGTGTAAAAATTCCAATAAACGTGAAAGTTATCTTGGAACCTCATATAACAGAGGGGATAAAAATGAGGTCGCGTGCAGAAAGGTAGTGGAGATAACCCCTCCAAAGTCGGTCCAAGCATAGTGGGGAACACATATAGAGGACTTGTCGTTGGATACTTTCGTTTGCATTTTCCTATGGAGTTTCGTGGATCTCGAATCTGTTTGAGGTCCTCAGTTGTCTTCCGGACCACTTTCTTTCGAAACCCTTTATAGGATTCAGACTTGATACCCTGCTCATTGTGGTCCACCCGACTATCTACTGTACCTGCCTGGTGGTTGTTTGCGACCTCGAAACTTTGTTGCCTTTATTATAGAGACTGACACAGGTGACTGTGGGGGTATACCACGATACCTAGGGTAGACGTCAAGCCACGCTTTGTAGAGTATATCCAGAGGGTGCTTCCATGTTCGATTTTCACTTGCACTGGTAAGTTTCTCTAGTGTTGGCTAGCATGACTGTTCTTCCAACTAGATAGTGGTTTTCTTGATTTATCTTGTAGGAACTTTTATAGTGTGTGATTGTTTTCAAATGTTAGTAAAATCCTTACTGTGTCGTTGATCTTCTCACACAGTGGAATATCAAGAGCTCCACTGGTCATGAAGGATTTAGGGCCTGCCACCAGTTACATTGAAGCCACCATCACCACTGTTATGATAAATACTTGACCAACAAGGGTCATTTGAAGCAATCGAGCCACATGAAACTATGCCTAAGCAAACTCCGAGAGGAGAACACTCGTATCCGGAGGAACCGACTATTTATGACCTTGGAGTGGAAGCTCTCGGGCCATTTAAACCTTTGATCGTTGACTTGTCGGTGCCAATTTTGATACAAGTTGCCCCTCCAAGGGTAACACATCATGAGCGTCAGATAGTTTTGCAAGCAACGATGGAAGAAAATGATGCTACTTCATCTAGGATTCCTCACACTCCCTCAACGACTACCACCATTGGGGGTATTTTTCCTCCTAATCCACCTTCAATGGTCTAGACCACAATGGTCTCGACCACCTCTACTTCAGGTAGTATTCTGATTCCTTCTATGGAAACGATCATTGCACCATTCACACAGAGTGAAACGAGTCCTCTATTTTCATACGGGATGCTTGGCTTTTATACAAACTTGTCCTCACCTACTTCACACTCCAGACCATGGGTCTGTTGGCAAGGAGCTCAAACACTCCTTTGCAAGGGTCCATGGTGGGAACCACAACCCCCTATAATGATATCCCTTACGGCAGAGGTCATATACCTCCTTCGTCCCCCTCGCTTGATGGTGCTCCCCAGCAACCCGTCGGGCTGAACATGAACTACAACTTCTTCGAAGCAAGTAATCTAGGATATTCTTCCTACACCACACCAGTGATTTCAATGTCATTCTCTTTGTTTAGTGCATTTGGAAATAACTCTTTCTCATTAGTTGTCATCTCAGTTGGAGGAAACCTTAGTTTCTGACAAAAAACTCCTATGCAAGGTATTATTCCTACACAGGGGAAAAACACAGGAGTCTTCTCCTCATAAGGAATCTAGAATCCGTGGCAGGGAGCAGTTCCCTCGTCAAGGATGTCGACCAGGGGAAACCTCTTCCCTGGTCAATGGAACCCCATGAAAGGCTCAGTACCTATGCCCATCGGATCAGTAGGGGGCAACCCTTTCCAAAATCTTTGGAACACAAAGTAGGGAGAAATCCCCGCCCATCCCTCAACGTCCAATTACAAGAATCAGCCAATTAGTTCCCAACAAACGTAATATTTGTTTGTTGGCCAAGGCCATGGTATTTACCATAACCTTGGCCATCAACGCAAATTTTCCTGGAAACCTGGTGCCCATCAAAATCTAGGCTCTTTTCTTCCCGTACATAGTCAATAGCCCAAACTACCATTTCTGGCGATGTTACATTTGCCAGACTTGTCAAGGTTGTTAAATGACCCAATTTTTCATGATTCGCATTGGCCTCCCATGCTGACTAAGTTTCCCTCAGACATTCTGAAGTTTGAAGTTAAGCCTAATGAAGATCCAGGGTATCACATGACCACTTTTCATTTATGGTGCTCATCGAACTCACTGCGAGAAAACTCTGTACAATTATCCCTGTTTCAATGCACTCTTATCAGAAGTGTCATGAAATGGCACATCGAGATCGACCGATCAAGATACTCTTACTTTAGCGATTTGGTGATGGTTTTTCTAAACCGTTTCCAACTAACTGTGATATATGATGCCAACACCAAATTTATAGCCAACTTTGAGAAAACAAAGGCCGATCATATCTCTCATCACATTCGAGAATGGCGACATCAGAAGAGTTTGATAAAGGTACCATCCCCACGATCTTTCCTATTGGATTGGTTCCTTAAGTCTTTGGTACCTCAGTTATCCAAGGAATTTACAGTGTCAGGAGTCTTTTTAGAGGACGAGGTGATAATGAGAGCTCAATAGCTTGAACTGATATACTCTCAGTTTGGTTTACTCTGTGAGGTTTTTGTAGATGCGCCATGGTCCATCCTTGACAAGGACAGACACAAGTCTGTACCACATGCTGATGGTATAATTGGTTCAACATAAGAAAATCCCACTAATCAGCTATTGAATCAATTGCAACAATTGTCAATATAGCATACAATGGCCAGCTAGACCACTGGTTCGGCTACTCCCCCTACCCAAATGTCGGAGGTACACAGTGTGCAGTCGACGAACCCGAAGGCCAACCAGTATCCTGACGGAAAGAAAAAGAAACGAAACAAGAAGGGTAAGGGGGTTAAGAAACCCACCAATAATGTTGGTGGGGGAAACACAGAGAAAAGAAAGTTGAAGTATCCATGTAACCTTTGCACAGAATACCACATGACTCACCTCTTCCCTTGTCTTGCAAAGGCCTAGAATTTATTGGTGCAACAACAACCTGTTGTGTTAACGAACCCATTTCCACATGGGAAAAATTTGACTCAAGCCTCTTCGAGTGCAGATGGGGGTAGTCAGGGACCCCCTCCATCTTCTAGTAATCCCTCTAACGTGAACGTTTATATGATGAAAGGTGACACTTACATAGAAACTAGGGCACACGATTACAGAATGCCAAAAACTTTTGAAAAGGTTAAGGAAGTCGTAAACCCGTTTGTTCCTCTCTAGATTGAGAAGGTGATGGGAGAAACAATGACACGAATCCCTAAAGGGGCATTCAATAAATCTTCTCACAATATGAAGGTGAGGGCCACCCAAAATTACTTTGTGGTGGAGGATTTGTCACAAACCCCTTGCGCAATGTCTTCTTTGGAGGTCATCTAGAGCTACCCTTCACAGAGAAAGGATTTTTTGTTCACTTTGGGATATGTTGAGACCTGTAATTTGGGAAGGATCATGATTGATATGAATGACTTGAAACCTCATCTCCCTTACCACATTGTATTTCAGATAGTAGTGGGTCACCCCAAAAAATATTTTACTCTAAATATTTCCTGCACGGTGGTTGATGAGGTTGCCTCGACATGTGTGATGTCATTGATGTGTTGAAAGGCCATTGGCCAACCCATTTTGTCTCTATCACCTAATATTCTTACTTCTTTTGATGATCATTCTTTCAGACCACATGGAATCATTCCTTCTTTCCCCATGCAATTAAGAGGAAAGACCGTGTGCATTGAAGTTGAAGTGATAGATGCGCCTCTCGACTACAACCTTCTATTAGGAAGGAGTTGGACCTATGTAATACATGCAATGGTTGCCACAGTTTTTTGAGTCTTGTTGTTTCCACATGAGGGCCGAATCATAACCATTGACCAGTTTTCCTTCTCTTCGCCTGACTCTTCATCGGGGGCATCCATGGTCCCGATGATTCATAACCCTCAGCTTGACATAGTCAATATAGGGGTTGCTTTGTTCCCACCGTTGATGGGTAATTTTGATTACCCACCTCCCTCTAGAGATGCCAAGATGATATCGGTTGTCCCTGACTAGCCTAGTGCTGAAATATTTAGAGTGTAGTCATTCTGGATGACTTATTGTAATGATCTGTCGACTCTTCCTTCCCCATCGGCCTCGATGGAAGGGATAGGGTATCCTGGAAATTCCATGACCTTGTCCGCGATAGAAGTTACATACAGTATTGTCCATCAATCTTCGACCGACCCCGATCCCACTCTCGTACAGGAGTTAGATCGAGTTCTCGAGCCTATTTGTGCTCAAAGTTCCCTCGCCACTACTGATTCTTTAGACTTGGTCCTTCTCTCTGATAAGAAAATTTTAGAGGCATTGACTGGTATGGACAGACCCTGGGATGATCTTCATCACAGTTATTATTTCCTCCCAGAGTTAAGAAGAATAGAGGTAGGCGGATTCGTGTTGACTATGACGGGAGATAGGTATTGTCTTATTAATCCTCTGGCTACGCACGCAGTTTATGCCGAGGGTAACATGGAAACTATTACTGAAATGATACCTATTGACATATCCAAAACCCCTGGCATTGTGGAGAATGTCTTCGTCTGAGTGGACTTCTCCCTCGAGGAGATTCGGATCTATAAATATTTATTTAAGGAATTTTGAAACATTTTCACCTGGTCTTATGAGAAAATTCCAGGCATTGATCCAAGAATCGTCGAACATGAAATAACAACTTACCCTGATGCCAAGCCGGTCCGACAGAAGCTTCGCCTGGTGAATCCTTGAAATGCAGAAGCTATTAAGGATGAATTAGAGAAATTTCTCAAAGTCAGTTTCATCTACCCCGATCAGTTGACTCAATGGGTGTCAAATCCCATTTCAGTTAACAAAAATCAGGGTACGATTCACGTGTGTATGGACTTCCATGATTTGAACAAGGCATGTCCAAAGGATAATTTCCCCACCCCATTTATTGACCAGATTGTCCATGAATGTGTAGGCTGTGAGGTATTTTCTTTCATGGATTGTTTTTCGGGATACAACCAGATACAAATTAAGCTCGAAGACCAGCATAAAACAACTTTTATCTATCCATGGGGTACATTTTCTTATTGGAAGATGTCGTTTTTCCTGAAGAATGTTGGAGCCATTTTTCAATGGGCCATGTCTTTTCCTTTCCACGAACTTAGACACATAGTTGAGGCTTATCTTGATGATTTAGCATCACAATCTCATAAGAGAGTTGATCATCCTATGCACCTCCGACTAATCTTTGAGCAATGTCTCTACTATCGAATTCGCTTGAATCCAAACAAGTGTAGTTTTTGCTTGACGTCAAGACATCTGCTAGGTTTCATAATTTTGACAAGAGGGATAATGGTCAATCCTATGAAGGTTGGGTTCATAGTTCAGTTTCCTCCCCCATGAATAGTGCCTCATCTTAAAATATTACAAGGTAAAGCTAATTTTCTTCGGCGTTTTACCGCAAACTATGCCAAAATCACTAAAGGTTTCATGCATTTATTGAAAAAGGGAGTCTATTTCTATTGGGACAAAGTCTCTCAACACTATTTCAAAGTGTTGAAATTCACCCTCATGTCTGCCCCTCTGCTCCGACCTCCCAATTATAATAAAAATTTCTTATTTTACTTGGACGTCGCAGAGTCGACCATCGGTATGGTCTTGGTTCAAGAGGATTATCTGCTCGAAGAGCATGTGATTTATTACCTAATCCGAGGCCTACTTGGACTGGAACTCAATTACTCCCATGTGGAGAAGCTTGCATTGGCAACAGTGCATGTTGTCCAGTGGTTCTGTCATTATATTTTGCGTCGTAAGACCACTATCATTGCCATTATGAATCTATTTCAATACTTGTTGATATGACATGTCATCGACAGAAATATCAATAGATGGATAATTATCCTCCAGGAGTTTGACTTTGATTTTGTTTCCATGAAATCCAAAAAGTCACTGGTCTTTGCGGAACTTATCTAGGAACTTTCGGTTGAATCAAGTGATGTTACACCTAAAGAATCATCGATTAAAGGAGATCTTTTTCTAATTTCATCTTCGGACCCCTGGTATGGATATATACTAGTCTATCTCTAGACTTTGAAGTGCGCCACCTCTACTTCTCACGATGGGCGTCGACGTATATTCCATCAAGCACGAAACAATCTCATTCTTGATGACACTTTGTATCGTCGAGGAGTAGATTGAATCCTTCAATGGTGCCTCATTCACGAAGAAGTGGAAATTGTTCTTAACAACTTCCAAACTGGAGCATGTGGTGGTCATTTGTCTAGGTTGGAAACAACCCAAAATATTCTATGATCAGGTTACTTTTGGCCGATGTTGATCAAAGATTACTTTGAATCAGTCAAGAAGTGACACATGTTTCATATATTCTCTCAGAAGATGAGGGCACACCCTTCTCCCATGTTTCCCATCATTACTGTTGGTCCCTTCACCAAGTGGGTTGAGGCTATGTCAATATTTAATAATGATGGTGAGACAATAACTCTCTTTATTTTCAATCAGATAGTAGAAATGTTCGACATCCCGAAGGTGATTTTCACTTACCATGGTAGTCACTTTCATAACAAAATGATGTCTGAGTTAACATCAAAGCTTAGGTTGAGGCAAGATCATTCATCACCCTACTACCCACAAGTGAATGGTCAGGTGGAAGCTGTGAATATGTCCCTCAATACTATTATGCAACGAATGATCGATTCTTCGAAGTCCAATTGGCATTTGATGTTAAGTCCAATTGGCATTCGATGTTGTACTCAACATTATGGGCCTACCAAATGTCTATAAAGACTTCCACCAGTTTCTCATCTTTTCAAATCGTTTATGGTCTAGAAGCAGTCTTGCCAATAGAGTGATAGATCCCATCTCTAAAGTTGGTAGTATAGTTATTGTCAGACATTTCACCACTTGAGGAATGCTTATTATATCTCGAGCAACTTGATGAGAAATGTCATGATGCAGCCTTGGCCAATGAGGATCACAAGCAACGAGTCAAGTGTCAGTATGATCAGTCTGTTCCTCATATTTTCTTCGAAGGTGACCTTGTCCTTGTCTACGACCAATATAAGGATCCTCTAGGGGCAGGAAAGTTCAAACCCATGTGGTTCAGACCTTTCATAGTGAAGGAGGTCTTAAAGAAGGGAACTTATCGTCTGGTTGACTTTGAGGGAAATGCTTTCATGAAGCCTATAAAAGGGCTCTACCTAAAGAAGTATTACTCGTAGGTGGGTCACCTTGGGTGAATTATTGTACGCATGTATAGTTCTTATACAATTACTTTTTGTCTTTTTTGTTTTATGGACTTGTCATTATTTATGTCATATTTTTCACTATGGCAGATGTCAAGTGAATCATAGGTGTTCATTGGGTTCACGGGCATTGCTAGCTGGCACACTAGGAGGCTTGCTTCCGTATCTTGGGTGATTTTCAAGCCTCAAGGATAGTTTCTATGTTTTGGAGGTATCTGTCTAGGTGACGCCACAAATAATGTCGTCGAGTACAACATAGTGATAGAGTTTCTTCATGAGGCTTTGTCGCATGGTGTCTCTCACCTCCGGGTCTACTTATATGCATAGCCGATTGTGTCCCAGTTAAATGGCGTTTACCACGTTTATGGTCCTACTTTACACCGATGATTCCTTAGGGTACGTCTTTTAAAACGTTTCTTTTATTACATTAAGTATATCCATGTTCCTAGGAGATTAAGTCAAATAACAGATACTCTAGCTAATCAAGTATTAGATTGGCATATTGCACACACATAAAAAGAAGCACACACATACACATGTACATACATTTGTAAAAATGTGATCCATAAGACATAAAAGATGTAAATACATACATACATACATATATATATATATATATATATATCAAAAAGTGTCAAAGTACATCAATGGGTGTGAATTCCTTAAAAATACATGTCCAGTATACATCACGGGGATTATGCCCTTAAAAATATACAAAAGAGTTCCCTAGGCATGTAAGTGGTCCATCCTAGCTAAGCACGAGGCCTTTTGGCCTTGCCATAGTGAACATCGATGTTTTCCAAATGTCGAAAGAGTTGGACCCAAGTATGTGGCACCCCAACGAATAAATCAGCTCAAGATGTTGAGCTCTCATGATTTCATCTTCTTCGAAAAACACTCCCAATGTTGCGACATCTTTGGATAAATGTGGGACCAAGGACTTAAGGAACCACTCCAAAAAAAATGCTGGTGGGACTGGAACTTTAATCAAACTCTTCTGGCATCTCCATTCTCGGATGTGATCAAAGATATGGTCCTCTTTTATCTGCTCAAAATTGGCCATCAATTATGTGTCAGCGTCATATCTCACATGTAGTTGGAAATGGTTTAGGAAATCCATTGCCAATTCGCCGAAGGAAGAGTATATTGAGCAGTCGATCTCAATGTACCATTTCAGAGCACTCCCAATGAGAGTGCATTGAAACAATCACAATTGTATGGAGTCATCTTTCAATGAATTAGAAGAGCACCAAAGGTGAAAGGTAGTCACATGATCTCCTGGATCTTTGTTAGGCTTGGCTTCAAACTTTGGTATGTCTGAAGGAAACTCCATAGGCATAGGGGGCCAATGTGGATCATGACGTATAGGGTCATTCAACAACCTTGTAAAGTCTAGAAAATGCAAGGTTTCCAGGAAAGGGAGTTTGGGTTGTTGGTGATAACCATGGAAAAAGGGGCCTGGAGTTTGACTGGCACTAGGTTGCCACGAAAATTTGGGTTGATGGTCAAGGTTCTAGTAAAAACCACGGCCATGAAAATCGTATGGATTATGCACTTGAGGAGACATCATCATCTAATTTCTGAAATAGGACGTTGATGGTTGGGCATGCATTACATTCGAAGGACTTTGGGAAGGGTTGCCCCATGCTGATCCCATGGGCATAGGTCCTTCGCCTTGCCCAGGGTTCCATTGGTTGTGAAAGGAGTTTTTCCCGATCAAAATTTCTGATGAGGGAACTAATCCCTGCCAAGAATTCCAAGGTCCTGGTGAAGAAGAAAATCTTGGGTTTGCCCCCTGTGCAGGAATAGTACCCTACATAGGATTAGGTTGTCCATAACTGGGGTTGCCCACGGTCAAGAAAGAACCTGATGATAAAGTGTTGTTACCAAATGCACCAAACAAAGAAAAGAGCATCAAACCTACCGACATATTATGAGAAGGTGGTCCTTGAGTCCCTGCTCGAAATGAACTATGGTTTGCATTCGGCCCAGCGGAATGATGGTGGGCACCACCAAGCGAAGGGGACAAAGAAGGAATATTATCTCCTCCATAAGGGGAAGTGTTAAAGGGAGCTGAAGTTCCCCCCATGGGTCCTTACAGAGGAGTGTTGGGGCTCCCTACCCCTAGACCTAAGGTCTATAAAGTGGAGTAGGAAAGTACATGGATTGTACCTGAGCTAGGCATCTCGTATGAGAACGGAGGGCCTATTGCACTCTGTGTGAAATGAGTAGTGGTCATTGCCAAAGATGGGATCATACCACTACTCGAGGTAGAGGCAGTCGAGACCATGGTGTCTCGGACTGATGATGGTGGGTTAGGAGGTGGAACACCCCTTGTGGTGATAGTCATAGTGGGAATAGGAGAATTCCCGGAAGAAGTGCCAGCATTTGTTTCCATTGCTGCGTGTGACACTGTCTGGCACTCGTAAGGATAAATATGTGATCCATTTGGATATCGGTGGCAACCCACCTTCTCCAACTTACCCAAAACATGTTTCTGACAATTTTGGTAATTTACTAGTTTTAGCAGTGTTTAACTTCCGGGGCCATTTTGAGGCCCTAAACAATGTTCTTTTAAGAAAACGGGGAGCAACATGGATTGTAGATCAATATTTCTCATCCAAAAGTTGTATTCCTTGGATAGATCTTTCCAAAGAGCTATCATACGCCTAAAACAGAGATCGTATGCAAAATTTACAACCCCAGGAAGTTGATGCACCAACTTACCTAAACGAGGCCCCGATGAATTTTGGCGCTTCATCTCCTAGGGTTAGGTTTTGGGATGTCTAGGGTTTTTGGCATTCCTTATTATTGTAAAAATTCCTTCAGAGCCTCATAGTAATCATCTTCTTGTGAATGTGTGTATCCATCACATCTCTTCTCAGAGATAAGATACCACTATTCTAGCGAGTCTTTCACTCTGTACTTTTACAGTCTCTGTACATTTATTTGATAAATAGAAATTGTGTATTATTGTATATTTGTGACTCTTGTTATATTTATGCTATATCTCTATGATATTGTTGTCTCTCTTGCAATATCTTTGAATATTTCTGTGTTATATCTCCTCTCTCATTTCGTGCTGAAAATAATCTGGATCAGTAGTATCAAAGAAGGCTTCTCTTGATCATTTTCAATGTATGTCCCCGACAAATTCTGAGTATAGCAAATTGGGTCTTGAGCTTGTCTCTCCTGAGGAAAATCACTCTCGCACACCCAAGAAACCCTCAATGGCAGAAGAAAATAAAAATGACGAAGCAGACAATCCTATCAGTCTGTTGCTTGAGCAAGCTCTCATGCAACAGAGGGACGAAATGATGGAGAATTTTTCCCACATTCTTCAATGTCTCCCAATAGAATCAAGCACATCTTCATCAAGCGACCACTTTGGAGGCACCTTACCTTTCAAGGTACAGGTTAATTTTGATATTCCCATATTTGAAGGTGAAATAGATGCAGATACCCTAGATAAATGGTTAAATCTACTAGAAGGTTATTTCTTTGTTCAAAATTTTTCTGACAAAGAAAAGATCACCTTCGCACTCCTTAAGTATCTCCCCCATGTCAAACATTGGTGGGAAACTTACTGGGAGCAGAGCTCCACAGAGGAGTTTGGAATATATGGGGCCGATCTCACTTGGGATTTTTTTGTGGATGTGGTAAAGGAACAATATTACCCTATTGGCAACTATGAGGACCAGTACAAGAGATGGACCACACTACGGCAAGAGAGGGGCCAAGCAGTTCCGGAGTTCACCAATACCTTCCATACCTTTCGCACCAAGTTGGGTATCAAGGACTCTAAATGACATTTGGTTCTAAAAACGATGGGGCTCTACACAAATACATCCAAACTGAAATGGAGTTTTTGGACATCTCATCACTTGGTGCTGCCTATCGATATGTTGTTAAAATTGAGAAGAAATTTAAGCACCAGAAAAAATGGGAATTCGGGTCTGCAAATCCACAACAACCAAAGTATGACAAATATGGACCTAACAAACAGTCTCCCAAAAACTAGTCCAAGACACAGGAAAAAAAGGGTCACGGGAAGACAAAGAAGGACACCATAAAATGGTGTGATTTCCACAAAATCCCCTGGAACAATACCGATGAATGTCACTCAAAACATTCATTGGTGGCTGAGATCAAAGACAAGGATCCAAACCCTGATTTAGAATCTGATTCTAAAAATACTGGTAAAAGACAGATCATCGACGTATACCCCACTGCTATTGTCGTGACCACAACAATTCAACCAGAAGAACCAATAGATTCAGAAGAGGGGGAGCACCTTTTTCATTCACAGATGTGGGTGAAGGGGACCCCACTGCATTTTATTTTTGATAACGGAAGCCAGAAGAACCTCATCTCAATAGAGGTTGTCAAACAATTGGGATTGTCGATAACACCACACCTGCAACCATACAACATAGATTGGCTTCACCAAGGATGAGATCTTTGTGTTATCCAGCAGTGTCGATTGTCATACGACATCCAACCCTTCAAGGATGAGGTATTATGTGATGTTGCCTCACTGGATGTCTGTGATGTTCTCTTGGGCCAACCATATATGTGTAAACGCCATGCTATCTATGAGTCTCGAGCCCATAGTATCATTATTACTCTGGGGGGTCATATCTATAGGATACCAGAGGTAGTAAAAACTATTTCCCCACCTAAACAGTGCCACAAGGTAGTATCTCATACTAAAAAATTCATCTTCTCCACAATCTGTTCAAAAGGGGAACAAAAGGATACCTTTCCACAACTGTCTAAAAGGGGAACAAAAGGATACTGTAACCACATGTTCTCGTTTACAGCCTCAGCCCAAACACCTTCTATTCAATAGAAGGAGGTCGACAAGGTTGCAACAAAGCACAAAGATTTCTTCTACAGACAATCATATAAAATAGCCAGATTGGTTAAAAAGCTCCAAACCTTCCAGCCAAAGGTTCGTGATAGCCTTCAACAAGCTAAGCAACGCCACTTCTCCAGCAAGGCAAGCATATCACCAAGATTCAGATTCAGCAATCACTTTCCCCTCTCCCCTGGGAACTCAATGCAATGGAGACCATTGCTTCCTAAGGAGGGAGGATTGATCCAGGTGGATATCGATGGCCACCCACCTTCTCCAACTTTCCCAAAACATGTTTCTGACAATTTTGGTAATTTACTATTTTTAGCAGTTTTTAATTTCCGAGGCCATTTTGAGGCCCTAAACGATGTTTTTTTGAGAAAAAGGGGAGAAACATGGTTTATATATCATTTTTCTCATCCAAAAGTTGTATTCCTCGGATAGATATTTCCAATGAGCTATCATATGCCCAAAACGAAGATCGTATGCAAAAGTTACGACCCCGGGAAGTTGATGCACCAACTTACACAAACGGGGCCCACGTGACTTTTGGCGCTTCATCTCCTAGGGTTAGGTTTTGGGATGTATAGGGTTTTTGGAATTCCTTCTTATTGTAAAAGGGCCTTCAAAGCCTCATATTAATCATCTTGTTGCAAATGTGAGTAGCCGTCACATCTCTTCTCAGAGATAAGCTACCACCATTCTAGCGAGTCTTTCACTCTGTACTTTTACAGACTCTGTACATTTATTTCATTAATAGAAATCGTGCATTGATGTATATTTGTGACTCTTGTTATATTTCTGCTATATCGCTATTATATTTTTGTCTCTCTTGCAATATCTTTGAATATTTCTGTGTTATATCTCCGCTCTCATTTCGTGCCGAAAATAATCTGGATCAGTGGTATCAATATGTACTATGATGGACATCAAAAGATCAGTGGTTGGAGTTTTGTATGGAACAATATCTTCCTCTCCAAGGTCTGAAATGGTTGGTTCCTCTGGATGTTGGTTGGGCACAGTTTCCTGTGACCCAGTCGCTTCAAAAGACCCTTGTTGGTCTAGCTTTCACCTTAGCAGTGGCGGGGGTGGCTCCAGTGTAACCAGTGGCAGGCCAAGAAGCCTTCATGATTGGCACAACTCATGATCATCCACTATGTGAGAATATCAAAGACACACTATGGTTTTCTATTTGTTCAAAAATGACACACACAAGAAAAATTCCCTACAAGATAAAACAAGCAATCACTAAACTAGTTGGAAGAACAGTTACAATAACCAACACTAGAGAAACTTACCAGTGCAAGTGAAACTCGAATATGAAAGCACCCTCCGGGTATACTCTGGAAAGTGCGGCCCGATGTTTGTCCTAGGTACCGCGGTCTACCCCCGCAGTCACCTGTGTAAGTCCCTAAAATAATGGCAACTAGGTTGCCAGCGCATGAACAGTCACCAGGCAGGTATAGTCGACAGTCAGGTGGACTGCAATGAGCAGGGTATCAAGCCCGAAACCTATCAATGGTTTCAAAAGAATGTGGTCTGAAAGACAACTGAGGACCTTGAACGGATTCAAGACCCACGAATCTCTGTGGCAAATGGAATCGACGGAATCCCAAGTCAAGCCCTCTATATGCATTCCCCATTACACTTGGTCCGACTTTGGAGGGGTTATCTCTGCTACCTTTCTACACACGAGCTCATGTTTAGCCCCTATGTTAGAGGGGGGTCCTAGATAAATTTCACAATACTATACTTTTAACAACCCATAACATAGACTCTTATGTATGTTTTGCATCCTTGAAGAGTTTCCTTTCCAACCTAAATCAAGGCTCTAGCCTAGACTAGTTGATGGACCCTACAAACATAAAGTCTAGTTGATTTTAATTAATCATTAATTTTTTATGGCTTGTCTTAAGTCAAAGGTTATGAAAGTGAAACTAGTGATGTTTTGAGAGAGGAAAGAAAAGATAAATAGAAAGCTGGAAACAAAATAACTTCTTCTTGACAATATTCAAATTTTCATTTTTAAATTTTTTAATCAACTTTTCAAACTAAATGTTTTCTAAGATCTTTGAAAAGAAAACTCAAAACAATATTTTGCTGGACTCTGAGCTACTCATTTTCCTAAGTAAACAACCAATAACTTATGAAAGAAAAACTTTTCCTGGTTATTAATGCAAGCAAATAACTACTTAACCAAACCAAGAAATAAAATATTTTTTTTATTTAATGTTCGCAAATCAAAAAAGGAAAAATGACAACAAGTAAAGACCAAGAAAACTTTTGGCCTGAGCGCAGATCAAAAGGAGTTACTGACAATAACACACAAGCTGATTAAAGCAGACTCTCACACTTGTCTAAAAACCCTATGAAAGAAAATTTTTAGGAAATCTTTTATTATATTTTTTTTTTAATGAAAAAGAAAGCTATTGTTGTAATCAAACCTAATTTGTCGACTGCTATGAAAGATACCAATACTAAACCAAGGAAATCCCTGAGAGGTATAAATCTTGACAAGGAAAAGGATGATTGCCTCTCCTTAAACAAAAATTTTCTCAACAGGCACGCTGCTGACAATTCAACAACCAGCATGTGCACGCGAGCTGTGTAAGGTCAGGGCACGTGTACATGCATGTAGTCCTTATACATGATGCATGTACCTTTGGAACTCTTCAAAAATTAAAAAACAAGCAATCAAACACTGGCATAGACTACTGGTATTGAGAGCCAGAGTCCCCTGAAGACTCAGAAGCTTACCTTGACAAAAAAGAAAAAAACAATCAAGAAAAATTTCATAGAACAAAGCCAATCTGAGGTGGTACCTAAGCTACAAACTGAAAAAACAGAGACCATAATGAGATCCAAAAAACTCCTGAGAAGGATCACTTCTGACAGTGAAGAGGATGACTGACTCTCTAAAAACAAATTTTTGAACTCAGACACGTGACTGACACTTCATCAGCTAGCGTGTGCACACTGGCTGTGTGAAGGTAGGGCGTGTGTACACGCATTCAGGCCTTATACAAGCCACGTGTAACTCTGTGACTTCCATAAAAGAAAATGTCACCAAGAAAATAAGGAAGGGAGTACTGGTATGGAAGACTAGAATCCCTACTTGCTCAGACTCTTGTAGAAACTCAGAAAAAAGGTAATGAAACCAATTTAAAAATACCCAAAAAGTATCCCCAGAAAACCCTAGAGATTTATCCCCAGTACGGTCGCCAATTTTGTTGTGGGTGGGAAATCCCTCCTATGGACTAGCATTAAGGGTTTTAATCATGCATGCATAAATGAGCTAAAGTCTCCTACTTTTTACCAACATCCCAATCACAAACCCCATTATCCATATGCAAATACAAGGTCAAAGAGATCCAGTTATTGTGCCTTAGTTTCTATGTTTTATGTCGATCCATTTAACGCTTGGTCGCTCCTTGAATGCAACTCTCCTCCCAATGTTGACCTGCATTCATAAAATACAAACAAAGAACTCCACATGCATATAATCTATAAACTAATGGGTTAGAGATTCTACCAAAATATAATCAAATTTAAATATCGACAATCTCATATGGCGGGATGGGAAAAGTACTTATTTTATTAATCTCACAAGAGTAACCTTACAATGGTGAGATCAACCACTACTCCTCGAATCCTGTCCTAGGATCCTCTTCAACTGTGCTCCAACTGCTTCTGTATATGCTTCTATTCACACAATAGTTGCAAAAGGTTGGGGCAAGGGGAATGATAAATCGGGTATAGTTTCTTTGCTATGATTTTCCTTTTTCCAAATGGGACCCCTACCCCTTATTTTATAGGCTAGAAATGGCTAGGTATTTGGTCGAGTGACCGGATATGATCAATCTAAAGATTTAGTTAACTTACCCAAAACTATGTGTTTCGTCTGCAAATTTCCATTTTTCATGTTTTTGTAGGTACACGCGGGTTGTAGTGAGTCAGCTAGCGTGTACACACATGCAATAGTGGAGCAGGGCATGTGTGCCTTTAAAAAGGGTGTTTTTAAGAAGAGTTGTTCAGTAATGGATTTTCGAAGAAGGAATATGAGATGGCCTGATGCCAGGTAAGCATGTCTGGTGCAAATTAGGGTTATAACAACATGATTACTATAATTCCTCATGCCCGTACTCCCATGCCCAAAACTCTAAACCCTAATGACTGGAATTAGACTCTCACCGGAGGAAATTCAGAAAAAAAATCAAAAGAGTTGTTGATCAACAAAGTAACATACCTCCGTTGAAAATGGAAATGTTTAATAGTATCATTGTTCCTGAAAAATGTGCTTCAAGCTTCAAATGTGAAGCTTACAATGTTAGAACCTATTGGAAAAATATTTTATTCGAGGGAGAAGTTTGACTGGTCAAACAACCTAGATGCATTAATCAAGAGAAATTGCAAATATTTCCAAGAAAACAATCATGCAATCAAATTTCCATCACTCCTAATTTGGATCACCATGAAAAAATTATGTCTAGTCTGGTGTAAAACCCTGTTTCCCCTAGTTTGTAAATATAACTATATTGGCCAAGATACTATGGAAAACTCAATATGTGTGAATGTTTGATTTGATGGACCTTTGTATAAAAGGTCGATGAATGTAAATTATGTTATTTACTAAAAAATGGATAAGTGTTGCATGACTATTGGAAGGGGGTTGTGCTAAGAGAGACCAGGAATGTTATTGAAGAGATGGTGAAGGGGATAAAAAATGGTTGCATTAACCTCCACCAGACCAGTACTTTACTGGATTTAATTTCTCATGATCATAACAACCCTCTGACCCAGGAATGAATTACAGTCAAGATGGTAGGTGGGAAGAGCTCCCCAAGATTTAATGAGAGGATGGGGTAGATCGCCCATCTATAAGGATTCTAGACTTGACCACGGACTGGTAATTCAGGCCACACACAATATTGCTGAGGAAGGAAAGAAACAAAGGCATGGTGGGCAGAGGAATACTTTTGAAGAGTGTAGGGATGAGAGACTGAGCTCTCAGGTTCGAGAAAGAACTATGAAAAATAGTGTGTTTTGGTCGAAGGAAATAGAGACTGACTTGGAAGAAGGAGAGTAACCTTCATCCCTATCTATGACTAAGTCGGGAGAAGGAGAGTAACCTTCGTCCCTATCTATTTTTGTGTCAGGAGAAGGAGAGTAACATTCGTCCCTAACTTTCATTGTGCTCGAAGAAAAGATCTAATCTCAAAGCATCGTGGTCTAGCTCAGGGTGGCCAGTGGTAAATGTGTTAGGAGTGACTAAGCCTATGGCTGGGTGGAAACGATCACCCCTTTTAGCAGTCACATCACATCTTCTTGTTTTGATATTTTTTTTCATGCTTTTTTCTTTGAAATGGAATAATGAATGAATGCATGTATGTTTACATTTAATATTAATATTTCTATTGAATGATCGAGTGATGTGTATGCATTTATCTCCTTCAAGAATTATGTTTCTGCTTGATTTTTCATATGCTCCAGTTTAACCCTCAAAGGTGTTTTCCCTAGGGAGTTACCTCACAGTTCCAGAGTTGGAGCAAGCCCCTTGGAACTACTACCATCTTGGTAATTCCATGATATTACCCCTCTCTATTTCAAAACTTAAAGTTCTACGAGCTAGGAAGGTGCTTCCTTCAAACCAGTAGCCTAAGAGACTTTAGGCTTGCGCCCATGGACTTAAAAAAATATCATCTAAGAGTAGATCTTATAGCCCGATATTTATCAGAGGGTCCATATGACCAGGGTCTAGGAACCCTGCACTAAGTCCAAAAGGAGCTAGCTCTTGATGACTTCAGAGATTCGGGAGCTTGAAGCTGTGGGATGTCAAACTTCATAACTATCAAAATTACCCGAATGTCAGAGTCACAAAAGGTTGTGATTCATTTATCTGGAGAGTCGGTTGGGGCCCTTTCTCGCCCGTCCGATCATTTAGTGGAAGGTTTCGTGTATGGTACTTCGACGAAGTTCCACTTCAGGAGAATGGAGATGCTATAGCATCAAACTCCCCAAACGTCGAATTTATGAAGTGACAGAGAGACAAATATTTGGAGGATATCATCAGAAGCCCCGCCTCCTGTCTGATCATCTAGGAGGAGGAACCCGCATAGGGTACTTTGGTGAAGTCCCACTTCGAAAAAATGGAGTGGCAGTTGAGACAAAACTCCTGAAGGCTAAAATCACGAAGTAACTTGGATTGTAGATCTGGGGATCCTTCGGGTCCTATCCTAGTTGTCAAATTTACAATGTAGTCAACCCGACGTTGACCAAATTCATAAGAAAGGAGGATTTTTCATCACAAAAATCCTTAACGTCGAAGCCCTAAGTGATAAGAGTCATCAATTTGAGGAAGCTTTAGGAATTTTCCTAGCCTCCATATCTAGGTTGTGGTCAGCCCGACACTGACCAAATTCAGAAGAAAAGAGGAGTCTACACTGCCAAACTCCCGAACAACGAACTACAAAAGTAACAAGAGCCATATATCTATGGATATACGTGGTCAGATCTCGATCGTGAGATATGAGGGATGTTAGAAGGTTGTCAGTCTGGGGTGACGTGGCATAGTGACATCACTCAGGGACACGTGGACCTTATTTTGAAGTGCCACATGTTACCCAGATTCATGCATATTACATACCATATATAACTACTAGAACGTGACACATGTCACCCCCAATGAGGGCACGTGTCACCCCTAGTCCTTCTACGTGTCATCTCTTGGTACGTGCCCGCCTAGACAAAAGGGTTGGTGAAGTGACTGAGACTATGGGAGCCCATGGCCTCGGGACTCTGGAGGGTTTGGAGTGTATTATGGTAGAGAGATCGAATGACCCAAAGGTCGAAGCCAAGTGGCGAGCTTACAGGACTTCGAAATTTCATAAGTTCGGGTGGTCTCATGTGTATATAGCAAAGAGGCATGAACCATCGAAGCATCGAAGCGTTTAATTCCTCCATAACTGATATATGAGAAAGAGATTAAGTCTATTCATGGGATCAAACAATGGATGGTCTTCCATTGTGGAGGAAAGAACTTAGAAACAACACGTGAGAGGTGGATCCACGTGGTCCTCAACAAATGAACACCCGAAGAACTTTGGAAAGGAATATCCATCGGTTATGAGCTTGTTTCTAAGCATGGAGACCATGTTTGGAAATCTTTGGATGAGAAGAATGTGATAGATACCCTGAATGAAGGATTTGACCACTTAATGAGAATGGAATTTTGGATTCCCCATCCCTAGGAAATCCACTCAGGAGTCAGGTGTGTTACAAATTGGTATCTGATCATGGTTACAACACTTGACCTACTTGGGCTCATGGAATAGTCACTTAAAAACCATGTTTAAATAAATATTAAGGGTGACACCCTACCTTACCTCTTTGCTAAAGAGTTTGGTTAAAAATTTTACTAAAGAAAAGAATGAAAACGTTCTACTATGTGTGTATTTAAGAAATATGAATTGTTTGTTGTTCATGAACTAATAGAATGTTAGCTAACAACAAGTGTTTTGTCAGCACTCAAGGAGTTAGTAAATCATGGGAAACTACAATCATAAAGGATGATGACGCATCATAAAGTGGGAAATGGATCCCACAATAGAGATGAAGAATCTGACGAGAGGAGGGCGGTGGAAACACCTCTGAATCTAGATGAAACTATAAGGAGACTCATGGTCGAATTATAGATTTTCAAGGCCAACAACGAGATATTGATAAAGGAGAAAGAAAAAAAAATAGAAATTATTGCAGTCCTTCTGCAAATCTTATCTGACATACAAAGGAAGTTGCAACATGGACCCACAACCAGTCATGTGGACCGATAGTATACGAGGATAAGTCAATGTCCACCTAAGATATGGAAATATGGTCTCATAAGTGTCCACACTAGTAGGAGTACCTCAAGGAACGCCCAACCTAGAGGCAAGGGGAACTCATTAGGAGAGTCCTATGGAAAGGAAACTTGCAACTCTGAGGGATCTTCTAGTAGCAAAATTATCTCACATTCTCAAAGGAAAGGAAAGAAATGAAAGAATTCCAAAAGTTATAATCCTGAAGAGTTCAAGAAATCCAGACCACCCTATTTCGATGGAGATATTAAGAAAGGGTAAGAGGCATAATCTTGGCTGCTTAGTTTAAAGAAGTACTTTAGAGTCCATGACTACTCTGAAAATGTGAAGGCTCGAATAACCATCTTCAAGCTAAATGGAAAGGCTTCCATTTGGTGGGAAGACCTTAGGAATGTGAAAGGAATCCATGAGAAGGATTTATCATGGAAACAATTTGGTAAATACTTCAAGCAGAAGTATTTGTCAGAGAAATACTTTGATGGGAAGACTAAGGAGTTCTATGAACTCAAGCTGGGACAACTCACCATAGCAGAATATATCAATAAATTCCTTGAGTTGATAAGGTATGTACCCTACATAAAAGATGAAATGATAAAAGTGCAGTGATTTATCAGTGGGTTACCTCAATCCTACTAGGACAAGATTGAGTTTGACGAGCTAAAGACCCTAGAATAAACTATCCTAAAGGAAAGGTATTGTTATGAACAGTTCGAGAAGAAGACAAAACCTTGCGAGGACTAGAAAAAGAAGAGTAGTTCAGGATTCAAGAATAAGGGGTTTAAGTCCTCAAGATTTAAGAAATATGGGAAGGGTTCTAGGATGATCCTTCCTACTATAAGTGTGTATCAACATAATTTCCCCTTCTAGAGTGGAAATAAAACTTTTAGAGCAACCCCAGGAAAGATGATGCAGGAGCATCTCTCCACGTCATCCAGCCAGTCAGCCACACCAGCGAATTCAAATTGCACGCTAAAAGAGAGTCGCAGTCCTCATTCAAATTTGAAATTGAATGTAATTAAATGCTTAGGCTGGTGAGCCATAGAAGCCATGCCTTTGTGCAGGCATTAGGTAGATCAGCCTTTAATGTGTGTAATGGCTAATATCTAGATCCAATTCTGGACTAGATAGCCCATTCAATGTAATTGAATAGGGTAGTTATGTTTGGAGGGAAGCGCTCTAAGAGCCCCCTCAGGTAAAAGAGATTTTTAGATCTCATTTTGAGTAAGGGGAGAGGGAGTTAAGATTGTAATGGTTGTAGGAGAAGAGACAGAGAGAGCTCAAGAACACCATTGTAAAAACATGCATTTTCCATTGTTAATATAAATAGAAGCAGTTTTTCCTGCACATATTCTGTGTTATATGGATGTCTGTGTGTGTTCTTTAATATGCTGTGAATGTGTGTGTTAGTGCATTTGCATGGAGTTTGTGTGATTTCAGGTGAAGGTCTTTGAGGTTTCATGCCGAGAGAGCGTGACAGAGAACTGCGGACTCTGAATACTGGTGCACAGAGGATGCACTTCTGAACTCTGCGGAGTCAGACAAAGACGTTATGCGACACATGACTGAAGTCAACAACTCAGGAGGAAGACCTCAAGGTTGTTGAATACCTTGGAGGCAAGGCTGTGTGGGAGAAGACACAGTTGTAGACAGAATCTCCGAGGAGTTCTGTAAGGCTCTGCCAAGTGGGCATTGAGCATAGGCACAAGGTGCAGTTGGAGGAACTCTATTGTGAGTCCAGACAGAATCACAGATGATTCTGGGAAGCTCTGTCAGGTGGGCATTGAGCCAGTGCAAGGAGTGCACAGGGGAAGACTTCTACTGAGAAGTTTAGGAAGAAGAAAATAGAATCATTGAGGATTCTGAGAGCTCTGCAAGGAGGGCATCGAGCAGGTGCATAGGTGCACAGGAGGAGAAGACAGAACCGTTGAGTGTTCTATGAAAGAAAGGGAAACTCTGCCAGGTGGACACTGAGTAAGTGTGCAAACAGGCACATACAAAAGAAAAGAGAACTCTTTGAGTTCTGGAGCTGGAGGAAGTATCCACTGAAGGATATTCACTGGGTTGCTGAACACCTAGAAAGACTCAGCAAGGAGTTGCTTGAGTAGACGGATAGGCTCAGAAGGGTGAGTGATTTTATGCGCGAGGTCATAGCTACAAGGAGTGCAGAGACTGAAGAATTATTTGGAGGAGTTCAAAGTATCCAAAGCTCAGGAGGGTCAACGTTGTATACGCGCAACGAAGCTCAAGGTGAAGGAGTTCGCAGAGAGAAGAGAAAGAAAAGGTCGAGGCCTTTGAGGAGTTGAAGTTTCTCCCAAGTCTTGGGAGAAAGTGCGTAGGAAGCTTAGGAGAGCACACAAGTCGTTGGATCGATAGAGGAGAGATATCTGGACCATTGATTTCCACGTCCAGGAGGAGCTCAGGAGGAGCCTACAGAAGGAGGAGACCGTCAGCCATCGGATCTCACTCAGAAATCCCGTCAACCATTGGATCGGGAGGAGTTGCATGGAGTTTAGCCTCTGGAGCAAGTGCACGAAGATAAAGGATCTGGGATGTCAGATCTAGAGAAGAAATCCCGTCAGCCATCAGATTGGATAGGAGCTGCACAAGGATTAGCAGTTGGGATATTAGCCATCGAGAAATCGGGCTTCTCGAGGGAAAGAGAATCGAGACATTCCAAGTCTCAAAACACCGAAGCGATCTGGACCGTCCATTAGCAGAGACACGTGGCGGAGATCGAGCACCATCGGTACTAAAGCGCATCAGGAAATCGGAATTCTCGTGGACAAGAGATCGGGGAAATCCAGGTCGAAAACCCCGGCATAATTTGAGCCTTCCATTTAGAGGAACAGGTGTCAGAGATCCGAAGAGAGTCGGCATAGCAGTCATCGAGAAATTAGAGTTCCTGAGGACAAGAAAATTGGCACATCGAAAGTCTCGAAATCCCGGAGAGATCGAGACCGTCCATCAGAGGGGACGCGTGGATGAAATCAACACCAACGGGGAAAATCTCGACAAGAAGTGTTTATCAGGGTTTGATTCATTGGGATATCGAGGATCCCATAGACAAAGTTATTTGTGCACTTTGAAATCGCGAAACACGATACCCCGATGAGTGGGGACCAACTGTCAACACATCAGGGCTAAGGAAAGAGCCATAGTGGAAGCCAGCTGTCAGTACAATGGAGCATCAGGATTTGGAGAGTCGGGAATCCTGTAGGTATATGCATTTGGGTGTTTGAAACCTCGTAACCCCGATGGGGATAAGGTTGTGGTCACGGAGTAATGGTCACGTGGAACTGGAGTTGAGCCAGGAGGGCTAGCTGTAGTTAAAGTGCATCGGGAATCGGAGGATCGCGGATCTAGGGGACGATTGCATTTTGACATCGAAAACCCCGAAACCCTGACAGAAGTGTATGACTGCGGTCATATAGGGGGAGGTCACATGGACCAGAGCCTAGCCAGGAGGGGCTAAGGCCGGGCAGAGAGCTCATCGGTGATCGGGGAATTGAGAGTGATGAACTCTTGACAGCGGAAAGTCCGAAACCCCGAACCCTGATATTGAGTCGGGGAAAAGTCACGGTAAAGTGCAGAAGGACATGAAGGAAGTTAAAGGACCTGTGGATCAGGTTTGAGCAGAAGATTCCATCAGGGGATCTAAAGAGATAATTTGGCTCGCATGAGAATTTGAACGATCCTTAAGACTGGGAGGTCAGGCGCAAAGACCCTGCGAGGTATGTAGGAGTGTCGGCACCATCAGGTGGTATCATAGCTAGTTCTTGTCTATATATTTCAGGTAGGAAGAGACAGAGGAGGAAAGCCCTCTGATACCTACATCAAGTGGTATCAGAGCAGTAAATTCATATGTATATTGCAGGTGAAAGAAGACAGAGTGTTGAGGGCTCTGTGACGATTGTTTGTAGGTAGGAAGTCGTCGAGAAGACAGTCAGGGAGACTGTAGGATGATGAAGCTGGAAGAACTCTTAGTGCAGAGTGACAGCAGTAGATCTGCCAAGGAGGTAGATAGACACAACAAGATGGCTACTGAAGGCTGTAGAAAGAAAAGAAAGGCAGAAAAGCTTGCAGAAATGGATAGAGAAAGGGATAAAGAGCTCTATGAATTAAAAACAGACATAGAAAAGCTCGAACTACGGATGCGGAAAGACAGGAGTATGAGATGGTTACATGAATTTCCCATGAAGAAGGCAAAAGAAAAATGGTCAGTCAAGCAGCTGATGGTCATGAGACAATGCAGGCTGTTAAAGAGATGGTTGAGGTATGCCGAAAACCTCAAGGCCACAGAGGAAAAGGTGATTTATGTCTGTAAACCAGAAACTGGGAGAGGTCTTGATGATGAAGAATTTGAATGGGGATCATCTGAGGATCTCAAGAACTACTAGGAGGGCAGAGAAGATGAAATTCTAGATTGTCAGGAGGGCAACAGGTTGAGATTGCTGCGGGATCTCACGGATTGTCAGGAGGACAGCCAGGGAATTTCACATTGCCAGCTGGGCAATGAATTGAGGTCACTACAGGATCTCGAAGACTGCCAGGTGAGCAGAGATGAGAATGTGGGACTAGCTGAAAGTCTCATGGACTCGGAGGTGAGTTCAATTCATCAAGGAGTGCTGATGAAGATGGGATCGATTGATCTCATAGACTTCCAGGAGGGTAGAGAAAGCATCCCATATTTCCAGGTGGGAAGGGATGAGAAGATGAGACTATTTGTGGGTCTCATAAACTCATAAGTGAGTTGGAATCAGCCAGGGGAGCTGACAGAACAGGTGAACTCAAAGATAGATTTGGATCAATAGGTGCAACTGACGGAGGAGGAAGATATGAGAGATCTTTTGATGATTGGGGGAATTGGAGTAATCCTACCATTTGCCCAGGAGGAGGCAGAAATCGGTGTTGCAGATGGTGCAGCAGCAGAACAGTCTCAACGGACGATGACTGTCCAAGAGGAATTGGAGCAGACTTTGGAAGTTGCCCAAGCAGAACAAGTAGATGAACATTCTGAGGAATGGCTCATTACTTTCAGCCAAGAAGTTGAGGAATATGTAGCATTGGAGCTGACAACAGAAGAAGAAGACGAAGAGGAGAATGAGCATTCTGAGGAATGGATCAATAGTTTCGGCCAGGGGGATGAAAATAAAGAAGCTGTAGCACTAAATCTAGTAGTAAAGGAAGCCAAAGAGCAGGAAGGAAGATTTACTACTCCATGGGATATGGAGCTAGAGATGCTGGATGATTGGTTGAACAATCCAGGGCCAGCAAGAGAACTGGTAGAAGTTGAGCTGTCAGGGAAGGTGACTGAATAGAAAGTCAGTCAAGAGGAGACTGTAGAACTGAAGTCTGCAGCAGAGTGGCAACTTGAGGCCACAGATGAAGATGAAGAAGAAGGCATGGGAGGTCATGATGATCTACCCAATTGCAGAAAATTTTTGCAGCTGAGGAGACTGCAAAAATAAACCATCCATTGGAGCAGCTGAATGCAGTGATCAAGGAGATCATGGAGCTGATGATCTGATCAACAGAGATTGCCAGCGAGGAGAGGCTAGGTAGAAAGGAAGCAACAGCAGCGCAGAAGAAGCAGCAACAACAGGAGGATGGAGCGGATGAACAACTCCAGAGAATGATTTGGGATCCAGGAGGATTTCCAACCGCTTAGAGGGGAAGTGCATGAGCAGGAGCTCATGATTTTGTAGCTGAGGATTTTGATGCAGGAGCATCTCTCCATGTCAACCAGCCAGCCAACCACGCCAGTGAATTCAAATCGCACGCTAAAAGAGAGGCGCAGTCCTCATTCAAATTTGAAATTGAATGTAATTAAATTCTTAGGCTGGTGAGCCATAGAATTCGTGCCTTTGTGCATTCATTAGGTATATCGGCCTTTAATGTGTGTAATGGCTGAGATCTAGATCCAATTCTGGACTAGACAACATGTTCAATGTAATTGAATAGGGTAGGTATGTTTGGAGGGAAGCACTCTAAGATCCCCCTCATGTAAAAGAGATTTTTAGATCTCATTTTGAGTAAGGGGAGAGGGAGTTAAGATTGTAATGGTTGTAGGAGAATATCCAGAGAGAGCTCGAGAACACCATTGTAAAAACAAGCATTTTCCATTGTTAATATAAACAGAAGCAGTTTTTCCTGCACATATTTTGTGTTATATGGATGTCTATGTGTGTTCTTTCATATGCTGTGAATGCGTGTGTTAGTGCATTTGCAGAGAGTTTGTGTGATTTCAGGTGAAGGTCTTTGAGGTTTCATTCCAGGAGGGCATGACAGAGAACTGCGGACTCTGAATACTAGTGCACAGAGGATGCACTTCTGAACTCTGTGGAGTCAAACAAAGACGTGTTGCGACACAGGATTGAAGTCAACAACTCAGGAGGAAGACCTCAAGGTTGTTGAATACCTTGGAGGCAAGGCTATGTGGGAGAAGACACAGTTGCAGATAGAATCTCTGAGGAATTCTGTAAAGCTCTACCAAGTGGGCATTAAGCACAGGCACAAAGTGCAATTGAAGGAACTCTGTTGTGAGTCCAGACAGAATCACAGAGGATTCTAGGAAGCTCTTCTAGGTGGGCATTGAGCTAGTGCAAGGAGTGCACAGGGGAAGACTTCTGTTGAGAAGTTTAGGAAGAAGAAAAAAGAATCATTGAGGATTCTAAGAGCTCTTCCAGGAGGGCATTGAGCAGGTGCATATGTGCATAGGAGGAGAAGATAGAAACGTTGAGTGTTATGTGAAAAAAAGGGAAACTCTGCCATGTGGGCATCGAGTAAGTGTGCAGATAGGCACAAACAAAAGAAAAGAGAACTCTTTGAGTTCTGGAGCTGGAGGAACTATCCACTAAATGATCTTCACTAGGTTGTTGAACACCCAGAAAGACTCAGCAAGGAGTTGCTTGAGTAGAAGGATAGGCTTAGAAGGGTGAGCCCTTTTATGCACGAGGTCGTAACTGCAAGGAGTGCAGAGACTGAAGAATTATTTGGAGGAGTTCAAAGTATCCAAAGCTCAGGAGGGTCAGCGTTGTATGCACAGCGAAGCTCAAGGTGAACGAGTTCGCAGAGAGAAGAGAAAGCAAAGGTCAAGGCCTTTGAGGAGTTGAAGTTTCTCCCAAGTCTGGGGAGAAAGTGCATAGGAAGCTCAGGAGACCACAGCAGACATCGGATCGATGGAGGAGAGAGATCTAGACCATTGATTTCCACGTCCAGGAGGAGCTCAGGAGGAGCCTACAGAAGGAGGAGATCGTCAGCCGTCAGATCTCACTCAGAAATCCCGTCAATCGTTGGATTGGGAGGAGTTGCACGGAGTTTAGCCTCTGGAGCAAGTGCACGAGGATAAAGTATCTAGGCCGTCAGATCTGGAGTAGAAATCCCACCAGCTGTTAGATTGGATAGGAGTTGCACGAGGGTTAGCAGTCGGGATATTAGTTATCAGGAAATCGGGGTTCTTGAGGGCAAGAGAATCGAGACATTCCAAGTCTCGAAACACTGGAGCGATCTGGACCATCCATTAGCAGAGACATGTGGTGGAGATCGAGCACCATCGGTACTAAGGCGCATCGAGAAATCAGAATTCTCGTGGACAAGAGATCGGGGAAATCTAGGTCGAAAACTCCGGCATAATCTGAGCCGTCCGTTCAGAGGAACAGGTGTCAGAGATCCGAAGAGAGTCGGCATATAAGTCATCGGGAAATTGGAGTTCCTGAGGACAAGAAAATTGGGACATCGAAAGTCTCAAAATCCTGGAGAGATCGAGACCATCCATCAGAGGGGACACGTGGATGAAATCAACGCCATCGGGGAAAGTCCCGACAGGAAGTGTTGATCGGGGTTTGAGTCATCGGGATATTAGGGATCTTGTAGACAAAGTTATTTGTGCACTTTGAAATCGTGAAACGTGATACTCCGATGAGTGGGGGCCAACTATCAACACATTAGGGCTAAGGAAATATCCATAGTGGAAGCCAGCTGTCAATGCAATGGAGCATCCAGATTTGGAGAGTCAGGAATCCTGTAGGCATATGAATTTAGGCATTTGAAACCCCATAACCCCGACGGGGATAATGTTGTGGTCACGGAGTAATGGTCACGTGGACCCGGGGCTGAGCCAGGAGGGCTAGCTGAAGTTAAAGCGTGTCGAGAATCAGAGGATCGCGGATCCAGGGGATGATTGGATTTTGACATCGAAAACCCTGAAACCCCGACAGAAGTGTATGACTGCAGTCATATAGGGGGAGGTCACATGGACCAGAGCCTAGCCAGTAAGGGATAAGGCCGAGAAGAGAGCTCATCGGTGATCAGGGAATTGCGAGTGCTAAACTCTTGACAGCGGAAAGTCCAAAACCCCGAACCCCGATATTGAGTCAGGGAAAAGTCACGGTAAAGTGTAGAAGGCCGTGAAGGAAGTTAAAGGACCTGTGGATCGGGTTTGAGTAGAAGATTCCAGCAGGGGATCTAAAGAGATAATTCAACTTGCATGAGGATTTGAATGATCCTTAAGACTGAGAGGTCAGGCGTAGAGACCCTGCGGGGTATGTAGGAGCTTCGGCGCCATCAAAAGACTGATGACCCAAAGAGAGAACCCTTGAAATGTTGGGGTTGTGGAGAAGAACATATGTTGAGGGATTTCCCACAGAGACAACAAAACAATAGGATATTATACAACATCCAAGGAGCTACCATATTCAATTATATGGCTAGGATCATGCCACATATTTATGCAGCCTTGGATAATAAGCAAGCTGACCACCAAGCTTCAATGGTGGAGATGGAATGTATGATCGCCAACCATCTAGTTTCTATTTTAATTGACCCTAGTTCTAATTTGAGTTATGTAGACCCTCAGACTATTGATAAGTGTAAACTACAACCAGTTGGACATGTTAAGCCATGGTTGGTACAACTAGCCATCAAAACCAAAAGAAAAGTAGCAGAGGTCATACCAGCTTGACTATTCATTATGGATGGATTTCCCACCCAAGTGACCCTTAACATACTTCCCCTAGGATATTATAACTTGTTGATTGGTATGGAATGGTTAGCCACCCATAAAACCAAGTTGGACTGTTACCATAAGACCTTAGAGTTTGAAAATGAAGAAGGGAGAAAAATAACCCTCCAAGGGATTCAGAAGCATGTCTTAGTGAGACGAATATCAGCCCTTCAAATGAAAAAGTATTGAAAAAAGGGATGTTCCCTATATGAAATATAGGTGTTAGAATTTGTTGAGGATGGAAAACCAAACCTTGAGGACCACCCCATGTTAAGAGAATATAAGGATGTGTTTCCAGGAGAGGTACGGGGTCTACCTCCAAGAAGAGACATTGACTTCTCGATAGAAATTGCACTAGGAGCGGTGCCAGTATCTAGAATGCCCTATAGGATGAGTACACCAGAGCTAGTTTAGCTCAAGATACAACTAAAGGATATGATGGAAAAATCCTACATCCATCCCAATGTGTCTCCATGGGGAGCACCAGCCTTGTTTGTGAAAAATAAATATTTCACACTCTAACTGTTCATAGACTATAGACAACTCAACAAGATGACCATAAAGAAAAAGTATCCCTTACCAAGAATCGATGACTTGTTCAACCAATTAGGGGGTGCTTACATTTTCTCAAAGATTGACTTAAGGTTTGGATACCATCAAGTTCAAATCAAGGATGAATACATCGACAAAACATCCTTCGGGACCAGATATGGTCACTATGAATTTGTGGTGGTGTCATTTAGATTAACCAATTCCCCCACCACTTTTATGTGCTTGATGAATAATGTATTCAACAAATTCCTAGACATATTTATATTGGTTTTCATTGATGATATCCTAATATACTCCAAGAACATGGAGGAGCATGAAGAACATCTTAGACTTGTACTTCAAGTACTAAGGGAGCATCAACTCTATGCTAAGTTTAGCAAGTGTGACTTTTTCTAGAAGCAAGTCCATTACTTAGGCCATGTTATTTCTAAAGAAGGAGTGGCAGTAGACCCTGACAAGATCAAGTATATCATGGAATGGCCTACCCAAAAGGACATATCTAATATAATATCCTTTATGGGCTTGGTGGGATACTATAGAAGGTTGTCCAATCACTGCCCTTCAGAAAAAGGGGGTTAAGTTCACTTGGACATCAGAATGTGAAGAAATATTTCAGAAGCTGAAATACCTTCTAACCCATGCACCCATGATGAATATTGCAGACCCTGATAATGACTTCCTCATGTGTACAAATGCCTACAAGGAAGGACTTGGAGGAGTCATTATGCAAGAAGGACGTGCAATTTGCTATGAATCTAGAAAATTGAACGAACATGAAATCAATTATGTGACCCATGGTATAGAGTTTTATTCCATAGTGCACACTTTAAAAATGTGGAGGCATTACCTCATGGGTAGGATATTTGTACTTATGACAGACCATTTTGGGTTGAGGCACATGTTTGATCAACCAAAAATCAATTCCGAGAAAGCTAGGTGGATGGCTCTCTTTAGTGAGTTTGATTTCAAAATCAAACACATCAAAGGAAAGGAAAATAGGGTGGTGGATGCCCTTAGAAACGAATGTCATGGAAAGAGTCAGGAATGCACCAGAAACATATGCATTCTTCAAGACCGTGACATCATACCTAAATCAAGATCGCACAGGGATAAAGTATGAAGGCTATCGGATGTTGGATGAAGGAATGTTGACTTACATAAACAAATTGTATATCCCAAGTTGTGACGACTTGAAGAGGTTCATAATGGACGAACTACACAAGATACCATATACTGGTCATCCTAGTTATCATAAAATGATCAAGGCCACTAGGAAACAATTCTATTGGTCTGGATTGAAAAAGGACATAGTTGACTATCTAGCTAAGTCTCTAGAATGTCATCAAGTTAAGGAAAAAAACTAGCACCCAACAGGGTTGTTACCACCTCTACCAATTCTAGAATAGAAATGGGAAACCATCTCCATGGATTTCATCACCGGAGTACCAAAACGACCAAGCAAAATGATGCCATCATGGTAGTGGTGGAAAAAATGAGCAAGTTTGGTCACTTTGTTCTTGTCAAATCAACTTTCAAGGAAATATATATTTCCAACATCTTCATGAAGGAGATATTCAGACTGCATGGCATGCCTAAGGATATTTTATCTGACAGAGACACAAAATTCACTTCAAGATTTTGTAAATCCTTGATGGTTGGTTTTGAGACTAAATTGTTGTTTAGCACAACCTATCACCCTGAAATTGATGGAAATATAGAAAGAGTAAAACAAATATTAGAGTATATGTTAAGGATGCATGTGATGCATCAACCTAAGAAGTGGGAAGAATACCTTCCATTGGTATAATTTTCCTACAACAACGGCTATCAAGAGTCACTGAAGATGATCCCTTTTGAAGCCCTCTATGGTAGACATTGAAATATTCCAATTAGTTGGAGTAATCCAGTGGATAGAATTACAATCGAACTGGACATGTTGAAGGAAATGGAACAACAAGTGATTCATATTAAGAAAGATATGAAAATTTATCAGGATAGACAGAAGAGTTACACTGACAAAAAGAGAACTCCTAGAGATTTCAAGACATGATACCATGTCTATCTCAAAGTTAGGCCCAGGAAGAGTTCCCTGAGAATGGGAACTTGTCCCAAGATGGAACCTCAGTATTGTGGACCCTTTGAAGTCTTATATAAAGTGGGACCTATAGCCTATAGGCTACCACTCCCTCCCATGGTAAAGGCACATAATGTTTTCCATGTTTCATTATTGAAGAAATATGTACATGATTCTAATCATATAATTGAATGGTCTATGATCCAAGTGGAGCTGGAGGGTGAATTCATGCCAGAACCTCAATCTATACTAGACAGGACAAAAACCTCACTCAAGAACCAAACCATTCCATAGGTCAACGTGCAGTGGAAACACTTTGGCCCAGATGAGGCTATGTGGGAAATGGAGGATTCCATGAGACATACATATCCATTTTTGTTTACTTCTGTATATACAGAGCATATTGACAGATAAAACATTGAGGACAATGTTCCTTAAAAGGGGAGGGAATTGTAACACCATGTTTCCCCCAGTTTGTGAATATAACTATATTGGCCAAGAGACTATGGAAAACTCAATATGTGTGAATGTTTGATTTGATGGACCTTTGTATAAAAGGTCGATGAATGTAAATTTTGTTATTTACTAGAAAATGGATAAGTGTTGCATGACTGTTGGAAGGGGGGTGTTCTAAGAGAGACCACGAATATTATGAAAGAGATGGTGAAGGGGACTAGGAATGGTTGCGTTAACCTCCACTAGACCAGTACTTTGTTGGATTTAATTGCTTGATATCACAACAACCCTCTGACCCAGGAATGAATTATAGTAAGGCTAGTAGGTGGGAAGACCTCCTCAAGAGTTAATGAGGGGATGGGGTAGACCGCCCATCTGTAAGGCTTCCAGACATGACCTCGGACTAGGAATTCAGGCCACATGCAATCTTGCCGAGGAAGGAAAGAAAGGAAGGCATGGTGGGCAGAGGAAGACCTGCGAAGAGTGCAGAGACGAGAGACTGAGCTCTTAGGTTCAAGGAAGAAGTGTGAAACAGAGTGTGTTCTGGTCAAAGGAAATAGAGGCTGGCTTGGGAGAAGGAGAGTAACCTTTGTTCCTATCTATGACTGAGTCGGGAGAAGGAGAGTAACCTTCATCCCTATCTATTTCTGTGTTGGGATAAGGAGAGTAACCTTCATCCCTAACTTTCATTGAGCTGGAATAAAATATCCAATCTTAAAGAATCGTGGTCTAGCTCATGGGTGGCCAATGGTAAATCCATTAGGAGTGACTAAGCCTATGGTTGGGTAGAAACGAGCACCCCTTTCAGTAGTCCCATCACGTCTTCTAGTTCTAATAAGTTTTCTCATGCTTTGTTATTTGAAATGGAATAATGAATAAATGCATGTATGTATACATTTAAGATTGGCCTTTGTATTGACTGATCGAGTTATGTGTATGTATTTATCTCCTTGAGGACTTATGCTTCTCCTTGATTTTCCATATGCTCCATTTTAACCCTCGAAGTTGTTTTCCCCAGGGAGTTACCTCACAGTTCCAGAGTTAGAGGAAGCCCCTTGGCACTGCTATCATCTTAGTAATTCCAAGAGATTACCCCGCCCTGTTTCAGAACTTAAAGTTATACGATCTAGGAAGGAGCTTCCTTCAAACTAGTATCCTAAGAGATCTTAGGCTCATGCCCATGGCCTTAACCAAATCTTGGCTAAGAGTAGAGCTTATAGCCCGAGATTTATAAAAGGGTCCATATGACTAGGGTCAAGGAACCCTGTGCTAATTATGAAAGGAGCTAGCTCTTGATGGCTTTACAGCTTCAGGAGCTCGAAGCCCTGTGATGTCAAACTTCAAAATTGTCAAAATTACCCAAATGATGGAGTCGCGAAAAAGTTATGAGTCGTTGATCTAGAGAGTTCGTTGGGCCCCTTATGGACTGTGCGATCGTCTAGTGGAATGTTTCATGTATGGTACTTCGATGAAGTTCCACTTCAGGATAATGGAGATGCTATAGCATCAAACTCCCTGAACGTTGAAGTTACGAAGTGAAGAATAGTCGTATATTTGGTGGAGATAATTAGGTTCCCCAGCTATTGTCCAATCATCCAGTAGGAGGGACCCTCATAGGGTACTTCAATGAAGTCCCTCTTCGAAAAAATGGTGTGGTAGTGGAGCCAAAAATCTCGAAGGCTGAACTCGTGAAGTAACTTGGACTATAGATCTAGGGATCCTTCAGGTCCTATCGTAACCATCGGATTTACGATGTAGTCATCCCAATGCTGACCAACATCAGAATAAAGGAGGAGTTTGCATCGCAAAACTCCTGAATGTCGAAGCCTAAAGTGACAAGAGTCATCGATTTGAGGACGCTTCGAGACTTTTCCTAGCCACCAGAGGAGTCTACACTGCCAAACTCCTGAACGTCGAACTCCCGAAGTAACAAAAGTAGTATATCTATGGACATACATATCTGGATCACGACTATGATATCTGAGGTATGTTAGAATGTTGTCAGTCTGGGGTGACATGGCATAGTGATGTCACCCAGGGACATATGGACATCCATGTGTCAGCTCGTGGTACGTGCCCACTTGGCCAAAAGGGTTGGTGAAGTGACAGAGACTCTGGGAGCCCAAGACCTCAGGACTCCAGAGGGTTTGGGGTGTAGTATGGTAGAGAGACTGAATGTCCCAAAGGCCAGAGCCACGTGGTGAGCTCATGGGACTTCAGAAGTTCAAAACTTTGGGTCGTCTCATGCATAGATAACAAAGAGGTGTGAAGCATCGAAGCGTCGAATTCCTCCACAACTGATATATGAGAAAGCGATTAAGTCTAGTCATGTGATCGAATGATGGATGATCTTCCACCGTGGAGGAAGGAACTTAGAAACAATGTGTGAGAGATGGATCCACATGGGTGCCACGTGACCCTCAACCAATGAACGCCTGAAGAACTTTAGAAATGTATATTCTTTGGTTTTGAGCTCATTTTTAAGCATGGAGACCATGGTTGGAAAGCTCTAGATGAGTAGAATGTGATAGAGACCCCAAATGAAGGATTTGAACACTTAAGGAGAATGAAATTTTGGATGCCCCATCCCTAGGAAAGCCACTCAGGGGTCATGTGTGTTACATCAGAGAACCTATATTTACTTCACAGTAGATCCCAACCATAAGAATTTCAATATTTTTGCATCAGGACTAGTTAGTTCATCTGACTTCATCTTGATCGACGAAATGTTCAAATGTTTGGTAAATAATTTGAATAATGTATCACATAAGTGGGGAATAAAGTAGAAATTTTGAAGGGAATTACCACCAAGTTCCCATATTCAACTAAGCCTTGACACAACCATGCTATGGTGTGGATTCGTTGGAGGCCCAACCCTCGAAGAATTGGAATACCAACCAATGACATATCATATCTTCCAGGAGATCAATCAATATATGGGGTTTGAAACCTTGATCCCACCAAAGATATTGAGTGATAACCAAAACAATTTAACACCTCTAAATGTTGCATAGAAATAAGAATAAAGAGTAGTGTTCGTTTACATAGTCCCATTTGTATCAGATATCAACAAGGAAGGAGGCATGTGAACAAAGCAAACAACGACTAAGAAAAGACAATGGGAAAAATAATCTAAGGGTAAGAAGGAAATCAACTCCAATGCAGTTCTGAAATATGTAAATATCATTTGGAAAGAAACATTCAAATCATATACAACTCTCAACTTTATTGACCCCCTGATAAGAGAAAACATTTTCATATTTACCAATAAGTTTATTGAAAGAGCCTATCAAACAAAAAAATACTAGGCAGTTACCCATAATAGTTTGAAGTCAAGCATAGGGTTTCAATTCAAAGAAGCGACGAAACCCTTAACATGAAGCATCCTAAAGAAAAGAAAACCATAGCATATTTCGACAAGCATATTGAAACAAGAGGACAAAAGAAGAAAATATTGGAGGGGGAGTAAGAACAAAACACAGAACGATCAACCTCAATTACATCACACTGGTTGAAAATAACTCAATATAACCCCAATTAAATCACACATGTGATAAAAATAAAGCATAAATTTAGCACCTTAGAAAATAAAATAAGGACCTTAAATATCTACATAATAGGGCACTGAGAAATAATCAGGATGGACTAGTCCAATAAACAACAACAATTTTGCAACCGGGTTTTGAGAAATTTAAAGAGGTACGTCAGAAAATGGAAGATTTCATTTCATGGGAAAACATATTAAATACAATAATCAACAACTGGTAGACATACCTTCCATCAACCTACAACAAAATCAAACCCCAAATAACAATAGTTGATGATTTAAAGAAATCAAGGGACCTCACCATCAACTCAAAAAATAAAGAAGCCATAGTGACTCATATTGCAAGGGAAAAAGAAACCAAGACAGAATTGGCAAAGAAATAAAAGCAATGGTTAAGAGAGGAAACCAAATAACAAATGGAAACAAATCAAGACACTAAACACCTCAAATTTATCAAAGGAAAAGCAAAGGAATATGAAGATAAATTTGACCCAGAATCGATCCTAGTACAGGAAGCCTCATTGACCGACAAGCTAGATTTCTTGGGAAAATTGAAATCAGTAGGATTAGAAGCAGAACACTCCATTGAATAATGGTGTATGTTCTATCACCACTTATTGAAAACAACCCTTAATATTTATCAAACAACATTTGAAGGACTAACACAACTAAATTAGTCAGGGGATACATCGACTTACCAAAAAAAATTCCAGTTCTTCAATCCCATGGCATCTGATTAGAACATTCTGGTGGTCAACCATCATTCAAGGACTCCATAGTTAGTCATCAAAGGATTAGAATAATACCATGTGCAATTCATAGCATCATCATTTCCTCCAAATGTAAGAATGCATGAGTGGGAAATTCCTTAAGAGACAAATGATCATATAGTACAACCAATAGAAAAGCCATGAAGAAGTAGTTGATAGAAAATAAAAGGGATTCGAGCACTACTCAACAACAACATATTTTCTCTTCTTTATTTATCTTCCTCTAATTATCATTTTATAAATATCTTTCAATATAGTAGCGATACTCTCCCCCTTTCTCGAGATGAGAAAGGAAGTGAGGGGGGGAGATGTC
>SNQJ01S0002176.1:140855-162491 GCA_010110895.2 Picea sitchensis
GTTCTCATTTTTGTTCTGATTTCTAGATTTTGTTAGTTTATGCATTTTCAAATATTTGTTCTAATTTTTGTGAAGACTATCATGATCTATAAAGATCGATTGTAATGAAGGAAGAAATGTACAATGTGTGGCACTGGATTTTGCAGGAAGATTAATAAAGAGATAAATTGACTCATCTTTGTGGATGTAGCCCTAGGAGAGGGTGAACCACTGTACATCTGGGTTATGTGTGAATGTTTGTAGTACTTGTGGTTATATTTTCTTTAATGAGTTTTATGATGAACATGTTAAAATGATAAGGGAAATAATACTGTGCACTAAGGATAAACTGATGAAATTTGTAGAACAACACCAAATGGATGACTGTCATAGTTAGTATTCAGATCTAAATCTTATGTTGCGGTAAATGAATATATGTCATTAGGTATATGATTTTATACTGGTTAGTGAAGTTTTGTTGGAACATTTTTGGCATTGGTCAGAATTAAGAGCCAACTAGGGTTAGCATAATAAATGGGTATTCAAGGGATAAAAGTTGAGTAGATCTAATGCCCCTAAGAGAGAAGCACATATCATCCCATGGTTGCATACCCCTTAGTCCTGTGGCCACCCATTGAATACATCTCAGGTGAGACTGCATAGTGCAATTTGTGTGTTGTGTTTCCTTCTGGTATCCAGAAGGGCCGATGGTCAAGGGGTTGTTGGTAATCCTATAGTTAGAACCTGGGTCCACCCATAAAGACAACAAGTGGTTCTATTTCTAGTTGGAGCTGAGAAGATTAGATCAGGAGGGATGTATCATGTAGTATAGTGTGAGGTTTTAATAAAGGGGATGTTTTTAGGTTGGCACCCCATGAAAGTCACAATTGAAATATGGTTGATAGTTCAAGAACCTAGATTTTTCCCACAAAGATAATAGAAGCCCTAGGTTTGAGCCAAGAAAATACTTAGAGAGATACGTATTCAGTTAAATACATGAGAGGTTATTTAGTGAGTTTCCCACACTATTGTAGGAGTGGATATCATGGTTGAAATATACCCATCCAACAAATAGATTTAGATCAGTGGAGTGGACAGAAGAGAGTATCATACAGTTGAAGAGGGTGAATAAAAAATTCGTGCGCGTAGTAGATTTGTGGCTAGACAACATTATAGTGGGGTATATCACTAAGTTTGCAGTAGATACATCAAGGTCTTACAATGTATAAGAGAAGGTGTTTATTAAGGGTCCAAGGGGAAGGTACATCAGGTCGTTATACACTTCAATCAAAAGATTATTGCATGATAAAGGGATATTAACCATGGAATCAGACAGTTAAACTACCCTGTGTTCATGGGAGAGTTGGGGGAAGCATCAAGGAAGTTCTGAGATGGAGGGGGAATGGATAGAGGAGAGCATAGTAAAGACAAATACCCCATTATGATGGATCAAGAGGAGATCCAGGAAATTCTGCAGAAGGTAGGAATGATGCGCAGAGGAAGACCCTACCAATATAAGCTCAATAGGAAGAAAAGAGTAGTAGCCGAGAGGGAAGGCTTGGAGAGTGATGAGGAAGAGGTAGATGATATTTTTTCTGTGGATCACATTGAATAAATATTTCACACCACATATGAAAGAAATACTAGAGGAGCGACATATAATGAGGAATCAAGTACCCCTGTCCATATCTGAATCAATGTAGAAATTACAACCCCATGTACGATTAACACATCAATAAAGAAAGAGTTGTTTAGAGAACCAATGACTAATAGTCATAGGAATATAGGAGATAAGAATATAGGTGAGGGTACAAGTGGAAGTACCAGAATCAGTGTAGGTATTGGTACAAGTCGAAGTACCTGTAGAAATACCAGTGGGAATTCAAGTCCGAACAATAGTACATAGATAGTAATACTGCACAGAGAAGGTACAATACATTCTATAATGGCAGGTGTAGTTGCAATGATAAGACCACCAAACTTCCATGGGGATGGAACATAAGACTTAGAGAAGAACCTATTCATGTGTGAGCCAATATGGGAAGTGAAAAGAGTCATTGATGAGGCAGCAAGCAAAAGTAGTGTGTCTAGCAATAATTTTCAGAAACTGCGCACTTGATTGGTACATGAATCTAGCAGTAAACAATCCACAGGATGCGTCGGGAACAGTAGTAGAGATCAAGCAGACATTGATCACCAAGTTTCAAAGGATGAAATTAGAGGATCAGTTTATGAATGAGATGAATGAGGTTAGACAGAAACCAAGAGAGTGTGTATGGGACATTGATCAAAAGTTCAAGACATTGAAAGGTAAACTAAAGTTTCCCATTTCTAATATGCAATATAGACAATTGTTTATAAATTGTTTGTTACCACATTTCAAATATCCATTGAGACAACAAAAATTTCAAACCCAAGAAGAGGCACTCGAAGCAGTGATGTAGTTAGAGGAGAATCAGTATAATCAGACATATCCAACTATAGAAGAGTTGAAGGAAGACTCGAAGAAGTTGATAGTGCAATTAAACCAGAATAAAAGTAGGGAGAAAAGAGAAGAAATGTGGTGTACCTTGTGACTATCAAAGGGAAATCACAATAATGAGTGTCTGACATTTGTGCAGTACTTGGAGTAGGGATGCCAAATCCATTGTCTATAGGTGGGCCTTGGTATCAAATATGCAAGACACATGGGCATGATCCTTATCACTTCCCTATGATGCAGAAGTACAAGATAGAACTGAAGAGTACTTTATGTAACTTTTGTAAGTCAGTGGGACATGAAGAAAAAAATTGTAGAACCCTGGACTTAATGAAGGAAAGAACCTCAAATGCATACATGATGTAGGATGAGTTGATGGCAGGACAAACTTTTCCATGTTTTGGAAATGCGCAACAATTTCAAGGAGTGCCACAATTTCAGCAACCCCTGCAATATAATAAAGCACCACAGTATCATCAACAGAACATGGATCCATAGGGGAACGTAGGAGGATTTATAGGTAGAGTAAGAGGAGGAATGGGAAGAGGTAGAGGGCCTATAATCTTCCATAATTGTTAGCAACAAGAACACTATGCGGGAGATTTTCATCAACCAACAACATGTATGTATTGTCATGCAGTAGATCACGTGACAAAATATTGCTCGAAGTTAATGATGAAGATCTAGGAGAAGAGGAATCTAAATAAACATAATGTTTAGTGGATTGTTATAGAAACAAGGGATATTGGGAGGAACATCAATGTAGTGACTAGAGGAGGAGTGAAGATAGGATCTGATGCACATAATCATAAGAAGGAATCTCAGTGCTGGATTTAGATGAACACTCAACCAGAGCAGTAGTTTGAGGCAAATAAGGAGATGGAAACTTTCAAGGAAGCAAAGAAGGAGTTCCTAGAGGATAATGCAGCCTCCACATCGAATACTACGCCGAGGTTTAATACTCCTATCATTTATATTCCTCAGTCTTTGGATCATACTTGCAAAGGAAAGAAAACAGAGAAAGTAAGTAACTTAAATAATTTCCTGGAATCTTGCTTTAAATTACTTAATGATAAGAATGCCATGGATTTTTTTAAAAGCATGCTTGAGAAATGTAGCATAGAGGAATGGGTCAGAACATAACCAAAGAAGATTAATCATGTCCATAGAAAGAAAAGAACTAGCAAAGGGTTTAGATTGAATGCAAATATAGGAGAATTTAACATGGGAAATGTTATCCTAGAGTTAGGATCAGATGTCAACATTTTTCCAAAGAAGACTTGGTAAGCAATGGGATAACATACACTAGGGTATTCACCTATCCAATTGAATCTAGAAAACAAGCATAGAGTGATTCTCATAGGTAGATTGAAGAATATAACAGTGGATCTAGATGGTATGTGAACCACAACAAACTTTGAAGTGATGGATATGGTGGATGAGTCTAGACCATTTCCAACACTATTGGGAATTAATTTGGCCTTTGATAATCAGACCATAATTAATTTAAATACTAGAAATATGATATTTGAAGCTAGGGAATTTAGGGTAGTACCACCTTTAGATCCCTCATATTATGAAATATATGTAGAACTTGTGCCTAAACGTGTTATAGAGGATTATGTGAACCAGTTGTATAGTACTACTATGTGAGATAAAGACTATGTGAATCCAACTACAGATGGAGCGCTTAGTTGGAGGAGAATTAATTCCTATATGTCATATTCTGATACTGGAGTAGAAAACTGGTAGCAAATATTGCATGAAGTCTCTACTAGGAGGTGTTTCATAGTTACGCACATAGTAAGATGGCTTGGGATATAAGTAAGACAGTTTACCACATTTACTAAAGAGGACAATTTAGAAAAAATCATGATAGAGTTAGAATCAAAGGTTTTGGGTAGTCAAATATTATTAGTGTTGGATATAGCACTGAGAGACACACATGCACGATGGTGGGGTGCACATAATAGGGTAATTTAGGTCTGATATCAGTGTAAGCGATTGATGCACATAATATTTGGTAGGAGTCAGTAGGATAGACTCTTACAGAAGTATGATGGAAGAGGGAAACCAAGACAACACATAAATGACTGTGTCACTAATAGGAGATTGGTACCACCAGGGGAATGGACACATTAATTTATTCATACATTAGAAGGAATACCTAGTAATTGGTACAAGGAGCAAGAACTGCACAAAGAAACTGCAAGTTGGGGTGCAATGCAGCAAAACTTTATTAGGACCTTTTCATTTTAAAGTGAGAATCCATGGGTGGATATAGAATTACATAGGATAAAAGGGAAGATATTTTAAGAGTATGGGGTAGATACAGTGACAGTAGACAAATATTATAGAAAAGAAACACTTGAACAATCACTTTACTATTATCATGTCGCAAAGAATGAAGAAGCAGAGGAAAACCCACGTGACATATAGATATTAGAAGGGGAAGGAGAAAGAGGGTTGGAAGGACCATTGTTACAATCAAAAGAGTTTGTTTCACCTATGAATATTAAAATGGTCAATACTGGGAGTGAATAGAATCCCAAGATAACCAGCATTGGAGATTACCAGGACAATGAGATAATGGAAAAGATAATTGAAGTACTGCGTGAGTATAGTGACTTACTCCCAGCCACATTTTCAGAGATGAAATGGGTAGCAAGAAAACATGGGGAAATGAAGATACCCCTCAGACCAAAGGAAAGACCAGTTAGATAGATACCATACATATTAAACTCCATCTATAAGAAGACAGTTAAGGAACAAATCGATAGAATTCTAGAATCAGTAATCATAGATCCCGTGGAAGAATTAAAGTGGATTATTCCAATGGTGGTCCAGGAAAGGAATACTGGAGGGATTAGGATATGTGTGGATCCGAGGAAGTTAAATGATGCATGTCTGCATGATCCCTTTCCTACTCCATTTATAGATGAGGTTTTAGAGAATGTGGGAGGACAGGAAGTGTACTCGTTCAAAGATGGATTTTCAGGTTACCATTAGATCAAAATTTCTCTAGAGGACAGGTACAAACCTACATTTGCAGCAGAGTGGGGGTCATATTAGTACATAGTAATTCCATTTGGTTTAAACAATGCACCAACAACATTTTCTAGAGTAGTAGTAGCTTCATTCAAGGATTTTATACATAAGTTTTTAGAGGTTTATCTAGATGATTGGACAGTATTCAGTTTATTGAAGGGCCATGTAGAAAGTCTAAGGTTAATGTTAGAAAGATGTAGGAAATGTTAGATCTCATTGAAAATTAAGAAATGCATCTTCAACACATTGTTTGGCATCCTACTTGGGCACATTGTATGCAAATTGGGCTTGATAGTAAACCCTATGAAGATTGTTGTTATTGTCAATTTACCACCACCAAAGTCAGTTTGCCAGTTGAGAGCAACATTGGGCCAGACAAGGTACTACAGGAAATTCATAAAGGGCTATGCATAGATTATTGCACCCATGGAGAAGTTATTGAAGAAAGACAACAAGTTTCAGAGGAATGATGAATGCCAAGAGAGCTTGGACATAATGAAAGAGATGATGGTGACAACACCAATTATGAGCTTTCTATATTGGACAAAATAATTTCATGTTCATGTGGAAGGTTCATCCATTACACTAGGAGTAGTTTTGGAACAACCAGGTGAAGGAGACATTGATCACCCAATATATTTTTCTAGTAGAAAATTGCATGATTCTAAGAAGAACTATAATACTACAAAAAGCGATCTAGCTATGGTATATTCCCTATAGAAGTTTAGACATTATTTATTGGGTCAACATTTTAAGATGTTTATAGATCATTCCACTTTGAGGTACCTAGTTAACAATCCATTGTTGGGGGGGATGATCTGTAGATGGATTTTATTGTTTCAAGAATTTTATTTTTAAATCATAGTAAAACTAGGGAAGTTGAATGTAGGACCAAATCATCTTTCAAGAATTACTAATGGAGAGGAGCCAAAGAACTTGGAGGAGAATTTTCTTGATGTTAACTTATTTTCTGTTCAGATTGTTGATGATTGTTTTTCTGAAATTGTTGGATTTTTTAGCACGGGAATGGCTCTGAGGGAATTTATTGTGACACAGAAAAAAAAAAATTGGTAGTGCACACTAGAGACTATTAGTTGATTGAAATTCATTTATACAAGTTAGGTGCAGATGGAATTCTAAGAAGATGTGTAATGGAGCATAAACACTACATGGTGTTAGCAGAAGCACATGAAGGTATAGTTGTAGGGCACTATGCAAGAAATCCTACAACACAAAAGGTGTTGCACGCATGATTATGGTGGACTAGAGTACATAGGTTCGCAAAGAAATACTGTCAGACCTGTGATGTCTATTAGAGGGTGGGAAAACCATCCAGAAGGGATGAAATGCCACTTATGCCCCAAGTAACTTTACAAGTATTTGATAAATGGGTTGTGGATTTCATTGGACCCGTTAAACCACCAATAAGGAGGTCAGGAGTCAGATACATCATCATTGCAACAAAATACATAACCAAATGGGCAGAAACAACCCAAATGAAGGATTGCAATGCAATTTCTCTTTGAGAATGTGGTGACCATATTTGGATGTCCCATAATTTTGTTGAGTGATCATGGAACTCATTTTATTAATAGTACAATCAAATGTATGACATAAGAATTTGAGATACATCATTAGAAGAGAAAATCTTACCATCCCAAGGAAAATGGTACAGTAGAATCTTTTAACAAGATTCTATAAAATGCATTGACAAAGATTTGCAATGTGAATAGGGATGATTGATATTTGAAGGTATCAGTAGTGTTATGGGCTTATAGGAATACATGCAAGAAGATTACATGACAAACACCATTTAGACTGGTGTATGTGAAGGAAGCAGTGGTTCCATTGGATTATTTAATACCTATTATGTGGATTCAAGCGATCACCAACATTGCAAAAGAAGGTGTTGCATAGGAAAGATTGGATCAGTTGATGGAGTTGGAAGGGGATAAAATCCTAGGAGGATTTCACCAGGAAGTAAATAAAGAGAAGGACAAATCTTGGCATGATAGGCACATAAAGAAGAAAAGATTTAAGGAAGGAGATCTAGTTCTCCTCTATGACAACTGGTATCTACAACGCCCTGGGAAGTTCAAGATGCACTTGTTAGGGCATTATCAGGTAGAGGACATAAAAAATGGAGGTGTTGTGTAAATGAAAGATCTTGCAGGGAATAATATCGGAGGATTGGTGAATGGTAGTCGGCTGAAGTTGTAACAATAGAGTCGACCTAACAACTTGAGGTAAAAATAGAAAAAGGAGGTATGATTGTACATATTGTATATAGTAGATGTTAGAAGAAAAAGACAAAAATCCATAAAAAGAAGAAATGTAATAAAAAGACAAAAGGGTAGGAGAATACTAGAAGGTTTTGATGTAATAGAATTGTTAGCATTAACAGTGTGTCACAGAAAAAATAGTGTTGAAGACATTACACACTAGAAAGTAGTTCACAGGTAAAACAGTGCAATGCGCAGGAAAAAGTGAAAAAGTGAAAACTATCAGTGTGGAACAACTTTCAGTACGTCGTCCCGCTATAAAGTTAGAAAAAGGGGGAAAATGGAGTCATATGTGTTTTTAGATAAGGATAAGAATGAAGAGTGAACCCTAAGTGAAAGAGAGTGAGAATTCTTGATAGCAAGTTGATATTTGTAGCACAACAATTCAGATTCTAGCAATATGTCACCACCCCGAGTTGGAGCGCCGAGTAGGGCTAGTCGAAACATGAGAAGTAGCTCTCGGGTAGAGAAAAAAGGGACACAGGGCATGTCGATAGTAGTTGATGTGGATGAAATCCATACACCAAAGTATGAGCCATCTAGCACACAGGTGGAGGAGGAAGAAAACCCATCGTAGGAGGTCGGGCAGCCTGAGGAAGATGTAGAAATAACAGAGTTCAATGCGATGAGAAGAAAATGGCCACATGAAAAATAACAGGCCATGGGTTTAGAGAAGCAGGTCCTAGAGTCGTAAGAAGAGAAAGAAACAGAGCAAGATGGAGTACCTGAGGTCGGGGCATCATCCTCTCAAGGGAAAAAGAAATTCCAAGCTGAAAGCAGTATGCAAGGAATATCGCGCACATAAGTAGAGTTTATAATTGTAATGCCAAAGATCCTGGATAGAGTAAAAGTAGATGATGAAATGATAGGAGGTGTGAATAGTATAAGGTATTCATACCATGATGTAGTAGATACCATCAAATTCCTAGATTTGGCGCAGCACAACTACATGGAATGTAGAGGAGAGGGCTTATCAGGTGTGTCTCTGTTGAAGCCTGTGCAGTGGATCCTAGGTCTCTATAACACATGGATTATGAAATTATTGAATATACTGCACCTTGGGCATAGTAAATACATCAACAAATGTGTGAAACAACTCTTATAAAGGGTGCATGGAGGTGTCTTATGGATGGATAGGCCAATGCCTATAAATGTGGACTTAATATTAGCAATTATTGGGCTACCCACGGATGGGGAGAATCCAAAATAGTATCTGGATGACAATACTAAGGAAAAGGCCATTTATGATGAAATTAAGGAAAAGTATGGCATAGATAGAGGGAATAGGGGGATCAAGATCAACGACGTAAATGTTCTAGTGACAAGATTCTCTACAAGGTTGTTAGCATGTAATTTAATGAGAAAATGTAAGAAGGAATAAGTACCAGCACGAGTGGTAACAACTGCAACGCAGTGAGCAAAGGGGAGCTCGATGAGTTGGGCCTCTTATTTTCTCAATTCCTTCCTGGAGGACTGTAAGGATACAAAAGAATGGGGCTCTCAGTTCCACTACTAGTGGCTACTCATCCTTACTAAACTTGTAGGTTGGTGTATAATGTGTTTATTCAAATATTAGGAAAGTGTGGCGTAGCCCAGTACACTTCCTTAAGGAGAACAACAGAGCTGAAGAAGAAGAGGATGAAGAATGATACATTTGTAGTATACCTTTCATAGATCCAATATCACTTAGCCAACACGTGGAGGATTTCACCTAAGATATTCCAAGAGTTTGGACAAATTGCTAATTTTGAGGCCACGCACCACAGTATGTGGTTGCATGTGAAGAGGGATCCATCGAAGGGATGATTACCATTGAGCTACTGCGTGATGATGTAGGATATACAAAAGCAGGTCCAGGATTATCCTGATGTATGGAAGTTTACAGTAATTCCAAGGAGAGTTCCAACAATACAGACTCAAACACAGGACATAACAGTCCCTATGCAACAGACAAGCATAAATTGTGTGAGAAAAAAGAAGAATACAACACAAGTTTAAGTGGGGGGAAGAAACCCACCTCAAAATAAATGAAGGGAGCATAAGAAACCATAGTGTGGTTCCACACAGGATCCACCATGCACAGGATAGACATCGAGAGATATAAGAGAATAAATGCATGCAACAGATGTGAGTACAGAGACATGGGATATACCTATGGAAGAAGAAGTTATAAAAGAGACATGGGTGGATACACATATTATAGAGACATCTGAGCCAATAGATTCCAAAAATAAGAGAACAGGGGAGCAAGAAAGTGGCTCAAGAAAGAAGGAAAAGGCCTATAGGACACCACCTCTCATATCACTAACAACAAATGATGTTGAATTAGTAGCTACAACCATTGAATATCGGCTATCAGAGGCTTGGTAGAATGTCAAGAAAAAGAGGGCTTAAATTATTGAGCAGGTGTAGGAGGTAAAAACTACACTAGAATAGTTAAAGATCAGGGTAGAGTAGCAACAGAAAGACACACCAGTAAAGAGTATGGAAGGAATTCCAACAGGGGAAACAGTGTAGATCACAATGCAGGGGAGCGCAAATTTCATTATAACACCTGATATGTTGTACATTGAAGAGGAGGTGGCACAAAAGCCTCTAAAGGAGATAGATACATTGGACTTGGCGTTTCCCAAGATCTCGACAAAGAGGCTATACAAATTGCATATTAGTGTCGCACAGAAAATCTAGTCCAATGCAAGGTTGGATGTGACAAATTTACAGACAGCATGGGAGTATAACATAACATTGAAGGAAGCAATTAGACAGGAAGGGAAGGAGAAGAAGTTAGCGCAGAAAAAGATAGAAGAGATGGAGAAACACATTGGCCCAGTGTTTCAAACCATCAGAGGAAGTATCATCATTGGAAAAGATGAAGAAAACAACTCAGGATTTGGAGCAGTATGAGAATGAAATAAAGGAGTTGTAGGAGCGCACAATACCCACTACTCCTCCAAATGTAAGTGTGCAGCGAGATCAATATGCAATAACATTTGTGGATAATATAGCGCAGGCTATACAAAATATGAAAGAGTTGTTGGAGAAAAGTTCCCAACTATGAACATAATTACAAGAACATGGAATCTTGATGGAGCTGCAAGGAAAGGAGGATAGGTTCCATGTAGTAATGGTAGACTTGAAATAGAGACAGAAGACAATGTCACTGACTGAAAAAATTAAGACAGTTGTAGAAATGAAGAGTCTACAGTCAGAAGAAAAGGCAGTGCAGGAAGAGAATATTGCACGACAGACTCAGTTGGAGCCTCTATAGGAAAAGGATGAGCAGTTGGTCATGGATATCGATGTAGTAAAATAAAAAGTGGAAGATATAGGCTTGGAGGGGGGATAAATATTGAAACCTCCAGTCATCGCGCAGATGGTAGAATCCATGGTGGAAAAGAGAAACTAGGCTCAAGATCACCAGTAAGCAGCAAAGATGTATGAAGCACTGACATAGGCAGTGAAAGATGTAGGAGTCAGTGAGTGACTCGGGACGAGTGATGATGTCAATGTTGGGGTCTTGTTGGCACAGGCTAATTTTGGGAGAAAATCAAGGAATTTTTGAAGAAATCAAGGCAGAAATTGGAAAATATAAGGCAACGTCAGAAAATGGGGAGTGCATTGGAAACAGAGAAAACCCAGTGCTAGAAATAGAGAAAATCCAGCGCCAAGGAAAAGTAGTTACAAAGTGGACAAACTGTTGTGGAGAAGTTGGAAAGTGGACAAGTGTTGACTTAGACAATGGTTGGATTGTGGACTAGCCAAGATTGAGTTAGTTGGAAAGTGGAAAAACCTAATCCACTTAGGGTTAGGATTTTTGTAAGGGATATTTCTCATTTTTGGTATATGTAGAATGTATTAGGACTATGGAAGGGGGAGAAGTTCTCAATTTTGTTCCAAGTTCTAGATTTTGTTAGTCTATGCATGTTCGAAGATTTGTTCTAAGTTTTGGGAAGACTATCGTGATATGTGGATATCGATTGTAATGAAGGAAGAAACGTACAGTGTGTAGCACTGGATTTTGCAGGAAGATTAATAAAGAGATGAAGAGACTCATCTTTGTGGATGTATCCCTAAGATGGGGTGAACCACGGTACATTTGGGTTATGTGTGAATGTTTGCAGTACTTATGGTTATATCTTATTTAATGAGTTTTATGATGAACATGTTAGAATGATAAAAGGAATAATATTCTCAATTGCTTGTTGACGTTTCGGATCCACAAGAGGATCCATCTTCAATACATAAAATCTTGAGGAAACAGGTCATTCTTTTCACACTAGGATTAAAGAGCATGGTGTTGACATTAAGATTGAATGAACTCTCACCTTAGCATTAGTCGAACACTCTCTCACACAAAGCATCATGTACACTTAGAAGACACCAAAATCTTAGCAAAAGAAGACTACCTCCTTAAATGACAAATTAGGGAAGCAATCAAAATCATCAAGAATCCCAATAACCTAAACAGAGACAATGGTCTGAATATTAGTGAGAGTTGGACCCCGCTCATTCGAGAAAGAAGATAGTTTTAGCTTAATCCACGGGACTCAACACCAGTACTGGGTTGTAACCTATTTTCTTCACTAGACTATTAAAATTAAAAATTAATCTAACCTAATAAAACTAACCTAATTATTATTAAAAAAATTATTAAATCCTAGGGTTTCACATAACAGACATTAAGGTTTCACTTAAGTCAACATAGACTAAACTTGACCCAGAGAATTACTAGCTTCTCCCCTAGACTATGAAAATAAATTAATCTAACTTAATAACTAAAACTAACCTAATTAACACCAACGAACATCATCAAATATTTTATGATTTCATACCTTAATCTCCTAGAGAATTTGTTACCACTAATTTAAACTTAAAACTAGCATAAAACATTAATAAAAAAATTAATATTACCACTATTAAAAATTAACCCTAATTTAACCTATAACTAGCATAAATATTAATTATAATATTAATATTAACTGGATTATCAAATTAAATCAATAATTTACCACTCAATATATTAATATTTTTTTTTTATTAATTTCTTATTATTAAAATTTTGTTAAATCCCGGGGTTTCACATAGCCAACCTTAGGTTTCCTCCTCTCCACTTTATTATTTATTAGGGTTCTTCTCTTGTATTTTTCCTCAGTCTTTTATGTCCTGAAGATGGATCATGTTGTGGATGTGAAATGTTGACAAGCAATTGAGAAACTGTGGTTCTTCCGATAATTTCTGAAAAATAAAACTCTCACCACAAAAATCTAAATTGTCAAAAGGAATAATACTGTGCACTGAGGATAAACTGATGAAATCTATAGAACAACAATAAATGGATGAATCTCATAGTTAGTATTCAAATCTAAATCTTATGTTGTTGTAAATGAATATATTTTATTGGGTATATGATGTTATAATGGTTTGTCAAGTTATGATGGAATAGTTGTGTCACTGGTCAGAACTAAGAGCCAACTAGGGTTAGCATAATAAATGGGTATTCAAGGGATAGAATTTGAGTAGATCTAATTCCATTGAGAGAGAATCACATCTCATCCGATTGTTGCAGACACCTGATTCCTATGGCCACACATTGAATCCATATCAGGAGAGACTGCGCAGTGCAATCTATGCATTGTGTGTCCTTCCGGTATCCATAAAGGTCGATGGTTGAGGGGTTGTTGGTAATATTGTAGTTAGAAACTGGGTCATCCCATAAAGCCAACAAATCCGATAACCCATTGGTATTCTCCTACAACTATCCTGATTTTCCACCATCTCTCTTCCTCTTGACATGCCCAACCCATGGAATGTACCCCTTCAATGCTCGCATTCCATTCAACATCCCATTTATTTATCAGAGTCTCTCTAGCACATGTAACCGAGAATATCACTACTGGGAAACTCAATGGAACTCACTACTAGAAAAAATACCAGGAAAATAATAACACTCACTTGTTGTTATAGTGAAACTCACAAAGGCATTCACTCTTTAGTCCTGAAAAACTGGCTCTTCAGTATTCTGCTCCAAAATTCTCCAAAATTCTCCATCATGCTCCATAATTTTCCCATCTTCCTTTCTCTATATCTAGTGGTATTTTTCCCTACTATGTGCTTGTTATTCATGTAAAAATTAAAAAATATAAAAACTATTGTAACTTCCCATACAAATTTCCTCTCATTTGTGTTTCTTTCTTGACTTGCACACTTTCCCAAATTGATTGTACTCAGTCCCCATGCTCCAAATAACTATGATATGTGACTTATCACACCCACCCACTTACATGTATTCAATGATTGGCTTTGGGAACACTCAACATGAAATTAGACAGTTCATGTACAAATAGTAATTTTAGGAAGTAGGTGGAATTAATAAGCATGGTTAATTCCCCCTTTGAACCCTATATTAGGAATTCTCTTAGACCCTCCACTCTCTTGTAGATTAATTCATCCCCCATTTTTTTCCATATATCCCACCAGCTAGAAACACAGTTTATTATTAAAATTCAGAAATACAGTTCACATATTACATCACTTGGACATGTCCACATTTCATATATACATTATACATTAATTAAAATGGGGATTATATAGGGGAATTTAAATTTCCCCCTCCCCTACAATTGTGTGATTTCCTCGGTGCACACTATGTCAATATACATGAACAAATTTACACAATAATAATAATAAATAAAAATTATGCAATTTTTACAACTCTAGCAGCATTTCCAACCAAAATCTCGTGTTTCTCTCAACCCACTGACCCAAGGAATTTACCAATTTCACTGCTCTTGGTCCATATGGTTGTACCATTATTTTTTTAGGGCACCAACATAGGTTGATTAAGACTATGATATGTTCTTCTGTAACTCTACTCAAAATGGAGTCTTGCATTCTTATATTACGTTTTCTTAACAATTGTCAAAAGTTTGTGGGTATTCCTCCCCCATGTTTTCTTCATGCTCCCATGTTTCATATTCATGACCATAGTAGGTCCATTGAACCTTAACCAGCCCTATGGCATTGTTCCTGAGAAATTTGAATTTATGGTCCAGGATGTATACTAGTTCCACCTATAATTCTCCTTTGTGTTCCACCTGGATCACAATACAATCAATTATGTAGTTAGGTTCTGGAAGATATTTACTTAATAATGACACATGAAATACATTATGCATTCTCATGGATGTAGGCAATTCTATCATGTATGAAATTAATCCTATATTTTTTAAGATCTCAAAAGTTACATAACATCTCTCTGTCAACTTTGGGCACCTTCCTAATATTAGAGAACTTATCTTCACTTTCACTTTTAAAAAAACATGTTCACCCACTTTGAAATCTTTGAAAACTCTATTCTTGTATGCATAAATTTTATGCATATCCTGTGAAGACTTTAAATTTTTCTTGATCTTTGTTTTCTTTTCTTCTATTTCCTTTAGCAAATCTATCCCAATAACTATTATGTCTGTTGGATTATTCCAACTCACTAGTGTGTTACACTTTTTACCATACAATTCTTCAAACAGGCTCATTTTTAATGAGACTTGATACCCGTTATTTTAAGAAAAATACACTAAGTGGATATAATCCTCCCACTTTGATGGTTGTTCCATCACATTCATTCTTAGCATGTCCACAATTTTTCTATTAGTCCTCTCTTTTTTCCCATCTAACTTTGGGTTATATGTTGTACTAAGATTTAAATTTGTCTTAAAGCCTTTGAACAAACATTTCCAAAACCTGGATGTGAATTTTGGATCTATGTCTAAACTAATACCTTAGGAACTCAATGTAACCTAACAACTTCTTTAATGTATATCTATGAAATATTTGCTACCTTGTGTGTAGTCTTCACATGAATAAAATGTGTTGTATTAGTTAATTTATCCACTACTACCATGATGGAATCATGCTTCTTCACTATTTTGGGAAGCGTTGTAATAAAATACACTAAAATTATTTCCCACTTCCATTATAGAATGGGAAATGGTTCTAACCAACTCACTGGATCTCTATGTTCATTCTTCACCTTCTGGCACTCTAGACATTTGACAATGTAATTGACCACTTCTTTATTCATTCCAAGACAAAAGCATTAGCTTATTACAGATTCAATTGTTTTCTGGTATCATGGATGCCCAACATATAGCACATTGTGCATTTCTATAAGAACTGTATTTTTCAACTCAATAGAATTTGTCACATATATTTTTCCTCTATACCTAAGTAATCCATCCTCTTGCAACTCATAACATTTAAAAAAGAATTGTAAATTTTCTTGTTGTAATGTTTATTTTATTTTTAGATAATGTTGATATGAGTTTGATACTTCAATAATTTTTTATTTCATATCAGCCCAATAAATAATTATGTTTGCAATATTTATTTCATGATCTCTTCTTCTAAGTGGATCAACCACCATATTTTCCTTTCCTTTTATGTGCTTAATTTCAAAGTCATATTCACTCATAAATTCCATCCATCTAGTCTATCTATCATTTAATGTTGGTTGGCCAAACAATTTTTGCATACCATGGTGGTCTATCCATAGCTCAAATTTTCTCCCCAGGAGGTAATGTATCCACATTTTTAATGCATGAATAATGATTTCTAATTCCAAGTCATGTATAGCATAATTCCTCTGATGCTATTTTAATTTTCAGGACTCGTAGAATACAACGTGATCCTTTTGTTTGAGGACTACACAAATCCATTGCATGTATAAATTCACATGACAAAATATTCATCTGGATCTACAATATTCAATTTTTCACACTTTTCAAAATTTCTTCCAGTTGTCGAAAGCTCTCTTGACACTTGCAATTCCACTCAAACTTCACTCCCTTATTTTTCAAAGAAGTGATTGGACTTGAAATATTTGAGAACCCTTTTATGAATCTTTAGTAATAAATGGAAAGACCCATGAATGATATGAACTCCATGAAATTTCTTGGAATTGGCCATCCTATAATGGCCTCTATATTCTTGGGATCAACTACTATACCTTCTATTGAAATAATATGCCCCGAGTAGTGAATCTTCTTTTGATAAAAGATGCACTTACATAGATTAGCGTACAATTTATTCTCTCTTAAAACTTGAAACATCATCCTTAAATGTTTCTCATGTTCCCCCTATGTATTTGAATAAATTAGTATATCATCCAGGAACACAATTTCAAACTTGTCTAGGTACTCCCCGAACACTCCATTCATCAGGCACATAAAAACAACCAGGTAATTTGATAGCCCAAATGGCACTACCATGAATTCATTATTCTCATATCATGTCTTAAATGTTGTCTTGTGTATTTGTTATTCTTTATCCTCACTTAATGATACATTGATTTCAAGTCAATCTTGGAAAATATTCTTTCACCTTTTAGTTGGTCAAATAAGTCATCAATCGTTGGAAATGGATATTTTTATTTATTTATGGTGACCTTGTTCAGTTGTCTGAAATCAATACACAACCTTAATGTTTCATATTTATTCTTCACAAAAATAATTGGGCCTCCCAAAGGTGACACACATGGGCGTATATAGCCATTCTTCAAAATTTCTTCAAGTTGCATCTACAACTATTTCAATTCGGACGTGCCCATCCTGTATGATGAATTTGAAACTAGGGAATCTCTTGGAACCAAATCAATAGATAAATAAATGTATCTCTTTGGTGACACTCTTGATATTTACCCAAAAACATCTTAAAAAATCCTTAAGATCGGACGGTCCTCAATGCTTTCCACATTATATATGGCTATCTCTTCCATATGGGTTGTGTCAGGAAAATTGTATGTTAATTTATCGACATTAAATTATCAACTAGGAGTTTGTAAACTTAGATATGAAATCCTAGGAAATGTGGGATCATAGCCTACTCTATCCTATACTAACAACTAATTCTAACAAAAAATTCTTCTCAGGGGAAAATAAAAAACACACTTCAATCCAATCAATCATTGAAATGTAATGAAACTAATAAAAAGGAAATCTCAAACAATCTCACTTATCCAAAAGACTGATACCAAGCATGAAAAGAGTGAAATGGCTCAACATATCATGTCCATATTCATTCATCTATGCATGCATATGTATAAAATATATTATCATTATTCAATGTCAACCAGTGAATAATTAAACCACCCAAAATTCTGATAAACAATCAAATGACTAGTTCTTTGTCCAAATATCCTCACAAGGATCATGATGCAGTCTTTCACTTGTCAATTCAAATGTTCGTTCTATCAATAAATAAGGTTAGGTTTGAGTACAAGAGTATTTCAACATTGTTTGCAATAAAATGAAACCCATTTCTAAAAAGTGGAAACATAATAATACTCACACTAGTATTCAAATTAATTAGCAACAAGTTACTCAAAACCTTGTTTGTAAGCTATAGATCAAATACTAAATTTACCATTTCAAAGAATAAAACTCAGAAATCATATACCAAATTAACAATGGATCCTCACTTGCACCTATAGTTGTTGTGTAAAGCATGACAAGTCTATGTGGTAGAACTGCAATTTACACCCAGATATCTTATCCACGTGTGAATGTGACTCTGGATAGATCTTTCTCTTATCCCAACACATTCACTTACTTACAACAAAGTTGAAAATCACAATGAGAGGAGTTACCAAGATTCTAAGATATGATATCACAAAGGGTTCAAGGTATAATCTTTCACGTTGGGTGTTCGTGTATCTATATTGGTGATTGATTCGACTCTTTAAACAATCTCAATAATTGTGGTAAATAGAGAATTATTTAAATTTCATTTAACAGGAAATCAAACACAAGGATTAAAGCATCAAGCCAACTACGAAATCAAACATTTATCTACTGAGAAGTAGAGAAGAATTATGATTGCTAGAAATGAAACAAGCTACAGGTAAACTATAGATACATTGTTAGAAAATAAATCTAAATTAGAGAGAAATTTTAACACTTAACTCTACAGATCATTCTTAGTTTTAGATCACTTTGAATGAAATTGAAATTCTAACTCTTATCACTACAAAACAAAGACTAATTTCTATGATGCAAATTAAACTAAAATGATAAACTAGACTAATAAATACAACTAACTTCACTTACCTAGTTGGTGGGTCCTTTCCAACTAGTAGCGAGATAGAGAATGACAATAATGAGATCAAATGAATACCATCAAACAGAACTGGACGCTTTATTAAAGAGAAGAATATCCATTCATACAACACTAATCTAAACATGATCACAAGAATGTTTAAAACTCAGTGTGAAGGAAACATTATAACAATGACATATGATTGTAGTATCCCTTTTATCCATCCTATGACTGTCTACTTATACATGAAATCAATTGAGGAGTGGATGAAACTGAATCCACAAACTCAAAAATTGAATTTGATAATTCTAGAAAAAATCATAAAATCTGGGGTTTACATGTAATTTGGGAAAACACATGATAAATAACCAACTATAACTCTGAAATTGTGTCTTATATTGGAAAAATTCCTACAATTTACTCAATTTGACATATGAGGAACAAAACCCATGTTTTATATTTCTTATATTCATGTCCATTTGTCCAGAAATAACGTTGGAATTTTGTTGTTTGAAAACTGCTACGAATTTGGGATGAATTGTTATTTATGTGATGGAGGTCCACATGTGTGCCCTGTGCACATTTTTTGGGCCGTGAGACCATGTCGACATTGTTGTGGAGAAAACCCATCTTCTTAATTTTCTACCATAGGCGCGCCAATAGGATAATCTATAATGTCGGTTACTTGAACTGTAGTGATGGTACATGAATTGGACTAAATTGAACATACTTCATAAACCATCATTAGTAAAACTATGATATAATCATATTTAATCACTAAAAACATATAAAAACAAGGTATTAACCACACAAGATGTATAATCATGAATAATGAAGGTTTAATTCATAATTGGACGTGTATCATCGGTGAAATGCGAGAAATGGTTTAAGAATAATGACTTTATTGGGAGGAGAATTATGACAAAAACAGATCCCAGCACTCCCCTAAATCCAAGGGTTTTCATGTCCTCATGCAGAAAATAACTTGTTAATCCTTGTTTGTTTAATTAGCTTGCATGAGTATATATTTATGATATTGCAGGCATTGGTTCTTGTGGTGCAACACTTTGGAAACTGATTATACTGTCACAGATTGATTTTAAAATAAAGCAACAAAAATTTCATGAAAATTGAGTATAATCAAGAGATGGGTTATCACAGAGCCATGGTGAATGGTATGAGTGTGGAGAATGGTTTGTGAAATGATGGAGATGGTGGAAGTATGAATATGAACTTGGGAACTTTTATACTATGTACTTTACTATGATTTTGAGACCAATATTTACTTGTGGTTCTTTTATTGGATAGGAAACAATGACTTCATCCTCTTATTCATAACATTCACATGATATCTTAGGATTTTTTTATGATGTAAGAGGAGAAGACATTATGGGTGTTGCTTCATATTTGTATACCACAATATCTTTGCTTTCATTCTTTCCATGATCTTATAATCAAAGTATAAATTTTATTGTATATGGTCGAGTGATGGTTGTTGATGAGTACTTTGTAAGTGGTGATGATGTGTAGTGGAGTGTGGAGTGGTTATGCAACGTGTTTTCCAAATTCTTATTAAATTAAAGAGATTTATGCATGTTTTACCTCAAGTTATCTTTTCTTTGAATTGTGATGTGATGTCGGCTAGAATGAAGTATCCGATGCATGTTGATTGAATTTTGAAGATGAGAATGAGAAAGGTTGAGAACTGTTGAGAATATGAGAGAGGAATAAAGATGATGAGAGGCGAATGTGCTGAAAAAGTTTGAACTGAATCATGTTGAACTAGATCCAGATAAGATGAACTAAAGGAATGTTGAAGATACTAAAAAGAGACTTTGAATATATAGAAGGGATCTAAAGATCTCCCCCAAGCCCAAGGTTTTGCATGTCCTCATCTAAATTGTTTAATATTCAGTGCCAGTATTTTATTCGAACATGTGGCTACAACAAAAACAAACTGCTACAATATTTTGTTGATATAATGAAAGCATATAGTCTTCATCCTTTATCCCCTATTGGTACAATTCAATATATGTGAATGGATTTACTCGATGTTGAAAATAGAAATAAATCATTGGATTATTGGCCATTAATGTATGTCGTTAACCAATGAAAGACAACTAACTAGTGATGTCAATGAGCATTAATGTACCTAAGTACATCGCAAAAAGAATGAATAGATGTGTTGACATTGAGTCACCTGCAAGATATGACGATCAAGGGACATTGATTTATTCCCATTATTGTCCACGAGGAAATATGCCATTAAGGCTTGCAGACTTCAAGGTACTTTTATATTCTCTAACCTTGATCCCAAATAATGTGTTGGAGTCAATGGGATGATATTTTTTGGAAGGTGGGAATTAATAAATCCCACATCAACTGACATGAGTAAAAAACATAAATTATTTTAAGAATACAATACAATATTTGAACCAACATAAACTTACAGAACTTATTGTGAACTTTGCCTACCAGTTACCTGGTTTTCAAGGAAAACTCATGTCTAGTTGCGCTAGTAAACTGGTTTTCACAACTAGACTTATTTTTCTCTTTTCTATTTTATTTATTTATTTATTATAATGTCCCACCCTATTTGAAAAAGAAAAACCTTTTCTCAAGTATAGGAGTATTTCCAGTGAGGCCATGTGTGTAACAGGATTACAAATATAATCATACTTAGGTTTGAAAAATGTTCTTTAATTTATACCAGAGCATGAGTTACCAACTACTTCGAATGATATGATGTGAATATTT
>SNQJ01S0002176.1:162501-186047 GCA_010110895.2 Picea sitchensis
CTTTCTTGACTTGCACACTTTCCCAAATTGATTGTACTCAGTCCCCATGCTCCAAATAACTATGATATGTGACTTATCACACCCACCCACTTACATGTATTCAATGATTGGCTTTGGGAACACTCAACATGAAATTAGACAGTTCATGTACAAATAGTAATTTTAGGAAGTAGGTGGAATTAATAAGCATGGTTAATTCCCCCTTTGAACCCTATATTAGGAATTCTCTTAGACCCTCCACTCTCTTGTAGATTAATTCATCCCCCATTTTTTTCCATATATCCCACCAGCTAGAAACACAGTTTATTATTAAAATTCAGAAATACAGTTCACATATTACATCACTTGGACATGTCCACATTTCATATATACATTATACATTAATTAAAATGGGGATTATATAGGGGAATTTAAATTTCCCCCTCCCCTACAATTGTGTGATTTCCTCGGTGCACACTATGTCAATATACATGAACAAATTTACACAATAATAATAATAAATAAAAATTATGCAATTTTTACAACTCTAGCAGCATTTCCAACCAAAATCTCGTGTTTCTCTCAACCCACTGACCCAAGGAATTTACCAATTTCACTGCTCTTGGTCCATATGGTTGTACCATTATTTTTTTAGGGCACCAACATAGGTTGATTAAGACTATGATATGTTCTTCTGTAACTCTACTCAAAATGGAGTCTTGCATTCTTATATTACGTTTTCTTAACAATTGTCAAAAGTTTGTGGGTATTCCTCCCCCATGTTTTCTTCATGCTCCCATGTTTCATATTCATGACCATAGTAGGTCCATTGAACCTTAACCAGCCCTATGGCATTGTTCCTGAGAAATTTGAATTTATGGTCCAGGATGTATACTAGTTCCACCTATAATTCTCCTTTGTGTTCCACCTGGATCACAATACAATCAATTATGTAGTTAGGTTCTGGAAGATATTTACTTAATAATGACACATGAAATACATTATGCATTCTCATGGATGTAGGCAATTCTATCATGTATGAAATTAATCCTATATTTTTTAAGATCTCAAAAGTTACATAACATCTCTCTGTCAACTTTGGGCACCTTCCTAATATTAGAGAACTTATCTTCACTTTCACTTTTAAAAAAACATGTTCACCCACTTTGAAATCTTTGAAAACTCTATTCTTGTATGCATAAATTTTATGCATATCCTGTGAAGACTTTAAATTTTTCTTGATCTTTGTTTTCTTTTCTTCTATTTCCTTTAGCAAATCTATCCCAATAACTATTATGTCTGTTGGATTATTCCAACTCACTAGTGTGTTACACTTTTTACCATACAATTCTTCAAACAGGCTCATTTTTAATGAGACTTGATACCCGTTATTTTAAGAAAAATACACTAAGTGGATATAATCCTCCCACTTTGATGGTTGTTCCATCACATTCATTCTTAGCATGTCCACAATTTTTCTATTAGTCCTCTCTTTTTTCCCATCTAACTTTGGGTTATATGTTGTACTAAGATTTAAATTTGTCTTAAAGCCTTTGAACAAACATTTCCAAAACCTGGATGTGAATTTTGGATCTATGTCTAAACTAATACCTTAGGAACTCAATGTAACCTAACAACTTCTTTAATGTATATCTATGAAATATTTGCTACCTTGTGTGTAGTCTTCACATGAATAAAATGTGTTGTATTAGTTAATTTATCCACTACTACCATGATGGAATCATGCTTCTTCACTATTTTGGGAAGCGTTGTAATAAAATACACTAAAATTATTTCCCACTTCCATTATAGAATGGGAAATGGTTCTAACCAACTCACTGGATCTCTATGTTCATTCTTCACCTTCTGGCACTCTAGACATTTGACAATGTAATTGACCACTTCTTTATTCATTCCAAGACAAAAGCATTAGCTTATTACAGATTCAATTGTTTTCTGGTATCATGGATGCCCAACATATAGCACATTGTGCATTTCTATAAGAACTGTATTTTTCAACTCAATAGAATTTGTCACATATATTTTTCCTCTATACCTAAGTAATCCATCCTCTTGCAACTCATAACATTTAAAAAAGAATTGTAAATTTTCTTGTTGTAATGTTTATTTTATTTTTAGATAATGTTGATATGAGTTTGATACTTCAATAATTTTTTATTTCATATCAGCCCAATAAATAATTATGTTTGCAATATTTATTTCATGATCTCTTCTTCTAAGTGGATCAACCACCATATTTTCCTTTCCTTTTATGTGCTTAATTTCAAAGTCATATTCACTCATAAATTCCATCCATCTAGTCTATCTATCATTTAATGTTGGTTGGCCAAACAATTTTTGCATACCATGGTGGTCTATCCATAGCTCAAATTTTCTCCCCAGGAGGTAATGTATCCACATTTTTAATGCATGAATAATGATTTCTAATTCCAAGTCATGTATAGCATAATTCCTCTGATGCTATTTTAATTTTCAGGACTCGTAGAATACAACGTGATCCTTTTGTTTGAGGACTACACAAATCCATTGCATGTATAAATTCACATGACAAAATATTCATCTGGATCTACAATATTCAATTTTTCACACTTTTCAAAATTTCTTCCAGTTGTCGAAAGCTCTCTTGACACTTGCAATTCCACTCAAACTTCACTCCCTTATTTTTCAAAGAAGTGATTGGACTTGAAATATTTGAGAACCCTTTTATGAATCTTTAGTAATAAATGGAAAGACCCATGAATGATATGAACTCCATGAAATTTCTTGGAATTGGCCATCCTATAATGGCCTCTATATTCTTGGGATCAACTACTATACCTTCTATTGAAATAATATGCCCCGAGTAGTGAATCTTCTTTTGATAAAAGATGCACTTACATAGATTAGCGTACAATTTATTCTCTCTTAAAACTTGAAACATCATCCTTAAATGTTTCTCATGTTCCCCCTATGTATTTGAATAAATTAGTATATCATCCAGGAACACAATTTCAAACTTGTCTAGGTACTCCCCGAACACTCCATTCATCAGGCACATAAAAACAACCAGGTAATTTGATAGCCCAAATGGCACTACCATGAATTCATTATTCTCATATCATGTCTTAAATGTTGTCTTGTGTATTTGTTATTCTTTATCCTCACTTAATGATACATTGATTTCAAGTCAATCTTGGAAAATATTCTTTCACCTTTTAGTTGGTCAAATAAGTCATCAATCGTTGGAAATGGATATTTTTATTTATTTATGGTGACCTTGTTCAGTTGTCTGAAATCAATACACAACCTTAATGTTTCATATTTATTCTTCACAAAAATAATTGGGCCTCCCAAAGGTGACACACATGGGCGTATATAGCCATTCTTCAAAATTTCTTCAAGTTGCATCTACAACTATTTCAATTCGGACGTGCCCATCCTGTATGATGAATTTGAAACTAGGGAATCTCTTGGAACCAAATCAATAGATAAATAAATGTATCTCTTTGGTGACACTCTTGATATTTACCCAAAAACATCTTAAAAAATCCTTAAGATCGGACGGTCCTCAATGCTTTCCACATTATATATGGCTATCTCTTCCATATGGGTTGTGTCAGGAAAATTGTATGTTAATTTATCGACATTAAATTATCAACTAGGAGTTTGTAAACTTAGATATGAAATCCTAGGAAATGTGGGATCATAGCCTACTCTATCCTATACTAACAACTAATTCTAACAAAAAATTCTTCTCAGGGGAAAATAAAAAACACACTTCAATCCAATCAATCATTGAAATGTAATGAAACTAATAAAAAGGAAATCTCAAACAATCTCACTTATCCAAAAGACTGATACCAAGCATGAAAAGAGTGAAATGGCTCAACATATCATGTCCATATTCATTCATCTATGCATGCATATGTATAAAATATATTATCATTATTCAATGTCAACCAGTGAATAATTAAACCACCCAAAATTCTGATAAACAATCAAATGACTAGTTCTTTGTCCAAATATCCTCACAAGGATCATGATGCAGTCTTTCACTTGTCAATTCAAATGTTCGTTCTATCAATAAATAAGGTTAGGTTTGAGTACAAGAGTATTTCAACATTGTTTGCAATAAAATGAAACCCATTTCTAAAAAGTGGAAACATAATAATACTCACACTAGTATTCAAATTAATTAGCAACAAGTTACTCAAAACCTTGTTTGTAAGCTATAGATCAAATACTAAATTTACCATTTCAAAGAATAAAACTCAGAAATCATATACCAAATTAACAATGGATCCTCACTTGCACCTATAGTTGTTGTGTAAAGCATGACAAGTCTATGTGGTAGAACTGCAATTTACACCCAGATATCTTATCCACGTGTGAATGTGACTCTGGATAGATCTTTCTCTTATCCCAACACATTCACTTACTTACAACAAAGTTGAAAATCACAATGAGAGGAGTTACCAAGATTCTAAGATATGATATCACAAAGGGTTCAAGGTATAATCTTTCACGTTGGGTGTTCGTGTATCTATATTGGTGATTGATTCGACTCTTTAAACAATCTCAATAATTGTGGTAAATAGAGAATTATTTAAATTTCATTTAACAGGAAATCAAACACAAGGATTAAAGCATCAAGCCAACTACGAAATCAAACATTTATCTACTGAGAAGTAGAGAAGAATTATGATTGCTAGAAATGAAACAAGCTACAGGTAAACTATAGATACATTGTTAGAAAATAAATCTAAATTAGAGAGAAATTTTAACACTTAACTCTACAGATCATTCTTAGTTTTAGATCACTTTGAATGAAATTGAAATTCTAACTCTTATCACTACAAAACAAAGACTAATTTCTATGATGCAAATTAAACTAAAATGATAAACTAGACTAATAAATACAACTAACTTCACTTACCTAGTTGGTGGGTCCTTTCCAACTAGTAGCGAGATAGAGAATGACAATAATGAGATCAAATGAATACCATCAAACAGAACTGGACGCTTTATTAAAGAGAAGAATATCCATTCATACAACACTAATCTAAACATGATCACAAGAATGTTTAAAACTCAGTGTGAAGGAAACATTATAACAATGACATATGATTGTAGTATCCCTTTTATCCATCCTATGACTGTCTACTTATACATGAAATCAATTGAGGAGTGGATGAAACTGAATCCACAAACTCAAAAATTGAATTTGATAATTCTAGAAAAAATCATAAAATCTGGGGTTTACATGTAATTTGGGAAAACACATGATAAATAACCAACTATAACTCTGAAATTGTGTCTTATATTGGAAAAATTCCTACAATTTACTCAATTTGACATATGAGGAACAAAACCCATGTTTTATATTTCTTATATTCATGTCCATTTGTCCAGAAATAACGTTGGAATTTTGTTGTTTGAAAACTGCTACGAATTTGGGATGAATTGTTATTTATGTGATGGAGGTCCACATGTGTGCCCTGTGCACATTTTTTGGGCCGTGAGACCATGTCGACATTGTTGTGGAGAAAACCCATCTTCTTAATTTTCTACCATAGGCGCGCCAATAGGATAATCTATAATGTCGGTTACTTGAACTGTAGTGATGGTACATGAATTGGACTAAATTGAACATACTTCATAAACCATCATTAGTAAAACTATGATATAATCATATTTAATCACTAAAAACATATAAAAACAAGGTATTAACCACACAAGATGTATAATCATGAATAATGAAGGTTTAATTCATAATTGGACGTGTATCATCGGTGAAATGCGAGAAATGGTTTAAGAATAATGACTTTATTGGGAGGAGAATTATGACAAAAACAGATCCCAGCACTCCCCTAAATCCAAGGGTTTTCATGTCCTCATGCAGAAAATAACTTGTTAATCCTTGTTTGTTTAATTAGCTTGCATGAGTATATATTTATGATATTGCAGGCATTGGTTCTTGTGGTGCAACACTTTGGAAACTGATTATACTGTCACAGATTGATTTTAAAATAAAGCAACAAAAATTTCATGAAAATTGAGTATAATCAAGAGATGGGTTATCACAGAGCCATGGTGAATGGTATGAGTGTGGAGAATGGTTTGTGAAATGATGGAGATGGTGGAAGTATGAATATGAACTTGGGAACTTTTATACTATGTACTTTACTATGATTTTGAGACCAATATTTACTTGTGGTTCTTTTATTGGATAGGAAACAATGACTTCATCCTCTTATTCATAACATTCACATGATATCTTAGGATTTTTTTATGATGTAAGAGGAGAAGACATTATGGGTGTTGCTTCATATTTGTATACCACAATATCTTTGCTTTCATTCTTTCCATGATCTTATAATCAAAGTATAAATTTTATTGTATATGGTCGAGTGATGGTTGTTGATGAGTACTTTGTAAGTGGTGATGATGTGTAGTGGAGTGTGGAGTGGTTATGCAACGTGTTTTCCAAATTCTTATTAAATTAAAGAGATTTATGCATGTTTTACCTCAAGTTATCTTTTCTTTGAATTGTGATGTGATGTCGGCTAGAATGAAGTATCCGATGCATGTTGATTGAATTTTGAAGATGAGAATGAGAAAGGTTGAGAACTGTTGAGAATATGAGAGAGGAATAAAGATGATGAGAGGCGAATGTGCTGAAAAAGTTTGAACTGAATCATGTTGAACTAGATCCAGATAAGATGAACTAAAGGAATGTTGAAGATACTAAAAAGAGACTTTGAATATATAGAAGGGATCTAAAGATCTCCCCCAAGCCCAAGGTTTTGCATGTCCTCATCTAAATTGTTTAATATTCAGTGCCAGTATTTTATTCGAACATGTGGCTACAACAAAAACAAACTGCTACAATATTTTGTTGATATAATGAAAGCATATAGTCTTCATCCTTTATCCCCTATTGGTACAATTCAATATATGTGAATGGATTTACTCGATGTTGAAAATAGAAATAAATCATTGGATTATTGGCCATTAATGTATGTCGTTAACCAATGAAAGACAACTAACTAGTGATGTCAATGAGCATTAATGTACCTAAGTACATCGCAAAAAGAATGAATAGATGTGTTGACATTGAGTCACCTGCAAGATATGACGATCAAGGGACATTGATTTATTCCCATTATTGTCCACGAGGAAATATGCCATTAAGGCTTGCAGACTTCAAGGTACTTTTATATTCTCTAACCTTGATCCCAAATAATGTGTTGGAGTCAATGGGATGATATTTTTTGGAAGGTGGGAATTAATAAATCCCACATCAACTGACATGAGTAAAAAACATAAATTATTTTAAGAATACAATACAATATTTGAACCAACATAAACTTACAGAACTTATTGTGAACTTTGCCTACCAGTTACCTGGTTTTCAAGGAAAACTCATGTCTAGTTGCGCTAGTAAACTGGTTTTCACAACTAGACTTATTTTTCTCTTTTCTATTTTATTTATTTATTTATTATAATGTCCCACCCTATTTGAAAAAGAAAAACCTTTTCTCAAGTATAGGAGTATTTCCAGTGAGGCCATGTGTGTAACAGGATTACAAATATAATCATACTTAGGTTTGAAAAATGTTCTTTAATTTATACCAGAGCATGAGTTACCAACTACTTCGAATGATATGATGTGAATATTTGTTGAAGAAGAGAGTGATGTTTCAATCTAATAGTCATATAGAACCAACTTTCAATAGATTCATGATGTCCTTGGTTCACTTCTTCATTTGGACCACTATGTATGTCCTCTTTTTCTATGCCACACAAATCTTCTTGATTGACCTCTTTAACGCAAAACAAATCTGATGATGGGCATGATGGAATTTCCTCGCTCTCAAGTTATAATGACTTCTCTCCATCGAATGGGGTCCATGATTCTTTGGTATCATATTTTTTTAGTTCATGGAATTCTTCTTCTTTTATCACTTCTCGAAGTCTAGATATCTTCCTGACCGTTGTCAATATTTGCTCTTCCTCGGAGGTAAAGATTCTAGCTACTGCTACGATATGAGGAAGATCTTGGAGTAGAATTTCCTATTTTGTTCAATGGAGTCTTTATAATCCTTATTTTTCCATATGATAGCTCATGTCCTGCGAAGGGGTTAGTGTATGGAGGATATTATAGCTCTAAAAGAAAAACCTTTCTATTTTAAATAAATAAAATTGGCCAAAAAAAAATTTCAAAGAAAAACTTATCAAGTACTCAAATTCCCTCACTCTACTAAGACCCTATTGTCACCACGTTTTCTATTGACACGAGTTAAATTATTCCTTTCCATTATTCAAACTAAAAGAAAAACATTTGCATAAAAGGAAACAACAAGGATTTGGAGAAACTCACTACAGTGAATGCATCGGGTTAGAACCCCTTCAAAAATCATGAAGTAAGGGTTCCATCGTGTCTTATTACTTCTCCTCCCCCAAGTTGTGTAATTTAAAATAAACTTACCTTCCTAGGCTCTAATCCCTTTAGAACCTCCCCAACAACATCGCCAAAAATGTCAAGAAAATTATAAGATAATGTATCGACAATAAATTATTGACCAAGAGTTTGTAAACTTAGATATGAAAGCACATGAAATGTAATATCAGAGCCTACTTTATCCTATACTAAAAACTAATTCCAACAAAAAATACTTCTCAGGGGACAATAAAAATCACACTTTAATCCAATCAATCATCAAAACATAAGGAAACTAATAAAATTGAAATATGAGATAGTCTCACTTATCCCCAAGATTGGTACCAACCATGACCAGAGTGAAATGGCTCAACATATCATGTACAGATTCATTCATTTATGCATGCATATGTCTAAAATATGTTATCATTATTCAATGTCAACCAGTGAATAATTAAACCACCCAAAATTCTGATAAACAATCTAGTGACTATTTCTCTACCAAATCTCCTCACAAGGCTTGGAATGCAGTCTTTCACTTGTCAAGTCAAGTGTTCATGCTATCAATGAATAAGGTTAGGTTTTAGTACTTGAGGAATTATCCATTGTTCAGAATAAAATGAAACCTATTTTTGAAAAGTGGAAACAAAATAATACTCACATTGGTATTCAAATAAGTCAACAACATGTTACTCAAAACCTTGTTTGTAAGCTACATATCAAACATTGAAATTACTAGATCAAAGAATAAAACTCAAAAATCATATACTAGATCAAAAATGGATCCTCACTTCCATTGATAGTTGATGTGTCAATCATGACAAGTCTATGTGGTAGCACTGCAATTTACACCCATATATCTTATACATGTGTTAATGTGACTCTGGATATATCTTGGTCTTATCCCAACACCTTTAGTTACTTAGTGCAAAGTGGAAAATCACAATGAGAGTAGTTACCAATATTCTAACATATGATCTCATAAAGGTTTCAAGGTACAGTTTTTCACACTGGGTGTTCTTGTATCTATATTGGTGATTGATTCAAATCTTTAAAGAAGCTCAATAATTGTGGTAAACATAGAATTCTTTAAATTGCATTCAATAGGAAATGAAACCCAATGAGTAAAGAATCAATCCAACTACGAAATAAAACATTTATCCACTAAGAGTATAACATAATTATGATTTCTAGAAATGAAACAAGCTACAGGTAAACTACAGATACATTTTTACCAAATAAATCTAAATTAGAGAGAAATTTTAACACTTAACTCTAAAAAACATTATTAGTTTTAGAGCACTTCAAATGAAATGGAAATTATAAATCTTCTCACTTCATAACAAAGACTAATTTATATGATGCAGATTAAATTAAAGCAATAAACTATACTAATAAAATACAACTATCTTCGCTTACCTGGTTGGTGGGCCCTTTCCAACAGGTAGCGAGCTACAAAACTAAAATAATGAGATCAAATGAATACCATCAAACAGAACTGTAGTATTTATTAAAAAGAAGAATATCCAGTCTTACAACATTGATATGAACATGATCAAAAGAATGTTTAAAACAAAGTGTTAAGGCAACATTATAACAATGACTTATGATTACAATCTCCTTTTCTATAACAATGACTTATGATTACAATCTCCATTTTCTTTGTCTTATGAATATCTACTTATACATGAAATCAATTGAGGAGTGGATGAAACCAAATCCCCAAACTCAGAAATTGAATTTGATAATTCTATAAAAAATCACAAAATATGTGTTTTGCATGTAATCTGGGCAAATCCATGATAAAGAACCAACAATATCTCTCAAATTGTGTTTGATTTTGGATAAAGGACCATGATTTACTCGATTTGATAGATGAGGAACAAAACCCATGTTTTATATTTCTTGGATTCATCTTCATTTGTCCAGAAATCACATTGGAATTATGTTGTTTGAAAATTGTTGTGAATTTGGGTTGAACTATTATTTATGATTTGGAGTTCCATATGTGTGACCTGGGATCTTTTTGAAGAATGAGAGAGCATGTTGATGTTGTTGTAGAGAAAACCCATGTTCTCAATTTTCTACCAAATATGCACCAATAAGCTAATCTATAATGTCGGGTATAAGAACTACAACGATGGTACATGAACTGAGATAATATGAACACACTTCATAAACCATCATCAGTAAAACTATGATATAATCATCTTTAATCACTAAAAACATAGAAAAACGGTGTATTAACCACAGATGATGTATAATCATGAATAATGAAGGTTTAAGGCATATCATCAATGAAATGCGGAAAATGGTTTATGAATAATGACTTTATTGGGTAGAGAATTATGACAAAAACAAAGCCCAACATGCTGCAAAAATATGACATCCCTTCCTACAACTCTTTTTCAATTGTATAGCTGAAATTTCTCTAACAGTTACAACTCTTAGAATGCCTTGAGCCTTGCCTTGTTTCCCTTCTTCATCAAGACATTTGACTGTCTTGTTTTAACAGTCTAGGACAACATGGTATTTTTCCAACCAATCCATGCCAATTAGAGACTCATATTAACCCAATCGTATGATGTTCACATCTACATTTTTGTTGAGTCCATTCATGTCTAGTGTACATTCATTAAATTCTAATTTATTTTCCTCTTATCCCCTATTGATAACTGAACTAACCAATATATATTATGCTTACTCCTTTGCAAGTGAAATATTTCAACAATGTTATAGTTTATGTAACTATGGATAACTCCATAATCAATTAAAATTACTATGGGCTAGCTATCAATCTTATCTTCTACTTCAATCATGGGGGATTGATATTATTCTTGCTTATTATCCAAGCTACATAAATCCTTGGCATGTTTCCTCCCATGTATTCAATTGTTTTAGCCTCCTGAATGTTGTGTATAGTCCTCATTATTTCTCCTTTGTGAGGACAATCCCTATATAATTGATTTCCCTCACATCTCCAACATTGTAAAAGTTGTTTCCTTAGACTTTTCCCAAAAGAATATGTAGTCTTGTGTTCATTTTGGGTTGAATAACCTTGATGATTTGCTTGGTATTTGTTCTTGAAAAAGGGGGGAATAAAACCTGTATTCCTTTTATCCTTTTAACATTCCATCTTGTTAAAACATTCTCATAGTTACATGATTTTGCCTACCTCTTCTTCCTTTAGACTCTATATCAGTGTTTCCCATGCTGACAAGAAGACCTCAAACCTCCTCCTCATGGTTTTAATATACCTATGATTATTCCATAACTACAATCCTCATATAAGAACCAAAGGTTTTTTATGTACCTCTAATTCTACAAGAAATGCGCATGTAATCATTATCGTTAGAACATGCATACTATAAAATAATTCATTAATTAGAATATAGGTTATGATTCACCTAAAATTATGGAGGAAAGAATGAACTAAGTCAAAATATTATTCCTTAGACACATTCATCTTCAAAACATCTCTCTGACATCTACACTCATGCCTCATTTTGAGTTCTAAGTGAAAAGTTACAACATTCACATGCTACAATTTCCAGTTACTTATTGTTGCATAATTTACTTTATTACTTTCTAAGAAATTTTAGCACCCAATTCAAAATTATGAGTTTACATATGTCTTATCCTCCTTAATAGATTTCCAAAAACTACTGGTTTTCTCAAGTCTAAGCTCTGAGATGAAAGTTATGGTCTAGAGAAGTTTAGATTGTTTTTCCCCTTTTATCCCTATATGTTCCATGTGTCGTCTTTCTCTTCCTACTCATTTTATATACCTAGATTCTAAAGTTGGCTCCATGGATGTGTTATGTGGTTCACAAGATTTCCATATATTTCTCCTTTCTCTCAAATGAACTTCTGAGCAAGGAGTTATGCTCTCTAGAAGAAAACTAGTGTTGAAATTTTACTTTAATTGTTTAAACTATAAATTTCTCATACGAGCTCTATTTTTTGCCTAGAGTATCTCATTGAAAGATCTCTCTAGGTTCCTTTATTTAAGCTGCATAAAAAGGTGAATCATTGGTACACTGTGTTCTTGTAGATTTTGATTGCCTAAAAACATCGTTTAGGGCCTCAAAATAGCCCCACAAGTTTAAGACCTTCAAAAATAAATAAAAAATCCTACAAAATTGATTATTTAATTGTTATAACAATCTATTAATATGCATCGTTGATCTCAAATTAGGTGAAATATGAATTGTTGATATGCTAATCCCTTGCAAATATCGTGGATTAATTTCCATCGTCGATTGGCAACTTAAAACAATATGGACCATTGATTTCCAACTCTACATTGACAATCATCATTCTCCTCTAACACATGTAACACCCTACCAAAACTACCGACCCAACTATCAACCATCGAACCTATCCTTTGGAAACTTATTTATAATACATCACTAAATTGATCAACCCAACCATCAACCATCGATCATTGGTGACTTGTTTTAGTGGATGATGATCGGAATGGCCAATGGCCGATGATCGGGTCAACTATGCTAATGTGGTATGTCATGTCATCCTGATATGTCAACTTGGATGACATGGCATGACACATGGATGATGATGTGGCATGATATGTCATCCTCCTCTTTTTTCATTAGTTATCGAAAATTTCCCTTGGATGCCAAACACCTCTTCGAATTGGCTAACCCAATCATCGGTCATTAATGATCAACGATCCTCTAGACAAGTGAATACCTTGATAAAACAGTCGACCCGACCATCATTCGTTGATAATTTCCATTGGAGACAGAAACACTTCACCAATTCAGTCGACCCAATCATCGACCATTGGTAGATTTTTTTGGCCAATTCCAACACTTGGAAAATTTTGACCAAAAATCCAGATGAATATAGGTCATCGATCTTCCATTCTAAATGATCTTGACCATTGATCTACTCCAACTTCCAAATGGCCTAAAACAAGTCTATACCGTCGATCTATCCCACTTTCCCAACTATCGAAAATGAATATATGTCGTTGATCTACTACACCTTTCCAAACTTCAAAAACCTTATAATTTTTTAAATCTATTACAATTAGTCTAGGTCATTGATGTCAAAATCAAACATGATCTCGACCGTCGATTCACCAAAATTCACCCAATTCTACAACAGCCATTAAAAACAAATTTTGACCTTCCAAGTTGAATTTAGATTTGAAACTCTATAGATTAACTCCATTAACCTCTATTTGATGGCTATGAGGAAAACTTGGCTTTAATTTCCTCATGAATTTGGGGTATTTAACTCTAATTTTCTCTATTTTCCCCCCAAATTTGTCACAGAAATTTAAAAAAAAACAAAAACTAGTAACGATTAGTTTACCCAAACTTGCATTGGTTCTTGGTCCATATGGGTCCAGTGTTTGAGCCAAAAGATTTGATACCATAATGTAATGTTCCCAAACTTAGTTGAGCTCCATTACATGCGGAAAAAATCATAAAAATAATTTTTTTCTGCTAACTAATCCTATAGCTGACCAACTATTGGAAAACATATAGTTTTAATCCTTTGTTGATACCATGAACTAAATGCATCTACAACATTCTAAAATAAAGATATAATGTAGCTATTAAACTAAAATAAAAATAAAAACATAAATTGTTATGATACATAGAGTTAATACAAAAAAATTAAACACATAATGCAACACATAGACAAGATAAAACACTTATCTTTTAAAAATAGTTGCGTAACCGGTTGCTTGGGACGGATATTGCACCCAACCATAGACGTGTTGCTCTAAATCTCAACAAAAATTCACCCTTGATGTGGGGCTAGAAATCCACAAAAGAGGGTGGTCTCTCATTTTCCACTCACATCTCATAAATCCCACAACCCATTGGTATTCTCCTACAACTATCTCAATTTTCCACCATCTCTACTCCTCTCAACCCTCCCAAACCAAGGAATGTACCCCTTCACTTCTCTAAGTCCATCGGGTGTCCCATTAATTTAGTAGGGTAACTATGGCATAAGTAACCACGAATCTCACTATTGGGAAAGTCAAGGGAGCTCACTACTAAGAAAACTACTAGAAAAACAACAACACTCACTTGTTGTTATAGTGGGACTCACACATGAGTTCACTCTTCAAGCCTCACAACCTAGCTCTTCAATAATCTTCTCTGAATTTCTCCAAAAAAATCCATAATGTTCCAAAATTCTCCCAACCTCCTTGCTAGAGAACTGGTGTCCTTTTTTCCTACTCTCTGCTTGTTGTTCATGCAAAAATTGAAAAATCTAAAAATTGTTGTAACTTCCCATATGAGTTTCCTCTCCTTTGGCATTTTTGTTGGACTCATAAATTTCCATAAGTTGATTGTACTTATCCCCCATTCTCCCAATAAATATGGGACGTGAATTCTCACACCCAGCCTCTTACATGTATTCAATTATTAGATTTGGGAGCATTCAACAACAAATTAGAAGGTTCATATACCAATAGTAATTTTAGAAAGTGGGTGGAATTAATAGACATGGGAAATTCCCCCTTGGACCCCTCTATTATGCATTCTCTTAGACCCTCCCCTCTCTTATGGATTAATTCATCCACCTTCTTTGTCCATATCCTCTAGTATATAGCATCATATTTTATTATTAAAATTCATAAATAGAATTCCCACATTACATCATTTGTCCATGTCCACGTTTCATATCCACATTATGCATTAATTAAAATGGGGATTATAGTAGGGAAATTACAGTTAGGTATGATGGGCTATAGGGTAAGTTTATGGGACAAGGGAATGTGGAACCTAGAGTGAAGGAGGCCCAAACATAGGGGTAAATGGTGTCAAGTTTCTTAGGGGTAGGAATAGGTCCTTAGGGTAGAAGTGGTATGGAAGGAATAAGGCCCTAGGTCAGAGGGTCCATGGGTAGACGTGATGAGGTCCCAAGGGGGAACTATGGCCTTGTAGTGAAGGTGGTTAACGTAGAGGCAAGGGCCAAATAAAAAGGGAATTTGTCTCTTGGTGAGAAATGGGGTTGGGGATATAGGGGTACTTCAGCTAAGTCCTAGGTTTTTCCCCTTGGTCATATCAATGCCTTGAGACCCATACTAATGTAGGAGCATCGTAAGCAAGCCAGTAAATCAAGTGCAAGAGAAGAGGACAACCAGATATGCACCAACGCACATTTTGAAAGCGTTTTGAATTTGAAAGGATAAGACATTAATGTAATATCCTGAAAGGATGCATTCGCATTTATGTTTTGAGTTGTAATGCATATATTGAGAGGTTTCTCTCATCTATTTGTTGGAGGTATTTATTGTATTAAATGTAAAGTAGTTGTAGCTTTTATTTCGATTAGATAGCTAGAGTTGTAGGAGGGAAAACTCTAGAAAACTTCCTCGCATGTATTGTAATGTAGGATGATTCTCATTGTAAGAGAGAGAGAGAGAGAGTTGTAGAGAAACATAATAGAAGAACCTAGATTGTAGAAGAGTATATAAGCAGATAGTTGATGCTATAGAACCCATGCACAGATGCACTTGGATTAATATAAGGAAGCTTGATCCAAATTTCATGGTGTTTATGAATTCATTTTACATCGATTGAATGGTATGTTTACAGTTAATTTCGGTCTCTGTTATGCATTTGTTTCAATGTTGTGTGTATGTATGATTTCATGATTGAATGTATGAAGTCTTTGAGAGGGAGAGAATGAGTTTCAATTGTTTCTCATCCTGAGAATTCCTACAAGGGGTGCAATGAAAGTCCACAAAGAGTGCGTTGATAGGTTTTGAGTCTTGCCTCAGAAAATATCAGGAGAGATACTATTATTCTCATACCAGCAGAAGTGTGAGTATAGAACATAGTCATGCAAGGAGTGTGCAGGTAGGTCAAAGTCTTATACTTTTCCAACCCAAGAGAGGGGTTGAAGGATTTTTGTTGCAAGGAGTACACAGAAGAGGAAGATGTCAGATAACCAGAGGTTATCATGAATGGCACAAGGAGTGCACGCAAAGAGACCTTGGAATTCTTGAGTTTGTATTAGAAACCAAGCTCAAAAGGGATAGATACTTCGAGGGATTCAAAGAAAAAAAGAAGGTTGAAGTCACCTCGTAGAGGTTGACCCTAGAATAATTGATGCCAAGTCCTTTGTCTTGGAGCCATTGAAAATATGAACGGACAGTGGAACTTCTCAGAGAGAGGAATACCAAAATTCTGTGAGCTGTTGGATATAGTAGATCAGTGGAAAGGATAAGGCTGATAACCTTTCAGCGTTCACAAACCCAGGAGGATTAGTATCCATTGGATCTGAATCAATGGGAGTTGTTGATATCTTGAGTTCAGATCTTGACATTTAGGGAGTCGGGAGTTGGAGTAGTTGGTTGTTGTTACACGAATAGTCCCAATATCATGAAACGTGAAGTTGTGATGCGATCATTGCCATCGATCGAGGAGAAGGCACATGACCATCAGATCTGGTCCTGGGGAGAGGTCCCACATCGGATTTCGGTGTTTCGTGGATGTGGAGTGTTGGGTTTTTATCACACCAATACCCCCAAAATCGTGATTCACGAAATACCTTTTTGAATAAAGGTTGTGGTTACAAGTGTGAAGATTCCATGTGGGAATCGAAGAGCCATTTCAGATCAAGGAAGATTAAGAATGATCCTTAGACCGGGAGGTCAAGAAGAACCTGTTGAGGTAGGGGTGTTGTGCCAGGTGGTATCAGAGAACATATTTTGAATCTCTGTAGTAAAGAGAAGCTTTGAACAATACCACCCAGAAGACATCAAGACAAACCAATGGTTGATCTAGCCATGGAAATGGAAATGAGATAACTTTGTGCTCAATAAGATTCTATGGAGACAGAACAGAGATGAGCTATTGATACAGGAGATGTCAGTGAAGCCGAAAGTGAAAATGAGGCTAGAGATGAAGAAGAAGTTGTAGTCAAAGACATTGTAGAAGAAAGTCTATTTAGAGTTGTTGCAAGAATAGGGGCCAGAGAAAAAATGGACATTCTTATGTATGAAGGAAACTTAGTTGTTGAGGAGATGCTAGATTGGTTTAGAGATCTGGATAAATACTTCGATTATCAAGATATCGAAGAAGATAGGAAAGTAAAACATGTTGTCACTAGACTGAAAGGGCATGCAGCACTGTGGTGGGATGAATTGTAGGTTGATAGGTGTTGCAAAGGCAAACAAAGAATCAAAAGCTAGGATAGTATGGTAGCAAAGATGAAAGCCAAGTTTATACCCAGAGATTACCAAATTAACTTGTTTCGAAGAATGCCAAATTTGAGACAGAAGGGGATGGCAGTGAATGAATACACTTAAGATTTTTACCGACTGAACATTAGAGCAGGTCATCACGAGAGTGATGATGAAAATGTCTCTAGATACATGAATGGTCTGAGATATGACTTTCAATATGAGATGAGCATGGTGAAAATCAGAAATGTGGAAGATGCTTATCAGATTGCTTTGAAGGAAGAAGAAAAATTGGCTCAAAAGCAAGGTCAAAGGGGCAGAGGTAGAAGTAAGAGCAGAGGCAAAGAAATTTCCCAGGACAGGGTACAAAAGACCAAGGATGAAGAAAATAAATCTCATAGTCACCTAGAAAAAGGAGGAAGTTCACAGGGAAGACAATATGTCGATAAGAACACTTTTCCGCAAGCAAGAGGAAGAGGCAGAGGTAGAGGAGGCGAGATAAAATGTTTTGTTTGTAGAAAGATCAGACACAAATATTTCAAATTTCCTATAGAAAAATGGATAGAGGAGGCGAAACTCACATTTCAGAAGCGTAGAGGATAAATGTTGAGGCAGAAGATGCAAAATGTGGAAGATCCTTAATGATGAGAAAAATTATCTTGAAACCAGAGAAAGAGGTGGAGAATCTAGTCCAGAGGAATAGTCTGTTTAGAACTTCTTCCAAGACCAAGGATATGGTATGCAAGGTGATAGTGGATAGTGGAAGCACAGATAATCTAGTATCCATAGAAATGGTGGAGAAGCTGCAATTGGAGACAGTTGCACATCCAAGCCCATATAAGGTTTCGTGGTTGCAAAAGGGACATCAAGTAACTATCACTAAACAATGTTTAGTTGAATTTAAGATAGGAGGATATAGAGATGAGATCTCAGGTGATGTTATTCCCATGGATGTCTATCATCTTTTGTTGGGGAGACCGTGGCAATATGACAAGAATTTTGTTCATGATGGGTGAATGAACACATACACCTTAGAGAAGAATGGTAGGACACATATGTTACTACCAATATAAGACAAGAAGGTGGTAGCAGAAACAAGCAACATTATACTTCTCATGAGTGGGAAGGAAATTATGGAGGAAGTCAAGAAAGAAGAATACATGCAGTTTGTTGTGGTGAGGAAACCTAGAGGCATTTTGACTAGTACTTCGATAGATGATCTACCGGAGGAAATTCAGGAAATACTGGAGGAATTTGTTGATATAGTGGTGGACGATTTAACTTGTTCGTAGGAGCATGAACAGGTTAAGAAGCAAGCCCGGGATTTGATGGATAAGGGGTTGGTTAGAGAAATTTTCAGTCCATGCGTTGTACCAACAATGTTAATTCCAAACAAGGATGGTGGATGGAGAATGTGTAAAGACTCGATGGCTATAAACAAAATCACCATCAGGTATAGATTTCCTTTACCGAGGATGGATGACTTGATGGATTTCTTGAGTGGAGCAAAGTTTTTTTCAAAAATTGATTTGAAAAGAGGATATCATCAAATTAGAATGAGGGAAGGTGATGAATGGAAGACAACATTCAAGATGAATGAAGGATTGTATGAATGGCTTGTCATGTTGTTTGGTTTGATGAATGCGCCAAGTACTTTCATGAGGTTAATGAACGAAGTCTTGAAATATTTCATTGGAGGGTTCGTAATTGTGTATCTTGATGATATACTGGTCTTTAGTAAGACTGAACAAGAACATATGAAACACCTAACTCTAGTGATGAGGAGGTTGTAGAAAGAGAAGTTGTTGATAAATCTGAAAAAGGCATCTTTCATGAAGAAGGAACTCATTTATTTGGGTTTTGTGATCTCTTCGAATGAATTGAAGATGGATCCATAGAAAGTAAAAGCGATCAAAGAATGGCCATCGCTGAGAAATATCTTTGAAGTTAGAAGCTTCCATGGAATAGCCAATTTTTACATGAAGTTCATCCGAAATTTTAGTGGAATTTATGCACCAATGATGGATAGAGTCAAGAAAATACATAAATCTTTTCATTGGACAGAGGAAGCAGAGAAAAGTTTTAAGTTGTTGAATTAGAAGATAATCTAACACCCAGTTCTGGTTTTGCCAAACTTTGGTAAGACATTTCAAGTGAGATGTGACATGAGTGGATTTGCAGTTGGAGCAGTCTTAAGTCGAGACAATAGGCCAGTTTCATACTTCAGTGAGAAGTTGAACGATGCCAAGATAAAATATTCCATGTATGATAAAGATTTGTATGCAGTCATACAGGCGTTGAAGAAATGGATGCACTACTTGGTTCCGAAAGAGTTTGTCTTGTATAGCAACAACCATGCTTAACAATTCATAACTCGATAGGAAAAACTGAACCAGAAACATACGAAATGGGTTGAATTTATGCAAAACTTTACTTTTGTTATAAAGCACATTTCTGGAACTGCTAACAAATTTGTTGATGCATTGAGCAGGAAATGTTTGATTCTGCAGGAGTTTCGTCTGAAGACCTTAGATTTTGATATCCTTAGGTATATGTACATGGATGATTCAGATTCCAAGGACGCTTATGAAGTATGTGAGAATCCTATTCCGAGAGACAAAAGACAATGGATTTAATACTTAATCCAAGATGGATTATTATTCAAAGGAAATCAGTTGTGTATATCGAATATTTCTATGAGGGAGAATCTTCTGAAAGAAAAACATAGTGGAGGATTGGATGGACATTTCGGCCATGACAAAACATTTGCATAGCTAAACGGTTTATATTATTGTCCAGGGATGAGGATGGATGTCAAGAAATTCATGAACAAATGTAGAATTTTCCAACATGCAAAGGGAAAGAGATAGAATACATGATTATATCAACCATTTCCAATACCAGAGAGGTTTTGGGACGCGGTAAGCATGGATTTTTTGCTAGGCCTACCAAGGAAATAGAGAGGTTGTGATTCCATATTCGTGGTAGTCGACAAATTCTCGAAAATGGCACATTTCATTCCATGTCAGAAAACTAGTGATGCAACACACATTGCAAATCTGTTTTTCAAATAAGTTGTTCGACTTCATGGCTTACCCAAGAGTATTGTTTCAGATTGAGATACCAAATTTGTTGGTCATTTCTGGAGGACATTGTGGAAGAATCTAGGGACTAATTTATATTTTAGCTCAACATATCACCCTCAAACGGATGGAAAGACCGAGTTAGTAAATCAAAGTTTAGGGAACTTGTTGAGGAGTTTAGTATATGAACATCATAGTCAGTGGGATCAGATTCTGCCACAAGTGGAATTTGCATATAATGATTCACCTAATAGGAGCACAGGACAAAGCCCATTCGATATAGTGTACGGAATGCAACCCAAGGGAGTGTTTGAGTTGAGAGACTTAGAGAAAAGTGAATTTAGAAGTGTTGGAGTGGAAGAATTTGCAGCAAAGATGCAAGAGCTCCACCGTAAAATCAGAGAGTGGCTAAAGAATTCTAACCAAGAATACAAGCATAGAGAAGATCAAAATAGGAGAGAACTTCAGTTTGAAGTGGGATATTTGGTCTTAGTGCATCTAATAAAAGAAATGTTCCCAAGGGGAACATATAATAAAGTGAAGATGAAAAATATAGGGCCGTGTGAAATCATAAGGAAATTTGAGACAAATGCTTATGAGATAGAGTTGTCAGATGATGTGGGCATATCACTCATATTCAATATAGTCAATTTGTATCCTTATAGAGCATATGAGGCAGGAGGAGAAGAAGATCAAAAAGAAATTCAATGGGTTAAACAGATGCCTATAGCTAAAAATATGCATATGGAACAGATCATTGATCAGAGAATTAGAAAAAAGACCTGGAGAAACATATATTTTGAATATTTGGTCAAATGGAAGGGACACTTGATTGAGGATGCTAGTTGGGAAAGTGAAGCAGAGATCCAAAAACATGGACAGACGGTGTAGGAGCTCATGAACAATATTTCATGAATTTTTCAGCCAGAGGAGTATGATGCAGGAGCATCGTAAGCAAGCCAGCAAAGCAAGCGCAAGAGCGGAGGATAGAAAGATATGCACCAGCGCACATTTTGAAAGCATTTTGAATTTGAAAGGATAAGACATTAATGTAATATCTTGAAAGGATGCATTCACATTTTTGTTTTGAGTTGAAATGCAGATATTGAGCGGTTGCTCTCATCTGTTTGTTGGAGGAATTTATTGTATTAAATGTAAATTAGTTGTATCTTTTATTTTGATTAGATAGCTAGAGCTATAGGAGGGAAAAAATCTAGAAATCTCCCTCGCATGTATTGTAATGTAGGATGATTCTCATTGTNAGAGAGAGAGAGAGAGAGAGAGAGATAGATGTAGAGAAAGAGAATAGAAGAACACAGATTATAGAAGAGTATATAAGAAGGTAGTTGAAGCTATAGAACCCATGTACAGATGCACTTGGATTAATATAAGAAAGCTTGATCCAAATTTCATGGTGTTTATGAATTCTGTTTACATCTATTGAATGGTATGTTTACCGTTAATTCCGGTCTCTGTTATGAATTTGTTTCAATTTTGTGTGTATGTATGATTTCATGATTGAATGTATGAAGTCTTTGAGAGGGAGAGAATGAGTTTCAATTGTTTCTCATCTTGAGAATTCCTGCAAAGGGTGCAGTGAAAGTTCGCAAAGAGTGCGTTGACAGGTTCTAAGTCTTTCCTCAGAAAATCTCAAGAGAGATATCATTGTTGTCATACCAACAGAAGTGCAAGTATAGCACAGAGTCATGTAATAAGTGCGCAGGCAGGTCAAAGTCTTATACTTTTCCAACCCAAGAGAGGGGTTGAAGGATTTTTGTTGCAAGGAGTGCACAGAAGTGGAAGACGTCACGTAACCAGAGGTTATCGTGAATGCCACAAGGAGTGTGTGCAAAGAGCCCTTGGAATTCTTGAGTTTGTAGTAGAAGCCAAGTTGAGAAGGGATAGAGACTTAGAGGGATTCAAAGAAAGAAAGAAGGTTGAATTCACCTCGCAGAGGTTTACCCTAGAATAATTGATGCCAAGTCTTTTGGCTTGGTGCCATTGAAAATCTGAATAGATGGTGGAACTTCTCAGAGGGAGGAATACTAAAATTACGTGAGTTGTTGGATCTAGTAGATCAGCAGAAAGGATAAGGTTGATAACCTTTCAATGTTTAAAAACCCAAGAGGATTAGTATCCATTGGATCTGAATCAATGGGAGTCGTTGATCTCTTGAGTTCAGATCTCGGTGTTTCAGGAGTCGGGAGTTGGAGTAGTTGGTTGGTGTTACACAAATAGTCCCGATATCATGAAACGTGAAGTCACGACGCGATCATGGTCATTGATCAAGGAGAAGGCACAAGACTATTAGATCTAGTCCTAGGGAGAGGTCCCACATTAGGTTTTAGGTTTTCATGGATGTGGACTGTTGGGTTTGTATCATGCCAATACCCCCAAAATCACGATTCGTGAAATACCTTTTCGGATAAAGGTTGTGGTCACATCAGTTGGTCATGTGGGTAAGAGTTCGTGCCTAGTTCTCATTCACATAGGCGTAACTCCTAAAAAGGGCATGTGGTTACAAGTGTGAAGGTTACAACTGGGAATCAAAGAGCGATTTCAGCTCAAGGGGAGATTAGGAATGATCCTTAGACCGAGAGGTCAAGCAGAACTTGCTGAGGTAGGGATGTTGTGCCACATACACAATGATAAAAAACTTGTGGAGGCACTAACATGTTTCTGAAAGGTGAATTATACCCTCTAGAATAAATGTGTAGTTCTTCGTGTCATTGTTCATGGCTATGGATTCTTAGTCATAGAGGGATATAGCAGTCGAGTAGAGGTATGGGACCAAACATTGATGAGGAAAAGGTTTAAGTAGAGGTGAGGATACAGGGGTAGGGTGTATGTGGTGGGG
>SNQJ01S0002176.1:201530-217116 GCA_010110895.2 Picea sitchensis
ACGTCTTCTTTCAAAACGGATTCTGGGAAAATGAGGATGGATTTTCAAAATATGAGAGATACATTTTCTCAATATGGGCTGAATAACAAAAACCTCTCTCATTTATTTTACAGGTGCCATGAGCAAGGAGAATCGAAGCTATCTTTCAGCCTCTTTTTTCGAATTTTCGATTTTTCTGTTAGAGTCCTGATCTTGCAGGAGCTCTTATGGCTAGCTGGAGGCGAATTTTTCGAAACCGAAGGAGGTTTTTGTCCATTACATTCCCATATACAATAAACTCCTTCATTTTTTTCTCAGGTGTCATAGTTGAAGAGAAAAATATTTTTGTTGGGACCCATTTTTTGCATAAATTAGGCCCGTCTTTCATGGCGGACAGTTCTAGATTTTGGGGATTTTTTGGCTATTTTTGGCCAAGGCGGTTAAAACCAACTCAAAAAACTAGTTGGGAGATCTATCCTATTTATTCATAAGATTTTAATGTAAATAGGTTCGACCTGTGAGGTGTATTTTTTTTCCTTTGCTGGACCATGGGTTTGTTCTTCCAGGAGGATGTTTGTCTGTAATCTTTAAATGATCAATCAGAAATAAGAAAACTGTTATCAGGATTCTTGTGTCGAGATGTTGGTGGTGTTTCCTTTCTCTGTTAAGTGTTTCAGGTTATCATTTCACTTGTTTTCAAATTCTTATTGTCAAAGGATAGTAATAGAGCATAATTTATTGGAGAAAATACTTTGCTTCTGGTTCTTGATAATCTTTATGTTTCTCTTCTAAAAGTTCAGTTTAGGAATTCTTAACTACTCCTTTGCCTAGATTTTTTCCTCCCCTATTTCTTCCTCATTTCACACCATTAAAACTTATTTCAATCCAACATTTCCACTACCTTGCCCTGTGTAGGAGATTCGTCTAGATCTAAGAGTTAATCATATATGTAAGCACAGACCCCATTCTCCCAATGGCCCTCCTTGTTGTCCCAAACCAACCATTTAAAAAACCAAAAACCCTGACCCCTCATAACTAGCCTAATATCCTATTCCAAACCAAGCTAAATCATACAGAGAGATCCCTCTCTAAGTCTTGGAGGGCTAGATCCAAGACTCGAAGTGGTTTTGATGTTTCCTCTGTGACTGCCATCACAACCTTGGGAAAATTACAGAGTGCTAACACGGTCCAAAGGAACAGACTTTTTCAGACCACTTGCAAGACCAAATATTGGGTATCCAAGGTCATTGTGGACAGTGGTAGCACAGATAGTCTCATTTCTATAGAGATGGTAGAAAAGCTGGAGCTGGAGATGATTGAACATCCAAGTCCATATAGAGTTTCATGGCTACAAAAAGGACATCAGCTAAATTTCACTAAACAATGTTTAGTTGAGTTTAAAATAGGAGGGTATAAAGATGAAATACTCTGTGATGTCATACCCATGGATGTTTGTCATCTATTTCTAGGTAGACTATGGCAATATGATAGGAATGTGATTCATGATGGGAGGAAGAGAACATACACCCTAGAGAAGAATGGGAGAACTCACATGTTGCTTACAATTAAAGATAAAGAGGTGAAACCTGAAGTAAGAAACACTGTACTTCTCATGAGCGGGAAGGAACTTCTTACAGAGGTTAAGAAGAAAGAGGAACCACAATTCATTGTGGTCAGGAAGCCTAAAATTATTTTAACCAGTACAAGGGTAGATGATTCACCAGAAGAGGTTCAAAAACTGTTGGAAGAGTTTGCTGACATAGTAGTGAACGAACTACCTCGTTCGTTGCCACCGATCAGAAGTGTGAGTCATCATATTGATCTCATACTTGGAGCTAGTTTACCAAACAAAGAAGCATACATATTGATGCCGCAAGAGAATGAAGAAGTCAAAACATAGGTCTAGGATTTAATGGACAAGGGGTTGGTTAGAGAAAGCTTGAGTCTGTGTGTTGTTCCGACAGTGCTCAGTCCGAAAAAAGATGGAGGTTGGAGGATGTGTACTGAATCGAGGGCAATCAACAAGATAACCATCAGGTACATATTTCCACTGCCAAGGATGGATGATTTGATGGATTGCTTGAGTGGAGAAAAAAAAAATTCGAAGATTGATTTGAAAAGTGGATATCACCAGATTCATATGAGAGAAGGTGATGAATGGAAGACAACCTTCAAGACTAACGAAGGTTTGTATGAATGGCTTGCTATGTCATTTGGCTTAACAAACATGCCAAGTACTTTCATGAGGTTGATGAACGAAGTCCTGAAGGATTTCATCGGAAAATTTGTCATTGTGTATCTTGATGACATACTAATTTTCAGTAAAATAGAGGCAGAGCATCTAAAACATTTGGCTACAGTCATGAAGAGGCTACAGCAAGAGAAGCTGTTGATAAATACGAAGAAATCCTCATTCATGAAGACAGAGCTCATTTATTTGGGTTTTGTTATTTCTACAGATAAGTTGAGGATGGATCCAGATAAAGTGGAGGTCATTAAGAATTGTCCATCACCGAAGAGTATATTTGAGGTGAGAAGTTTTCATGGATTGGCTAGTTTCTATTGGAAGTTCATCAAGAATTTCAGTGGAATTAGTGCACCGATGATGGACATAGTTTAGAAGAGACACAAGTCTTTTCACTGGACAGAAGAGGCTGAGAAAAGCTTCAATTTGTTGAAAAGGAAAATCACGGAACAACCAATTTTGGTGTTGCTGGATTTTAAAAAGACATTTCAAGTAAAATGTGATGCAAGTGGATTTGCAATAGGGGCATTCTTGAGCCAAGAAGACAGGCCGATAGCATACTTTAGCGAGAAGCTGAATGAAGTGAAAGTGAAATACTCCACGTATGACAAGGAGTTCTATGCTATTAATCAGGCATTGAAGAAATGGAGACACTATTTGATCCCCAAGGAGTTTGTCTTATACAGTGACAATCATGCTTTGAAATTTCTAACTCAACAGGAGAAGTTGAACCAAAGAGATGTTAAATGGGTTGAATACATGCAGAACTTTACTTTTGTAACTAAGCATATTTCTTGAACTGCTAACAAATTTGTTGATTCTTTGAGCAGGAAATGTTTGTTGTTGCAGGAGTTCAGAGTCAAAACACTTGGTTTTGATGATCTCAGGGACATGTACAGAGATGATCCAGATTTTAAGGAGGCATATAAAGCAGCTAAGAATCCAATTCTCAGGGACAGAAGCCAGTGGACAGAATACATGATCTAGGAAGGATTACTATTTAAGGGTAATCAACTTTGTATTCCAAAATTCTCCATGAGGGAGAATCTGTTGAAGGAGAAACATAGTGGAGGATTGGCCGGACATTTCGGTCATGAAAAGAAATTATCAAAGATAAACGAGTCATATTTTTGGCCAAGAATGAGATCAGACGTCAAAAGATTCGTGGACAAATGCAGAATTTGTCAGCATTCAAAAGGGAAGAGGCAGAATGCAGGCTTATATCAATCGTTACCCATACCAGAGAGGCTGTGGGATGCACTAAGAATGGACTTCATATTGGGGTTGCCAAGAACACAAAGAGGGTTTGATTCAATCTTTGTGGTAGTGGATAGATTTTCTAAGATGGCACACTTCATACCATGTTAGAAAACCAGTGATGGAACTCACATTGCGAATGTGTTTTTCAAAGAGGTCATTCGACTTCACAGCTTACCAAGGAGTATAGTTTTGGATTGAGACACCAAGTTCATGGGACACTTCTGGAGGACCTTATGGAAAAATCTAGGAACGAACTTGTCATTCAGTTCAGCTTATCATCCTCAGACGGATGGACAGACAAAAGTTGTGAACAGAGGTTTGGGAGACTTATTGAGGAGTTTGGTGACTGAACACCACAATCAGTGGGACAATATTCTGCCACAGGCAGAATTTGCATATAATGACTCACTAAACAGAAGAACAGGGTGGAGTCCATTCCATATTCTTTATGGGATGCAGCTAAGAGGAGTTTCAAAATTGAGAGATTCAGAACAGAATGCAACTAGGAGTGCTAGTGTAGAGGATTTCGCAGAAGTGATGAAGGAACTTCATAGCCAAGTGAAGGAGCGATTGAAAAACTCAAGCCAAGAGTATAAGCACAGAGAAGATCAACATAGGATACAACTTCAATTTGAGGTTGGTGATTTGATTCTAGCACATCTTAGAAAGGAAAGGTTCCCGAAGGGAACATATAACAAACTGAAGATGAAGAAGATCGGACCATGTAAGGTCTTGAAGAAATTTGGGGCAAATGCTTATGAGATTGAATTACCCGATGGGATCGGAATTTCTCCGATATTCAACATATTAGATTTGTACCCTTACAAAGTTGAAGAATCAGAAGCAGGTAGTGAACAACTAGAGGTTCAATGGGCTAAACAGATGCCAATTGCAGAGAAGCAACAGATGGAAAGCATACTGGACAAAAGAGTTAGCAAGAGGACCAAAAGAAGGGAATATTTTGAATACTTGGTCAAATGAAAGGGACATCCAGTTGAAGATTCCAGTTAGGAGAATGAAGCAGAGATCCAAAAGCATGGATAGACCATGCGAGAGCTCATGGACAGGATCCCATGAAAATTTTCAAGCGAGGGAGTATGATGCAGGAGCATCACAACAATAAGCGAGCATGGGACAAAACACCAATGCATTTTGGCACATGATGAATTTTTTGAAATGTTTTGAAGTTTGATACACCAAACATAAATGATACAATTAAGAAAGGGCATACTTGTAGATTGTAATCAGACCTTGAGCGTCCCGCTCTTGTCTGAAGGACTAAGAGGCATTTATGCTAGTAAATGTAAGTAGGTAGTTTGGAATTCTTAGACTAGACAGTTTTAGGAGCCAAATGGAAAATGGATATAGACACCCTCACTTGTATCATTGTAACATTAGCAGCATAATCAATCAAGAGAGCATATAGAAGAAGGAGCAGAGAGATGTGTAGAGTAAAAACCCATGTACAGAAGTTCTGGATTAATACAAATATCTTTAGTTCAGACTCATGGTGTTCAATTGCTTTATGTTTTTGTACATGTTGATTGATACATGCTTGTTTACTCTCTATTATGCATTTTATTTGATGCGTGAATGTATGATTTCATTTTACATGTCTGAAATCTGAAGAAAGGGAGAGTAAGGAAATGAGTTTCAATTGTTTCTCTATCTGAGCAAGAGCTTTCCTGCAAGGAGTGCAGTGAAATTGTCCGCAAGGTGTGCGTTGACAGAAGTCAAAGTTCGTCTCTGGAAGCTCAGGAGGGATAACATTGTTCTCATTCTCGCAGAAGTGCAAGTTAAGCATGGGAGCTGTGCAAGGAGTGTGCAGGCCGAGTGAAGTCTCAGTGTTACAACCTGAGTGAAATTTTTGAAAGATTGTTGTCACAGAGAGTGCGCAGAGTCGAAGAGGTTCAAATGCTTGAAAGTATTTAAAGAATTGCCGCAAGGAATGCATGCATGGGTCTTTTTGAAGACTCAAAGTTTGTGGTAAAAGCTCAGAAGAGTTAGTGCCTTGAAGTGTCGGAAGGAGGTGCAACGACATTGTTTGTTGGTGGATAAGTTTCGTGAAGGAGTACTTTTTCATTTCTCAGGAGTTGTTAAGGACGCATTGGATGGTCGTAATCCTCTCTGGAGGATTCGTGAAGTCCCAGAAGCCATCATATCTTGCAAGGGAGCAGGGAAGTTATGGCAATCATTCTTCAAGTGTAAAGCTCGGGAGAAATCGAACCGTGGGATCCAAGTCGACAAGGACCGTTGGATCACTAGCGTAATCTCATTTAGTGGATTCACGAGTTGAAGGTTTAAAACCTTTGCATCAAGATTCGCGAGGTCACGAAAGGAGAAGTCCCAAAATAGCGAAGAGAATCTGAGTCGTTCATTGGAAGGAGGACACGTGTCATGAGATCCTCTCTATCGAGGATTCAGACATCGGGGTTCAAAGAAGGAAGTCCTTCGACTTCACGAGTGGCAAAGTCACAAGAAGATCAAGACCATCCATTCAAAGAGGATAGGTGGTAGAGATCAAGGGATCTCGCGAACTTGAAGGTTTGCAAAGTGAGAGTCCAAAGATTTGGTGCTCCAAGTTGCGAGTGGCAAAATTGCGAGGAGCTAGGACAGCCGTAGGATCTAAGCCAACAGGGACCGTTGGATCACTCACGTAATCTCATTTCGGGGTTTCATGGGTTGAAGAGTCGAAAGCTTAGCATCAGGATTCGTGAAGTCGCGAAGTCCAAAACTCCAAAAAAAAGGCGGGAAGTTCCATTGTGGGACCGCATTGACGACGTGTCGTAATTTCATCATTTCGGCATATCGGTGGATAGGAAGTCGAGACTTTTGTCCCAAAAGTCCTGAAGTCGTGAGTTGCGATAAGGAGTAGTGAGGAGTTCGGGATCTCGACACTTTGAGTGTCAGGATACAAAAGAGGTAGCACTTTGGGAAGTGAAGTCGCGAAGTGCCAAAGTTGGGCATTAGAGACACGTGACAGAACCACAAGGTGGGCCCGGGAAATAGACAGGCAGACACACGTCACCTAGTGGAAGGAGTCAACACTCCGTTGACTTCTCACATCTCAGGGACTCATGAGATAAGTGTGCGTGAGCTCGACCCTTCGACTCATGAAGTCGTGAGTAGCGAGAACGAGAGGAGAAAAGTCAACATCTCCTCTCGGGTGTTCATGAAGAAAGGTGCCAAGGTTGGACATTTGAACTCGCGAAGTGGTGAGTAGCGAGAAGTGCTAGCACTTAGCCTAGCTAGTGGTCGCGTGAGGAAGGTGCTGATAGAGGAAGAGCCATACCCGTATCGGCATTTTGGGTATCGCGAGATTTAAAAGGAAGAGTCGGGAGCCTCGACTTATGAACTCAGGAGATTGTGACTTACAAAAAGGACCTTGGGTTAGGCCCTTGGTCATAGCGTTGTGGTCTCTTAGGAATAAAGGAGCTCGTGCCTAGTGTTGTTCGCACAGGGGAGCTTCCCGAAGGACCTGTGGATAGATTTGAAAGGAGATTCTAGCAGGGAATCTAAAAGAGCTGATCCGGCTTGAAGGGGTTAAAGAATGATCATGTGAGTGGATCTCAGCCCTCGGGTCGATAGGTCTATGTCACAACCCCATTGGTATAAATCATGTTAGGCACCAACCTAATCTTACATATCTTCATAGACACCAATATACTAGAGACACCAATTACCACCACTAAGCACCAACTTATCAAGAGACACCAATCTCTTTGTTTGAGCCACACCAAAATTTAAGTTATAACTTCATCAAAATATGATAACATTCATATTACCTTCACTAATTCTACTTGCTACTTCTTCCTTCACCATGTCTGACTAAAATTTGAATTTCCAAAAGAAATTTATGGTAACTTTACCAAACCTTGTTGTTTTTTGCTTCATACCAATAAAACACTTGTACAACATGCCACATATCTAATTTCACAAGTATTATTCAAAAATTTTACCGGAGGTACTTCAGCATGTCTCTTCAGATCCCTAAAAAATTTCACATTGTGAAAAGTTTTGAAAAAGAAGTTATAGAGAAAATGCCAAGTTGACATTTTTGAAACTGCTTTCAGGACCATTCTGAAACCCTATATTCCATAGGTTATGTTAGCACTAGGAATCACCCTCATATTGTAGAGAGGATAAGCCCAGTACCCATCAGATTATGTGTAAATGTAAATGAGTGTTTTAAAAGGTCAAATGGATAAGACTCATGATAACAATGTTCTTACTCAAAAATATGGGCTAGCATGCACAAGCAATTGAGGTATTGATCAACTTCAGTCACTGAGTGGGAGTAAAAGTGAATAGAAGGAAGACTTTGGTGAGGTAAATGTAGAGGTTTCTTGTGGACATCAGGTCTTCAAGTAGCCAAAGGAGGAAAAACTCAAACACAAGATCTTCTTGAATTCAAATTTTAAGGAAACTGAAGAACATCATAACAACACTATAATCAAATATTCATCATAATACAACTACAACAATCCCATGTGAATCATTCAATCATGAAAACTTCAGTATAAGAGGCAATAATATGGAATAAGAAAAGCTGACTTATATTAATCAAAAAGTCTCATGTCAAGTACATAACCAAAGAACTAGTATGCTTAATCAAAATATTACAATTAGGGATCCTAGCTCATATGAACCCACTAAGCATTTATAATGTCTATTTAAAACAAAAAGGGAAGGCCAAAGCTAGAGGTGTGAGTTGTCTTTCCTCCCATATGATTCTTTAAATCAGTTATTCAAACTAACAGTTGTGCTAACAACTATGATAAAAAAAAAAAGGAAAATGTTGGAAACCAATCCAACAAACTCTTAACTAACAATGTCTTCATTGATGCACATCCCTTTCCATGCCAAGTGTCCTGTTGAGGTTGTAAGTTGTCATGATGTTTCCACCTATGGTCTTAGCGATTCTCCACATCATTAGCCACCCACAAGAGTGATAACTCGAACCCATTGATTACAGGTACCAGTTGGTAGCATCATTCAGTAGCGCGTTGGGTAGCGAGTTTTTGTAGCACCTTCAAAAAATACTCTACATATTTCATAGCAAAGCTCCAAAACAGGCCTGCATAATTGGTAGCATCAAGTTTATGTATCTCTGTGTGTAACTCAGACTCTGTGTGTAATTTGGTAGTGCCATACTAAAGTGGTCTTGCAGAATTCGTAGCGACGGTCATCAAAACAAATTTAGTAGCGCCACTGTAATATATCTCTGTGAATTACATAGCGCCATCGTTACACTTCTTAGGATATTTGGTAGCATTCCTATGAAATTCACAGCGCCATCGCTAAGTTCAGTCTTAGGATATTTGGTATCATTGTAGGTAGAAAATTGGAAGGACATGCTAAAAAGACGATTATGTAGCACCATGGCACTACAGAATGTCTGTGCTCTTTCTGTATGAGGAGACTAATCTTTTGAAAAGCACAAAAACCTTGAGCTAAATTCATTAGGAGTCTGTAAATCCTATATAAGTGGAAAAAAATAATACATCCTCGATCACTTACCCTTGCAAAAAGAGACCATTCTAAAAAATGGAGCTTATGTTCCCCCAATCACTTCATCAACCTGGAACTCCTTCTTATGGAAGGAGGGCTTCTTTCTGGCACAACACCATCCTTTCCTTTTGTAGTGACAAGATACTTAACTAAAGGTGTGCTTTTCTTCACTATTGGTTTCTCCTTTTCAATGCCAACTTCAACCAACACATTCAAATTCCTCTAAGCCACCTCATCCTTGAAGTGTTGCAACTCTTCTTTGAATTTTATGTTCTGAGACTAAAAATATATGTTTTTCCTATAAAGGTTCTTGAGTTGTTTATGGAGAGGAAGAGCTCTTTTAGCTGCAAATATTTCCAAATCAAGAGTGTTGTTGTAATTATACATGAGCTCCTTCATGGTGATTCTTTCAGATAACCCCTCTTATTTCAAGCAAGCAACCTCCTTCCTATATTCCATGAGTTGTCTAATAAATCTTTTGGAGGTATGATTGCTAGGTGGAGTGTTGATGTTGATAGTCTCAATAGGCTTCTTCATGGACCTTCATATTTTTGTTGCACAAGGACTATATCTACCACCTCAATAGGCTTCTCAATGCCTTTTCCCTCATCCCTCTTTCTCTTCATAATAGAAACCTTTGGTAGGACTTGTGCTTCAACAGCCTCCTTGAGAGATAATGATCTTGTAAAAACTTCCATAACCATTAGCTCTGCCTCGAATAAATGCATGTCTAAGGGTTCAGTTTTGACCACAATGCCTCCCTTGTGAGATTTATTCTTCTGAGGTGTCTCCATGGGTCAAGATAAGAGGTTAAAGGCTATAGTGCAGTGATTTCTAAGAGAGAAAATGGAGGCAAACTTCAATGGGAGAATGATAGTGAACAATTTCTTCTTTTTCCTAGGATTCTCCTCTAACTCACACTATTTTGATGGCTTTTGGAAAGAAAGAGTTATAATTTTCACTCCCCTTAATTTTTACAGATCTCAAACTGAAGAATAACAATATGGTGAAGGAAACCACTGCAATGGTCTTTGAAAAACAGGTTAAAAACACTCTGATACGAATAGAAGAGGAAGCAGGGGAAATGCAGTGAAGTTTCAACAACGATTTTGGGTAGCGCAATGCACACACAAGGAATAAATGTTTGCTTGGGCACTCAACACTCAGGAGCAAGGTGAATGGGTATCTGGATAACTAAAAATTAGGTGATAATGACTACAGTTCTTTGTGAGAGAAAATATGAATGGATAGGGATGAAGGAGGGAGAAAGTTGCAGAGATGGTCATTACCGAAACTTAGACAACAACTAACACACAAATTTTCTATGAAAAGGAGGGATCCCACAGAATACCTAGAGGAGTAATGATGACCTGAGGCTTTGCAACTAGTTGGGATATCACCATGACCACCTTAGCTCCCAAATCCACCTCAACAGTCGATCCGATAACACTGTCTACAATTAGTATGAACTAGCAGTTTCAACAGTGCAAAGTTTGATAACATTCAAATCTTTAAAACCATTAACAAACTCATTAAAATCAAATCCTTGAATGCATATTTTAATGAACCATGGTGTTGAAAACAAGGTAGGCATGATCTAAACAAAATGATAATGAATTATGGAAAGGAATGAAGGACAAGGAGTGCACTATGAAAACTCCTAGTGAGTTGTCAGCGCTCTTTTTCAAAAAGATGATTCGACCACTTTCAAAAGGAAATAGAGACAACATGGCAGGGATATGAAGGTATGAGTGGAAAGAGTGACATGTCAAGTCATGTTGGTCATGGGCTGAGTCAGGCTTGGTGTCAAGTCATGAGGTGAGAAAAACATAAGCCAGGAAACCATACAACTAGCCAGCTACTACATGCCACAAGCAGCCAAAGCTAGTTGCCCACCAGGTCTAGATTAGTCAGTGGAACCAGTCATTTTTGTAGCTTTGGTATCATTACTAATAGATACAGATCAAGACCCATGCATGGCTTCAATGGCATACCTGGAAGAATATCCATAAGCGAAGGAAGGTGCATCATTAGTAAGAATGAACCTAGGCTAAAAATCTATTTGAGGGTCAAAAATTGGGCCAACACTCAATCCTTCATTTATTCAAGGTAACCTAAGTAAATCACACTTAAGAAAATAAAGAAAAATTTAAAATCTAAAGGCTTAAAAAAATAAAACTAAGGGCTAAAAGACCCAAGGCAACTTAGTGTGATAACAGGTTATATCTCAAAAAGTATAGCAAACCAAAATCTGAAATTATAACCACATATACCCAAATATATCGCCTCCATCTCCTCAACATTTCATGGTCTAAAACATCCCAGAAAATAAGTTATCATGAAAATTCCAAACTGACTTGAAATTGATTTTGCAACTCTTCCCTTTTGGAATGATATTCAATCTTTATTCATCCACTTATTCAAATGTTATTACATTTTTCAACCACACACTTTCTCTCAATATTTTCTCTTTTTATACTTTATCACACCCATTAATTAAATAATTATTTTCCTCTTTGTTAGTTCAATTTTCCAAATACCATGGACAAATACATGAAAAAATATCATGGGTTTGAAACCACCATTTCACTTTTTAATTTTTTATGTGCACCCCCCTTTTTTAATATACTTGTAAACCTATATGTTAGAAAATTATTTAATACTAAGAGGGGGTGATGCAGGAGCATCGTAAGCAGTCAAGCGAGCGTGAAGGAGGAAGACGGCTGGAAAACAACCAACACACGTTTTGAAATATTTTTGAAACATTCATGTAATGGTTAAAGGGAAGCGTACTTGTATATTGTAAACAGATCTTGAGTGATTTCTCTCATCTGTAAAACATTAAGGAATTTATGCGTAGTAAATGAAAGTAGGTAGATTTAAATTCTAGATTAGACAGTTATAGAAAGCAGGAGGGAAAATTGACTATAGACACCCTCATCTTTGTATCATTGTAACATTAGACAAAGAGCATTGTATCAAAAAGCATAGAGAAGTAGCAGAAAGTTGTAGAGAAGAACCCATGTACAAAATCTTTGAATTAATATATGGAGCTTTGAATCAAACTCATGGTGTTATGATGCCTTCTGTGTATACATGCTAAATGGTGTGCTTATGGTTGTTTATTCTCTCTGTTATGCACATGCTTTAATATTGTGTGAATGTATGATTTCATGTTGAATGTTGAAGTCTGAGAGAGAGAGAATGAGTTTCAATTGTTTCTCTTCCTGAGCAAGAGAAGCTCCTGCAAAGAGTGCAATGAAATTGTCCGCAAGGAGTGCATCGACAAGGAGAGATATCTCTGAAAGCTCAGGAGAGATATCATTGTTTTCATTCCCATAGAAGTGCAGGTGAAGCACAGAAGTCGTGCAAGGTGTGCGCAAGCTGGTTGAAAGTTTAGAACTTATCAACTAAGGGGTGAATTCTAGGATTGTTGTTGCAGGAGGGTGCACAGAGTCAAGAATTCAAATACTTAAAAGTATTTGAGGGATTGCTGCAAGGAGTGCATGTGGGAGTCTTTTCAAAGACTCGAAATAGTGAAGAAAGTTCAGAAGGGGTAGTGTTGTTGAAGTGTTCAAAGGGAGACAAGGGTCGAAGACATCCAACAGAAGTTAAGTTCCAGTGGAAGAACCTTGATTTATTTCGCGGGGGTTATGAAGGAGTAATGAACGGTCAAAATTCTCTGTGGGAAATTCATGAAACCACGAGGACCGTAGGATCCAGGGAAGTTGCAGGGTGGTTAGNGAATTTCCCACAGAGAATTTTGACCGTTCATTACTCCTTCATAACCCCCGCGAAATAAGTTAAGTTCCAGTGGAAGAACCTTGATTTATTTCGCGGGGGTTATGAAGGAGTAATGAACGGTCAAAATTCTCTGTGGGAAATTCATGAAACCACGAGGACCGTAGGATCCAGGGAAGTTGCAGGGTGGTTAGAGGCAAGCGAGCTTATCACTCTAGGATCCATAATCAATGTGGATCGTTGATCATGCTTCGTACAAGCTATTAGATCATTTCATCATTTTGGGGATCCTAACGACGAATATTTGAGCACAGTGAATTGAAAATCCCGAAGTCGCGAGTTGCGACAGGAATTGGATTGGAGTTTCGGGATTTCGGCACTTCGGGTGTTGGTAAATGGAAAAGGCAGCACTTTGGGACCGAAAGTCCCGAAAGCTGGGAAGAATGACAGGTGGCAGAAGTCTATGTCAAAGGTAGAAAACCACAAGGGTGACAGGTAGTGTGTCTTCGTCAATCGGCGGAGTCAAACCTTGTTGACCATTTCGGGGTTTGGAGGTCGAAGGACTGGGAGCCTTGCATCTGGATTCGTGAAATCATGAAGTCCAAAATCCCAATGAAGTAAGAAGCCTATTGGGAACTCAACCTTTGTTGAGTGCATCAAAGTTCGTAAATTCAGGTTTCGGGGGTTGTAGAGATAGGAACCCTCGACAACAGGGGTCACAAAATCACGAAACCCGAAGTCCCGAATTTGCGAAGGGTGAGATCCTATTTCGGGTTAGGAGATTTGGGTTGATGCTTCGTGTTTGATCACATGGGCACACCCATAAGGACCTATGGTTACACAATTGTGTGTGAAAGGTATCTCCTGAGTGGAAATCAAAGAGTCAATTAGACTCAAGGGCAGATTAGAACGATCCAGTGAGTGGACCTCGACCTGAGGGTTTTGAGGGTCTGCATCAACGTGGGATCAGAGCACATAACAAGCCTTTTCTTTTTGTAGCAGGGGACGGAGGAATATTTCTCAGCCATGCGACCGAGAAGAAGAGACAGACCAATGCCTGATCCAACAGTGGAAAGATAAATGTGTGAACTATGGACCAGGCTTGATGCCATGGAGACAGCACAGAGGTGCACAGTCGACACTAGGGATATCAGTGAGGCTGACAGTGAAAATGAAGTTGGACATGGAGAAGAAGTTGCAGTTGAAGATGTTGTAGACAAATGCCTATTCAGGGTTGTCACAAGGATAGGTGCCCAAGCGAAAATGGAGATTCCCATGTATGAAGGGAACTTAGATGTTGAAGAGCTTCTAGACTGGATTAGAACTCTGGATAAATACTTCTACTATGAGGATGTCAAGGAAGACAGGAAGGTCAAACATGTTGTCACTAGACTTAAAGGGCATGCAGCATTATGGTGGGATGAACTGCAGGCTGATAGATGTTATAAGGGCAAGAAGAAAATCAAAAGTTGGGATAGAATGGTTGCGAAGATGAAGGCAAAATTCATACCCAAGGATTATCAAATTACTCTATTTCGTAGAATGTAGAATTTGAGACAGAAGTTGATGTCAGTGAAGGAATACACTGAATAATTCTACAAATTAAACATCAGAGAAGGTCATCGGGAAAGTGATGATGAAAAGGTTGCCAAGTACATGAATGGTCTGCGATATGACATCCAATATGAGATGAGAATGATGATCATTCGGACTGTAGAATATGATTATCAGATGGCTCTAAAAGCTAAAGAGAAGTTGAACTAGAAGCAAGGTCAAAGAGGTCGAGGCAGAAGTCAAGCCAGAGGAAAGAAAATTTCCCAAGACAGACCACAGAAACCTCAAGAAGAGGGAAAGAAACCTCAAACTCAGCATGAGAGAGGAGGAAGCTCACAGAGAGGACAATATGCTAATAGAAATACTTTTCCTCGAACCAGAGGAAGAGGAAGAGGCAGAGGTGGAGAAATAAAATGCTTTACCTATGGGAAAAATGGACACAAATCCTATGAATGTCCAGATAGGAAGAAAGAAGGAGGTGAAACTCACATTGCTGAAGCACAAGGATGGAATGTTGAGGTAGAAGATGTTGAGGGTGGAAGATCCTTGATGACGAGGAAAGTTCTCTTGAAACCAGAGAAAGAGGCAGAGAACCCAGTCCAAAGGAACAGACATTTTCAAACTGCTTGCAAGACCAAATATAGGATATGCAAAGTCATTGTGGATAGTGGTAGCACAGACAATCTCATTTCTATTGAGATGGTAGAAAAGCTGGAGCTGGAGGCTATCATACATTCAAGCCCATACAGAGTTTTGTGGCTACAGAAAGGACATCAGGTAAATGTCACTAAACAATGTTTAGTTGAATTTAAAATAGGAGGATATAAGGATGAAATATTATGTGATGTCATTCCCATGGATGTTTGTCATCTATTGCTGGGTAGAATGTGGCAATATGACAAAAATGTGATTCATGATGGGAGAAAGAACACATACACCCTGTCACATACCCACTACCATAATCAAATTTTCGTTGATTTCTGTAGAACCAGAGCCCCCGAATTACCTACAGAGGCCTAGCACAAGTTAGCTCTTTCTCTCTCTCTCTCTCTCTGTTCCCATGTGATCGCGGGTCATGATCACAATTTAAATAATCGCAGTGCCTCTTTGTATTTCATGCCTCGGTGCTACAGTGATGTCGAATTATTCAACTCTACAACCGTCGAACCCGGCAAGGCTGGTAACTCGCCAATAGGGATGAGTCCCTACAAGGTTGGCAAATGGCCGTTAGGAATGACCCTGTCGCGCGGGTGAGAGGAGTATAGGTGGAAAGAGGGGAAACATGACACGGTGGGT
>SNQJ01S0002176.1:219653-241876 GCA_010110895.2 Picea sitchensis
CAGAAGCTGTGAGGGAGATAAGCCATCGGGAGATCGGAGTTCTCAAGGTCATGAGAACCGGGACATTGAATGTCTTGAAATCCCGACATAATCGGGACCGCCCATTTGGAAGGACGCGTGGTAGCGATCAGGCACCACTGGGAGAAGCTCGACAGGAGGCTTCATCGGAGAATCAGGGATCAGGATTTTGAAATGCCAAAATCACTTGACAACAAGAACCCCGAAATTGCGATATGTGATTTCTTGATTTAATCGTAGCCGTTAAAGCAAGAATGAGATCTGGACCGTTAATTTTCTTCATCGGAGAATCGGGAATCAGAGTTTCACGAGTCCCGTGAACAATGGCATTAGATATCGCAAAATCATGATACGCGATATCCCGATATGAGAGTCGTGTGGGCCACAGGTGGAACTAGTGGTGGACAGGTGTCAGCAACCTAGGAATAGTTGGCATCAGGATATTTGAGATACCGAGAGCAAGGAGTTCGTGCACTTTGAAGTCGCGAACCGCAAAACCCCGATCAGTGGGGAACAGTTGTCATCACAACAGAGAAATAGACCGGGAACCATCAGTGGATAGGCGCATCGTGGTATTGAAAACACAGATCAGTGGGGGCCAGCTGTCGGTATGAAAGGAGCGTCGGGATTTGGATGATCAGGAATCACGTGGGTGTATGCATTAAGGCACCACAAACCCCGTAGCCCCGATGGGGTAAATTTGTGGTCATGGAGTGATGGTCACGTTGACCGGGAGCCAAGCTCAAGAGGGCTAGTGTATGAAAATGATGAAACCTAAAAGGCGCGCGTAAGGTTAATTCGAATTTTTATTTGGGACCCGATTTCCCCAGAGAAATAAATATGGACCTAGAGCAATAGGGATGGAGGCGCGATGAATGGGATTGACCCATGGTCTTAAGAAGGGGTCGATTCCCTTTTTTCTAGTGTGTGATCCATGAGCAAAGGAGTGCGGCAAGGATTTTGATAGGCAGCAGGGGTCTTTTTGCAGGACGTGGAGGCCATCTTCTGACTGTAGGGACAACTACAGGTCACTGAGGTCATTTTTGTAGGCTGCATGGAAGGTTTGAGGTGGGAGGAACCTCATTATGGCAGATCTACATTAACAGAAAGTTCTCTGCAGTGGGTTTAGCAACTAGGAGAGCTGAGGCATCATCTCCAGTCTCAATAAGATGCCAGAACTGTCTCTTCTAAAACATGATGATGGTTAGCGCATAAAACACGTATGAATCCGGGTAAGTTATTATAGATCTGAATTGTTCTGCAACACATATTAATACAGATCAATACAAAAGGGGGAAGCACATATATATATAAATACGGGTCTTTCACATTAAAGATGCATATGACAGTTGGGATTTCTGACGAAGGATGTTGAATGCATATATTCTCTGAAGTCTGGGTTATTGCTGATGTTTTGAAGTTTTGGGCAAAATATGTTTGTTGACAAATGAACAAGGATTGAANTTCAAATCACATGTTCACCCCCTGTCTCTATTATGTGTGATAATACAAGTGCCATCAGTATCTCAAATAATCTTGTTATGCATTCCAAGACCAAGCACATTCCCATCAAATACCACTTCTTACGAGAACAGGTGCTTGAGCAAAAGGTGAAATTGGAGTATGTTCCCTCCAAAGAACAAGTTGCTGATATATTTACCAAACCTCTACCCAGGGAAGCGTTCGAATATCTCCGACAAAAACTGGGAGTCATCTCTACCATGCAAACGATCAGGTCTACTTAAGTACAGAAGCCTCAATTGGTTGCAAGGTGTTGATGAGCATGGTCATATGGAAAGGATTTTTATAAAGATGCAACATGATCTCAGGGGGAGCATGGTATTGTCCACTCTTTTCCATTGATGTCAAAGGGGGAGGAAAAATACAGAGGAAGAGTATTTCCATCAATGACAAAGGGGGAGATTGTTGGAAATATTGTCATTGATGGCAAAGGATGAGGCAAAGGAAGAAGAAGAGTTTTTCATGTATAGTTGAGTTTTGGATGGGCGTGTATGATCGCTGAAGCAGATACCCGACAGCCGTCAGATCTGCAGAAGCTGCGCAGAGGTTAAGTGCAGGAGTAGGCATGCAGAAGAAGTGATCTGAGTAGTCAGATTGGAAGCAGATACCCGTCAGTCACCGGATCTGCAAAAGGTACACGAAGGTTAATCCTCAGGAGGAACGCAGAGAGGGAGAACAGATCTGAGCCATAGGATCTGAGAAGAAAACCCGACAGCCGTCATATCTGTAACAGTCGCGCAGGGGTTAAGTCCTACTGTGCAGAGGAGAAATCCTAGACAAGTCATCGAGATATTGGAGAGAGAATCCTAGCCATTGATATGGACAGGACAAGCGTCAGCATGGAGCTTTGCTCATCGGAGAATCGGGAATTGGAGTTTCACGAGTCCCGTGATCAATTACAACAGAAACCCCGAAATCGCGATGAAAGAAATCTTGACTGAACCTAAACCATCAGATCAACATGTGATTTAGACCGTCGATCCAACTCACGATAGCAGACCACGTCAGCTAGGGACACGTGGCACAACCAGGTAATGATAGGTGTCAGGCAGATTCAACAATTTAGGCACATGTAAGTCACGAATCAGAGTTACACGTGTCAGTATTTAACACGTGTGAAACCACGTGTGACGTCAGCAGAGTATCGGGGATCGGGGATCGGGACTTTGGAATGTCAAAATATCTTGACAACGAAAACCTCGAAATCACGATACGCGATATCCCGATGGGAGAGTCGTGTGGGCCACAGATGGAACTAGTGGTGGACAGGTGTCAGCAACCTGGGAATAGTCGACATCGGGATATCGGATATCCCGGGAGCAAGGAGTTCGTGCACTTTGAAGTCGTGAACCGCGAAACCCCGATCATTGGGAAAAAAATGTCATCACAACAGAGGAAGAGACCGGGAACCATCGGTGGACAGGCGCATCATAGTATTGAAAACCCCGATCAGTGGGGGCCAACTGTCAGTATGAAAGGAGCGTCAGGATTTGGATGATCGGGAATCACGCGGGTGTATGCATTAAGGCATCACAAACCTTGTAGCCCCGATGGGGTAAAGATGAGGTCACGGAGTGACGGTCACGTTGACTGGAAGCCAAGCTCGGGAGGGCTAGTGTATGAAAATGCTGAAACCCGAAAGGCGCGCGTAAGTGTAATTCAAATTTTTATGTGGGACCCGATTTCCCCAGAGCAATAAATACATACCCAGGTCAATAGGGATCGTGGGAGCGGTGAACATTTTTCACCCATGGTCTTAAGAAGGGGTCAATGCCTGTTTTCTAAGTGTGCATCGACAGGGCAAAGTAGAGCGGTTGCTGCAGTCATTTGTCCAGGCTGCAGAGAAGGTTTGAGGTGGGAGGAACCTCATTGTGGCAGTTGGGTGGTAGATCTACATTGACAGAGAGTTCTCTGCAGTGGGTTTAGCAACTAGAAGAGAAGAGGCATCATCTCCAGGTTTATTGTCTTGTTTAATAAGTGTTTAGGAGACTTTTGCAGCTACCTTGCAGTCAGTAGATCTGTGTTTCCTTTAGAGATAATTGCAGTTGTTGTCATAGCCACTAGAAAATTCTGTATTGATGTGATTTATGGATACAAGTATTAATAAGATGCCAGAACTGTCTCTTCTAAAAGAATATGATGGCCAGTGCATAGAACACATGTAAATCCAGGGTTGAAACTGCCTGATCCAGTGTGAAAATAGATGAAACGTGGTCAGCAGTGAGTCTGAGGGTTAAAGCCTTCAGTAGAAGCATCCTACTAGTAGAAACTGGTGCTATCTTCAGGGGGTTGAATCTCCCTTCCAGGAAAGGATGGTAAACGAGAGAAGGTTGGAGCCTTCTGCAGGTAGAAGCCTGCGTACTAGTATGATTCTGCACTAGTACAATGTTGTAAAATGTTTTCTTAATAATAATTATTGAAGACAGAGACAACGGCAGTGGTGGTTTTCTCCCGATTTGGGTTTCCACCTTAAATCCTGGTGTTCATGTGTATTACTCATGTGTGTTGGTTTATTCATTATCTATTACACTGAATTACTGCTTAATAGACATCTGATGAATGAAGAAATTCATAATAAGATCTCTGAATGCACTCTTGTTTTCTTAAGACGACACAATAGCTGGTCTCTACAAAGTAGCCTAAGGTTCTCAGTGAAAGAAAAGAGAAAACCAATTGATTGCTCTAAATACTGATTCACCCCCCCTCTTAGTATTTCTCAACACAACCTCTGCCATTAAATCCAATTTCATTTGAAGCGCCTTTCATGCAATGGGGCCTAGATTTCATAGAAGAGATAAACCCACCATCTTCTGCGCAGCATAAATGGATTCTCATGGCCACCAATTATTTTACGAAGTGGATTGAGGTAGTCCCCACAAAGCAAGGCACCGACGTAGTCATCATACAGTTCCTGGAGACAAACATTTTGTCAAGGTTTGGATGTCCTGTTAAGAACATAACAGATAATGCAGTTGCATTCAAGTCTAAAAGGATGGAGAATTTGTATAAATACTATAACATAAACTTGGGGCATTCCACGACATATTATCCACATGGAAATGAGTTAGTGGAATCCTCGAATAAGAGCCTTACCAGAATCATCAAGACGCTCTTGCAAGACAACAAGAGAGCCTGGCACAAGAAGCTTATCTACGTGTTTTGGGCAGATCGAATTACCACCAAAAAATCCATATCAACATCACCTTTTCAGATCATTTATGGAACAGACGCGATCTTCCCTGCTGCACTAGGACCGCCAGTCAGAAAATTGTTGCAAGAGAAGGAGGTCGAGCCAAATGATGTACATAGGAGGATAAACCAGCTTTTGACAAAAACTCCAAACAAGAATAACTTCAGGTGGGAGATATGGTGCTGATATGGGGCGTGAGAAATGAAGATAAAGGAAAACACGGAAAGTTTGATCACCTTTGGATAGGACCATACAAAGTCGACGCGTACTGTGGAGACAATGCTTATTTCCTTAAAGGACCGGATGGAGAGTGTCTTGGTTGGGGGCCTCTAAATGGCAGGTTCCTCAAACACTACCTGATGTAATAAAGTCCATTTGAGTCATTTGTCATTGTAAATAGTCTCTAAATTTGCATTGAGTCGGTAGGTCAGCAGAAAATTGAAGCCCGAAATGAAGGCCCTAAGTTTATGCTGAAGTATTAGAAGTTGTGTCATCAAGTCTAGTTAGTTTTTTCCATCCTTCGTTTATATTACTTAGTATCTAGACGTCAAATAAAGCCCAATGGTCAGGCACTGGGTTTACTGTTATTTGCTACCTCACAGGGAGGATAGCATCCCCGTTGGAGCCAGTTATTAGCGACCTATTTTTTCTTTCTATTTAGAGTCAGTTTTGAGTCACGTAATGATACATGCGCCAAACATGTGAGGTCAGGTACATAACACCATGAGGCTGAAGTCAGCAAATGATCAGTTGGCCCTTGGAAATGGGAAAGGGTGTCAGAGTCGGAAACTGTACACGTGGTACGGGAATGTCTTTTCCCAAAAGGTCGAATCTCGTTAAGAATCCATTTTCTACGTACCCCGGTCGAGTCAAATGGTTAATAAAGGTCACATCAAAAAGTTCCACAGTTATTATCAGTTCATCATGAAGGCCGAAGGAATGAATAATTGCAGTGTTCTCATTATACATGCACAAAAAACCATATCACCTTCATCCCACACGTGGGGATTTTCCATGAACGACCTGAAATCCGACTTGAAACATCTCGTCGCCATAAATTCATTGATTTCCATCATGTTTTCCTCTCTTGGTCGATTCACTATAAATCTCATATTCTTGGCGTGCCCTCCAGTCGTAGAACCTGGCCAAAATTGCTTTTTGCGATTTCCCTTTGCCAATCCAATTGGTTCAAAGATGCTCCCCGATACATTTGTTCAAAACGTTGTGCACAGAATATACCTTGGTCATGCCATGGAGGCCTCTCAGAGTACAGGAAAGGGCATGCAGAGCGGCAGAACTACGAGGTTTGAACCTTAAAGAGATTGGAATTCTTTCGCGCCTTCGACAACCATTCCCAAAAACATGGAAGGAACTATTTTTTCAGCTACGGAAGAGACCAGTTAAATTCACAGAATAGCCAAAACAGACAAATTCATATAGAAGATGGATATGGCAGGAGCCTCCTCCTCCAAAAATAAGCTGCCTCGGAGGAGGGGCAGGACGAGAAAGAATGAGGATATCATGAGGGCTCAAATTCCAAAAGGACCGCGCATCGGACTGGTAGCTGAAGGACTACTCGAACACATCACCCAGCTAGAGCTTGCCAGGAAATCGATCCGGGAATGCAGGATCAGAAGAAGGAAATAAAATGCCATGGGAACAAATGAGGAAGTGCCATATCAATAGTTGAAGAAAGCAAAGCTGGCTATTTTCGAGCTTTATTAGGAGAACAGGGAATTAAAATGACAACTAGTGACCAAGACCGCGGAAGCATCAGCTGCATAGAGTCACGGAGGGAATGTGGTGCGAATGAAAAGGAATCATAAAGAGGCTCATAACATTATTGTCCAGCTACGAGAGGCGCAAAGGTTGGCAGAAGAAAGGCACACGGAGCATCTCGGAGAGTGCGGGACAGCTGAACGAGAAGTCTGTGTGGCTCTTGCTAGAGTACAAGAACACAAAGTTTAATGGGTGACATTCTTCTTCATGACAATTTTGAGTAATATGCGTCCTTTGAAGCATCTCACCATTTTGATAACGGTCCCGAGAATCGGACAACTGTTTGTTGCGCATAGCTCTCTGGAAAATAGGCGCATAATGGAAGGAGAAACCAACATTGCAGACAACAATTTTTGGACAGACATTTGTTCATTAGGATACCCGATCAAGAGATACAACAACACATTTTTCCCTATGTCAGATCCTAACCAATGATCAGACCTCATGGAGAACCTGAAGAGGGTTGTTAGTAGGCATGCATGATTATTGCCTACTTTTAGATAGTGCCATGCGAAGAGTCTCTAGCGCAAGTGGCACATTTTTTCCTAGTCTAGGGTTATCAGTTAGAAAGTAGGGTAGCCCAAGCGGCACCCTCGTTTATATATTTCATCTTTTCGATGTAAGCAGGGTTGGTGGGCAATTTTGAGAAACAAATGCTATTGTATGTAGTCTGAGTTTTGACTGACATTTAATGCAAATGTCCTCTGATTTGATGAAAATATTCTAGTTTTGATAGTCAGATGTATTGTGTTTCCTTCTCTGCATATGTGTTTCCTATTATCTCTTATTTCATATCTCATATCATCTATTTCAGAACGAATTTTTGAACTTGCAGATTCGTTGTACTGTGCCCCTTGTTCACGCCACTTAGAAAAAACGTTTTCCTCTCAATCTAACTCTGAATTCATCCACAGCGGTGCTCTTGAGTTTCTTCCCGTGTTTTTTCTCCCTCCACACTTTACGGTTTACACTGAAGGTTGTTCCTCGCCTAGCCTTTCCCTATTGAATCCAGTCACTGAGTCATTTGTTCCATCTCATCCTTAGACCGACTCCATAGTCCAAGTTCTACTTTTCTATGCCTATATAACTAGAAACATTTTATCATCGGTGTTAAATCTAGCCATTGTTTTCTATTCCATTTCCTGTGCGGAGATCGCACCTTTTCGTAGAGAGCCCTCTCTAGATCCGAAAGGCTAGTTTCGAGTCTCAAAGTTGGTTGAAAAAGTTACCTTTGTCGTCTTTTTATCAGCCAAATATATTTATGGAGTGCTAACAGTTTGGAAATACCATGTGCTCTTTCGTTGTTTCCCTTTTTCTTTAACTCCACTTTCACTTTTACCTTTTTCTTTAATCCAATTTCACTTTTACCTTTTTTTTTATTCCATTTACTTCTCTTTAACGTAAACTCCACTTCCACCTAAATTTTCAACTTTTGTTATTTATTAAAGTCATATATATATTTAGTCCACTTTCATTTCCACTTTTGCGTATACTTCGTTTCCACTTAACTTTTCCACTTTTGTATTTATTAAAGTGATACCAAGGTCACATTTGTATTTAATCACTTACTAACCTTTGACATATATTTGGTCACCTACTAACCTTTGAAATCAATGAAAATTTATTCAACAATTAACTGCCTACGTCGATCTAACCATTGGTGGCTGCTAGAAATTGTTTGGGTTTGAAGGGTCATCCAACTTCATCCAAGAAAACATTATGACCAAAACTTCCTATGAAATATCGACTACCGTGTTGATCTGACGGACTCAAGGGTTCTTGATGCTACATCAACAAATTTCCATTTGAATACACTCTGAAATGATAATGCACGAGAAAGTATTCAAGAGGGAAACTAGAAATTATTCATTTTGTTCATCACGATCCTATCTCAACAGAATATAAAGTCACCATGACAACTCAATTTGACCAGTGTAGTAATTTAAATTGTCTCATTATTTTATTTTTATTCTTTCATTATTTCAAAGAACTCCACCAGGCGATCCCATGTATTCTGGTAGTCCATTGTGTTCTTGTAGCTCAGTATTCGTGTATATTTTACTGCATTTCCATGTCATACTCCACCATGGTAATTATTTTCTTCATGTTGACATCAATTTGTACATGATATTTCCATCAATATCCCCCTTTGGTATTCATGGAAACACATCATAACAAAAATTTCTCCCCTAACAATGAGTAATTGTTTTACCATTCTTTTCTCCCCCCTCGACATCAATGTCAAGGCTTATGATACCAGAATGAGTTTCATCACCAGTTGTCTCCTACTCAGCCTTCTTTTGTTTTGAGTGAATTTACTTGTGATTTTTTATTCTTTCTCCCCCTGTCAACAACACTTTGTTTTTTTTATTTTTATTTTTTATTTTTTCAGTGAACCTTTTTCCATCCTCTATTTTTTACAACTCTCCTTGTCAACATTTCTCCCCCTGTCATCATGCCCTCTTTATTTTTTATTGTAGGGAGATTACTCCCATCTTTTGAATTATATGTTCAAATGCTTTGGTTTAGTGAATATGTCTACTATATGCTCCTTTGAACCAACATACTCCAATCTAAACTTTTGTCACTAACTTTATCTCTCAAGAAATGATACTTCATGGGTATATGTTTTGTCTTTACATGCATGACTAGATTCTTGGAGATGTTGATGGAACTTGTATTTTCACAATAGATAGTTATTAGATGATTACTTTCAATTTTAATATCCTCCCATGTTTGTATCATCCATAATATTTGAGTGAAACATTCAACAGATGCAATATATTTGGCCTATGTTGTAGATAGTAAAATTGGTGATTATTTTATACTTGACCATGAGACTAGGCATTCCCATAAGAAAAATGAATTTCCACTGGTGCTCTTTTTTTCATCCACACTACCATCCCAATCAACATTTGTGTAAAAAATTAGTTCAAATCCTTTATTTTGTGGATGCCATAAGCCAAACTCTGATGTTCCCTTAAGATATCTAAATATTATATTGACATCCATCAAATGTGATTCCTTTGGAGATGATTGAAATATTTCCACCATTCCTACTACCTGCATGATATAAAGTCTGGATGCAGTCAAATATAGTAGGCTCCCAACCATATATCTATAGAGAGTTGAATCTACAGAAGGTGACTCATATTCCTTGTTGAGTTTGCAATTGGTTGTCATTGGAGTGCTAACATGTGCACTTTCATCCATTCCAAACTTTTTAAGTATCTCTTTTAGGTATTTGGACTAAGTAATAAACATTCCTTTCGGTGACCCAGTGATTTGAAATCCAAGGAAGAAAGTTAGCTCTCCAATCATAGACATTTCAAACTCTTTTGACATTTCTTGAGAAAATTTATGACTTGATTCATCATTGTTGCAGCCAAATATGATGTCATCCACATAGACCATTGTGACCAAATTCTTTTTCAATTCTAAGATAGATATTGTTGTTAGACATGCCTCTTTTGAATCTTCGTTGCAACAAGTACTTATCTAGTTTTTCATACCATGATTTGGGTGTTTGTTTAATGTTGTAGAGTGCCTTCTTCAATCTATACACTTGTTCTTATTTTCCCAATTGTTCAAATCCTTCTATATTCTCTGTGTATACTTATTCTTTTAGGTCTCCATTAAAAAATGCATACTTTACATCCATCTGACAGACTTTAAAATTATTAAAACATGAGTATTATAGAAATAATCTGATGGATTCCATTCTTGCAACTGGAGAAAAGGTTTCTTCAAATTCAATCCCTTATACTTGTGCATACACTTCTCACAACAATCTTACTTTATCTCTTATAACTTGACCATCTTCATTAAATTTATTTTTAAAAATCCACTTGGTCCCTACCACATTTTTTATTTTTTGGTCTTGGGACAAGTTCCCATGTCTAGTTTTTCTCTATTTGATCTAGCTCTTCATTCATGGACTTGATCGAGTCTTCATCTTTACTAGCCTCTACAAATTTTTTGGGTTCTATTAAGGAAATTAAGGCTTGTTATGATTTGTACATTAGTTTTCTTCTTGTTTCAAATCCAACACTTTTATTACCAAGGATTAGACCTTTCGGATGTTCTCTTTGTACTCTCCTTGGTGGTGCTTTTGTATCTTGTCTTGGTGACTCTTCTTCTTCATTTTCTTGTGATTATTATTCTTCATTTTCTTCTTCACATTGTGAGTCTTTCTCTTGTATATCTATACTTTCTTCATCATCATCATCTCTTATTCTTTCATTAATTTGTGGATTAACTTGAGATTTGATCCCTTTTTTTTTTAGATCATCCACTTTTACATTTGTACTTTCCACAATATTGTGTAGCCTTAGATTATAACATCTGTAGGCCTTTTTAGTGGATGAGTAACCAATAAATATGCCTTCATCGGTTCTAGAATCACTTTTTCCTAGATTATCATCATCTCTATTTATGTAGCATTTGCTCCCAAAAAATTTGAGGTGCTTAACTGATGTTGACCTGCCATACCATAACACATATGGTGTTTGGTCATAGTTAACTCTAAGTTGTCCTCTATTAAGTATGTATACATATGTATACACTTCTTCTCTCCAATATATATCGAGTAACTTGGCTTCATTTAGCATAGTTCTGGCTTCCTCTTGAATAGTTCTATTTTTCTTTCAACAACTCCATTTTGTTGAGTCCTTTGAGGAGAAAAGTATCTTTTGATTCCATGAGTTTCATAAAACTCATTGAATTTTTTGGAACTAAATTACCCTCCATTCTCTGAAATCAGACACTTGATTTTTAGATCAGTCTCATTTTCAACTAGTGCTATGAAAGCTTTAAATTTTTCAAAATCTTCTGATTTTTCTTTAAGAAAACACACCCAAGCCATTCTAGTATAGTCATCAATGAATAAAATAAAATAACATTCTCCTTGTATACTCTTTGTTCTTGTTGGCCCACAAAAGTTAGTATGAACAAGTTATAATGGTTTTGAAGTAGAATACTCTTTCGTCTTGAATCTTATTTTTATTTGCTTCCCATGTTGGAAGTGCTTACAAATAGGGTTTGAAGGTTTTATAATATTTGGCATACCTCTCACAGATTCCTTGTTACTTACTTTTACCATATTATCAAAATTTATGTGTCCCAATATTCTATGCCATAACCATTTTTCATTTATTTGACTCATGCATCATTTTTCTTCTTTTTTTATATTTAAGATATAAAGATCACTTGGTGTCCTTGTTGCAGTAGCTACTAATTTTTCAGAGTCTTCTTTTCTAATCTCACATTTTTTAGAGTAAAAAATGAGACTGTGTCCTTAATCACATGTTTGGCTCACACTAAGGAGATTAGGCTTCAAATTTTCAACTAATAGGACATTGTTTGCTTTAGTTATGTCATTTCCCATACCAATTGTCCCCTTACCAAGTATTTTGGCAAAGACATCATATCCAAATGTAATATTTCATTTCTTCTCCTTTTCCAAGTTGAGGAATTTGTTTTGATCTCCTGTCATATTTTTTGAGCACCCAATGTTGACATACCATTGACTTCTTTTATCTTTGGCATACAATGTTACCTTACATTAGGTTTCTTTTTGTTTTTCTTTCCATATCTTCTTATGATTTTCTTTTAGAAAATTTGAATTATTTGTCTTCATGGTAGATTCTAATAATTTGGAATTACTAGTCTTATGACCATAATTGTTACATTTGTAACATTCAATGTTGTAATCTAGTAGTGGACAAAATGAATTATAGTTTCTACTCCTTTGATTTCTACTAGACTCATTGTTCCTATGGCCATATCCTTGAACACTTTTCTCATAGTTCTTTTTATAAGCTTTACATTCTAATGCTTTATGCCCAAAATTATGACTAGAAAAATAGTAGCCAAGAAAGAGTTGTTGATACCTTTTTGGAGGAGTTCTTCTTGGAGTAGTATTTCTTATGTACTCATTTATTTTTATAGAGAGTGAAGATATTCATTGAGTAGATTTTGTCTTTATCTAGCTTTTTTCTTTTTTGAAGGAGCTCTAAAGGGAATCTGCATAAGTCTTTGGATTTTTATCACTTTTTTGTATTTAATATTTTAAGACTTTATTAGTTTCCTTGTGATCATAACCCAGTCCAACCTTAGTACTTGATGGTCTTTGACTGTTAAGGATGTCATCCAATATTTTTGAACTACTTTGAAACTTTGAAAGGTTAGTGCCTTTTTCAAGTTTCCTTCTTAGAAGAACTATTTCAGCCTCTAACTTTGCACAGTTTTATTCCTTGTCATTAAGTCGTTTACTTAAGATTTCTTCAATTATTTTATCTTATTGTAGTTGAGTTTTTAAATCAACAATGATTTTTTATATTTTCTTGATGCTCTTTGAAATTTCTTCTCTTGATTTTTGTTCTTTCTTATAATCTGACAATTGTTCTTTTACTGATTTTTTCTTCCTTCTATATCTTCTTAGTTCTTCGAGGGCACTAATGAGTTCTCCTTCAACTTCTATAATTTCTTCATTTTCATAATTATTATCTTAAGTAGTGTCAGATTGAGTTTATATTCCCATAAATAGAACCTTTGTATGGTCATCTTCACTCATGTCAGATGAGCTATTATCTTCTTTAGAATAAAATTTTTTCTTTTTCTTATAGAATTTATTTTTGTATTGGGATTTAATATTTTTATTTTCTTTTTTATTGTAATATTCTTCATCATCCCTATCATTTTCCTTGGGATAAGTACATTTGGAAGAAAATTTTCCAATTTTTCCATAGTTGAATCATTTGAAAGGTAACTTCCCTTCGTATTTTCCAGATCCTTTCTTAAGTTTCTTAATGAATTTTGTTTCTTCCTCATTGGATTTGTGTGAGTTTCTTCCATTCGATACATGTTCATGATTTTTAGTTCCTTTTGATACTTTGAATGTTTTTCTTGTCCTGTTCTCATTTCATATGATGTGATAATCCCATGTAGTTCATCCATTGTGAGTTTGTCAATATTCTCTCGATCTTCCAAGGTAGATATTTTGGGATAATTTCTCATTGGGAGTGATCTTGGTACCTTTTAGACTACTATTTTGTCATCTAATTCTTCTCATAGTCCTCTGATTGTGTTGACAATTTCATTTACTATTAGAAGATATTCTGCAATGTTTTCGCCTTCTTTAATCTTTAAGATTTCAAATTGTCCATTGTACGTTTGAAGGTTTGATTTATTGAATTTGGAATCTCCTTTGTAGATGATTTGTAGTTTGTTCCAAATCTCTTTTGTTGATTTACAATGAATGAATTTGACAAATACATTATTTTTTAATCCACCCAAAATTGCATTTACAGCTCTTAAATTATCATTGCAGAGTTTCTTTGCAGTTGTCTCTAAAGGAGCAGTTTTCGGTACATCATAACCCTTTATCAAAAATATTCATACATCACATCCTAATTCCATTACGTAACTTCTCATTCTTATACTCCATAATGCATAGTTCTCTCCTTTTAATAGTTGATATGTGTTTGAGCACATCCCTTCTTGTTAATCCATTGTGGTTTCTTAGAATCTTCCTTCTAGTGATTAGAATATGATGAAGGAATCCGATCGGATACCAATTTTTGGAATATTGTTTAATAATGAGAGGGGGGTGAATCATTATTATCCTTTTTCAACAATTTAAAACCACTTGATTATTAATTTTATCAAATCAAAACAATTGATCAACAAAAAGGTATAGTACACATAATTTAAACATGGAAAACCCAACTTCACAAATTTTCTTCTTATTTTCAATAAATATTAGATTTAATATATGAGCTCCAAATCAAAGGAAACATCAAATCCTTGTTTTATTAGTAGAAACTAGAAGGAGGTTGCAACTCCCTAGATTTTACCAGCACCGACTAGAGGGAAGAACCAACTCCTTAGTTTTTTCATTTATAACTAAAAATATTATACAACACCTTTGTTTACTAGCTTCAAATGGAAGGAGGCTACAACCTCCTTTGCAAGCTCCAACCTCCCCTAGCACCACCCAAACTCCCTTTTTATGATAAGTACTTCAATCTTCAAATATTCATAATCTTCTTTGGATTTTGTTGCATATCTTCATTTACTTTCTTGACCTCTTGCTCTGTTATTGATATTCATATTTCAAGCACAGATACACTCCCTCTTTCAACAAGAATTTATGTTTATATAGTATTCAAATGGTCATGTACAGCTAAAGAATTACACCTCTTCAATATAGGAATGTATCTCTTCATTATAAGTATGTGCCTTTTCAATCTAAGATATTAATCATATTATTTTAATTAATAGAATTTTAATGAACCATTGGGCCTTTTAGATCGTTTAGTCACATTTTCAATTATATTTTGACTATCATGATTTAATTCACTTTTTACCTTACCATAGATAAATCCCACCATGGGTTGTAAATACCATGTGCTCTTTCACGTTTTCCCTTTTTCTTTAACTCCACTTTCACTTTCACCTTTTTATTTAATCCATTTTCACTTTTAACTTTTTCTTGATTTCATTTACTTCTCTTTTATGTAAACTCCACTTCCACCTAAATTTTCAACTTTTCTTATTTAGTAAAGTCATATTTATATTTATTCCACTTTCATTCCCACTTTTGCATAAACTCAGTTTCCACTCAACTTTTCCACTTTTGTATTTATTAAAGTGATACCAAGGTCACATTTATATTTAATCACTTACTAACATTTGTCATATATTTGATCACTTACTAAACTCTGAAATCAATGGCAACTTATTCAACAATTGATTGTCTGAGTGGTTCTAACCATTGGTGGCTACTGGAAATTTTTTAGGTTTGAGGGGTCTTCCAACTTCAACTTGGAAAAAACAATGACCAAAAATTGATACAAAATATCGACTACCGTGTTGATCTAACAGACTCAAGGGTTCTCGATGATGCATCAATAAATTTCCCTTCGACTACACTTTGAAATGATAGTGCATGAGAAAGTATTCAAGAGGGAAACTAGACAGTATTCATTCTATTCATCATGGTCTTGTCTCAATGAAATATGTAGTCACCTGGAAAACTCAACTCGACCATTGTAGTAATTGCAATTATCTCATTATTTTATTTTCATTCTTTCATTCTTTGAAAGAAATCAACCAAGCGATCCCTTGTATTCTGGTAGTCCATTGTGTTCCTATAACTTAGTATTCATGTAGATTTTATTGTAGTTCCATTTCACACTCTGCTATGGTACTTATTTTCTTCATGTTGACATCAATGCTAACACGATATTTCCATCACTATATATAAATCAATATTTGAAATGTTGTGTGTATTTTTAAATCCGTAATATGGAATTAATGATGTTGTTCCTGAGATTGATTCTAGGATTGAAGAATAATGTCAGGCATCAAAGATTAAATGAAATGTTTTTTGTAATGCTTTCTTCTACCTTCAATTTTATAAGATGCAACTTCAAATGAAATTTATGATAAGAAAATACAGAGGCAGTATCTCTTTCTCTAAGTCATAATTTTAATTTTGATGTGGGGTTGAAATGATTCACAAAACTGTTAAAATAAAGTAAGGTATCAATTACAGATAAATATTACCTCATTCATAGTAGAATAAAAGTAGAATATGTCTCCTTGACAGATGATTAAAAATGTAGAAACTCACACAGATTACAAGTCTTGTTTTACTCACAGTAAGAACATAGGAAAAATTGTAATTGAACAGACCTCTCATGTATCGAGATCACAGTAGATGTATTACTAAATTGTAATCTTTCAATCTTCAAGAGCCACAGAAAGAAGCTATCATGAGAAGGAAATGGAAATACAAGGAAAGAACATAAATCAAATAAACAAGACTTAGAATCTATGTCTTCTCTTTGCATTGATATTCAATAAGTTATGTTTTATACATTCGTCAAGAAGAAGCCCTGAATAGATCTATGATCTATTTATTTATACAAAAATGTCTTAACTAAAAGTAGTTAGACATTCCACATTTTCCTCTCTTCAAAACTGAACAACAAAATGCATATTTTGCTGAGATATGCTTGATCTAGTGTCACTTCATTAGCTCCTTTATTTTCTCATGGATGTGATTGATTTTCTCTGTTCATTGAGCTAAGCACACATTTCCATTAATTCTACAACAAATCTGGACGGTTCAACATTCTCATCCAATTCGAATGAAAACACCTTTTTATGCACTAATGGTAACTTTTCCTGAATCTTGATGACTTCCTGAGTTGTAGCTTGTGTTGCAAATTCAATTTTACCAACATATCATTTATTTTTTGCAAATCAACCTGATTTATCTATTGGATGGTATTTTGTATACTTTCCTTATTTTTCTTTGAATTTTCTTTATTCTTTTCAATCTCAATATGACCCAGTGCATCATGGATAGAACTATTATTGAAATCAACCAATCCTAACTCTACAATAGAAAGGGTGTTGAGACAAGCTTCTTTTTCTTCTCTAGCCAACTTCTTACTTTCTTCAAGGTTTGTCTCCCAAGGTTTTAAAGCCATTTCCCCATTTACCTGCTCATACTGTGAAAAAGGGGCAAGCCTGGGAATATTGATTTTTTGTCTCCATACCATAAATTCTTGGGACTTTGATCTGGATATACAAGCTTCCTTTTCTTTCTCATGAATATTCTTCAGGGAATTATTCACCATTTGATAATATTTCTGAATGATACCCATACTTTGGTATAAATCCCCTTGGACAGTTTCTAGATTTTCATTAATCTCGGATGCTTGCCTTTTAAATGCAACATGATCTATTCTTGTGTTCTTCGGTAAAGTTATTCGGGTCTTCAATTGTCCTATTGCATTGTCTTTTTGAGAAAGCATAGATTTTCTCACTTGTAAATCCTGGAGACTCACTTCCAGTTCCTCCTGCAGTTTCTTCATCTGTTGTTGATAACCCAGTTTGGTTTGCTCCATGTTGAAAGTCATTTTACTTCTGGTAGTATGTTCTATGTGTTGCATCTCATTTTGCAAATTTTCAACCCTGAGACACTTATGTTGCAATTGTTTTGTAAGATTATCCATTGACCATTGGTTTTTCATGGCAAAGGATCCTAATGAATCTGCAAATCCTTTGGCAAAGTCATAGTCATTTTTTCCATGTCCATCATATATCATTTTGTGTCTCTTATTAATCACTCCCTCCTTCTATTGAGATTTTCTTCTAATGATGTATTTTCTTTTCTTATTGAAAAATAAACTTGATTGAGGCATCTCTTCAGGAAGAATAGGTGTGAGGTCATCCATATGAATAACTTATTAACTAGGAACTTCAAAACTTATTTCTATAGGAGTTTATGATGGAATGGGGGAAGTGAGTGCAGTGGTTTTTTTTGGACTTGTGACACTTTGGATAATAGTAGTAGTAGTTGGTGATGAAAGGGGAAAATCATGGCCATGCTTCATGAAAGATTCAAATGATGCTAATAACATTTGATCATACTTACCTGGTATTGATGTCTTCACCTCTTTAGATAATACATTTGTATTCTTCGCTACTTCTATAACTTTGTCCTTAGTCAAGATTTTGTTTGGGTTCAATATTTCTTGTTTCTTGTGAGGATGAAATGGGCTTTGCTTCTCCCTACAAAATCTTTGGCAGGTTGTTCCTTCTATGCTTCTGGAATTTTAGGAAGCCATCCTGTTAATATGGAGGTAGATTTTGTAATCTTCTTTCAATTTCATCATAAGATCTAACTCCCCTGAAAACATCGTCATAGGGGGAATCTTCATGTATATATCTTTTGATATTGAACTAGGCTAAATGATTCTCAACTACCCTATCAGGATCATGCCTTTTGTATTTGATATCAACCAATTTGACATCTTCCAAAGCTAAAGCCTCAACTTTTATATGACCAAAATTAGATAATGTGAACATGAAAACCTTTATGGGAAAAGTTGGCCACACCTTTTTCTGTGTTGCTTTAAAATATTTGGTAATTCCTCCTGCCACTGTTTCATAATCCACTTCTCTGCACACCAGTATATCAGGTAAGAATTTTGGAATGGCATGGGGTGAGACAAAGCAAACGAATACTTTGATGTAGGAGAAATTTTCTTCAATATACCAATATTCAATTGCGCCCAAATTTCCCATAATCTGTTATGAGATTCTTGGAGAAAGGTGTTTGTAGATAGCCACATGAATGGGTATCACTAAATTGTGACAAATTTCATAAAATAAATCTTTGGAATTTTCCTCCCATAGCTTTGAGTAGTAAAAAGGAATGGGCTCAGAACTAGTTGGGGTCCAACTCTAGTTCATGCGTGGAAAAGGAGTCATAAAATAGATTGTGTCCATGATGTATGAGGACATATAAAAGGGAGCATGTTTTCCTTTATATTTCAACGTGTTATACTCTGCGACATCCTTGTCTAGGTTATTTGATAACATTTTTGCCTAGTTAAAAGTATAACCCTCAACAACTTCATTGATTATGGAAACTCATTCCATGGTAAAATGTGCATGATTTTTCCTACCGAATAATCGACAAAGCATCATGGTGATGTAAAAAATGTGAGAATCCAAATATGTTGTGGAATATATGCCATGAGCATCATTTTTTAATTTGCATGTATTACCCCACCATGTTTTGATTATATCATGGTTGGTTCTACCATACTGAGTGCATTCCCTCCTCTTGAAATCCAATATAAAATTTGAATTATAAGTATATTTAGGTTCAAAGGATAATTTATGCATTTCTTGTATATCTTCTGGTCGAAAGGAGCCAACAAAGATCTTCTTGTGACCGAACATGTTTCCGGATGGGATGTCTATATGGTCCAGGTCCCATCTTATCATGTCCTTATAAGGAATTATCCTCGGTTGAGTAGAAACCTTGTGTAATTAGGACTGAACCACCAGCCTAAGATTAGTTGAGAATGATTCATCCTCTTCTTCGGGTGAATCATCAGAACATAGAAGAATTTCGTGCTCCAAGATGTCATACACATGTTTCCAAGTTTCGATAGTGTCTGTTATTCGAGAAGTATTTTCTGAGAGAATATCATTATTTCGGTTAGAATCCTCACTAGATGAATGTTGTTTCTTTCCTACTTTACACGGCACCATGAAGTTAACCCTCCTGTGAGAAGAAAAAAACAGTAATCTCTCAACACTAGATTTGAAAAATACGATTGCAAATGGAGTAATGGTTTGAAGTTTGAAATTACCTTTAAAAGATTATATTAATTTTCACATTAATCTACTAACAAAGTAATTATTAAGAAAAATCTATGGAATTTATTACCTGGCAATCACAATATTTATCCAAATCTTTAACTTCAACCAGTTGTAAATGCAATTAAACTTTGGCGGTTCAACATTCGGGGGTTTTGAATGTAGGATGACATAAATCTTTCGAAGGCCAAATTCCTAGAGCAACTAATCGCCAAATAATCATTTTTATGTTTTAATTAATCATGTTTTAAAATCCTTTTAGCCTTAAGTACTTCAAAACTTCGGCATTCAGGAGTTTTGAATGAAGAACAACAGAAATCTCCTGAAGTGTGAATTCACGGAGTGATTAATTGATATTTAATTATGATTAATTAAATTTGTTTAATGTTTTATTAGTTTTTTAAACATTTTTTATTTATTATTATATCAAATGCTTCGGCACTTTGGTACTTTGGCAGTCCTAAACCTATCCTTTGATTTACCTCCCTAAGGACAATCTCCCAGAATGATGTGGCAATGATGATGTCATATTTAATGACATGTAAAGAAAATATGAGTGACACATGTCACCTAAAATCACGCGAATGATCTGTCACAAATGCTAAAAATCAATGCCACGTGTCAGCCCAGAATAAGGTTTTATGACAGGTGTTCTGTGAATCATATGTGGATTTTCTTAGAATAATTTCATGGTAAAACTGTCTTCGGGACTTCAGAGATTTGTAACTTCGGGATTTTTTTTCTTTAGATGGTTTGAAACTCCCGAAGTGCAAAGTATCGAAGTAACTGTTGGAAACTTTCTTTTAAAATTCGTGCATCTTTATAATCTCGAAAACATGAGAGTGGTTTGAGTTGTTTAACTAAAAACTCCTCAATGGATAATATTTAAAGTTCCTTATCGATATATAATGAATATAGATTTATTTAATTGAAAAAAAAAACAATTCTCCTAAGTGTTTTGGTTGATTTTCATTTTATTTTAAAAGGTAAAAACAAAGGTTTCGAAATTAAAAATTTTAAATTCTAAAGTTGTTCTAACAAATGAAAACATTAATCCTTTGACATCAATGACAATAATTTCAATAAGGGAGAGTCAGAGAACAGAGGGAGATAGGTGAGACTAGGGGAGGAAAAAATGTGATGTGGGATGAGAGGGGAAAATGGGGAGGAGTTTAGAAAAGGTGAAGGATGGATAAAGGAAAGGAGGGAGGAGCCAAGGGGAGGGGTATGAATATTAAGGGAGAGGAGGTGAGGGATTTCTAGATGGTAAATGTGGATGTGGTGATCTATGGAGGTGAGAAGAGGAAAATGGTCGAAGGGTAAGGGAGGGGGAGTGTTGGGAATAAAGGAAAGGAGGTGATAGGAGAGAGAATGTGTATGGGAATGGGAGGTAGAGGGAAATGGGGGAGAAGAGAGGGATATTGGTTAGGCCATGAGTGGTGGTCATGAGGAGGTGGGGTGTGAGGGTTGAAGGGAAAGAGGTGAGAAAAGGTGAAGGATATATGGGTAGGAGAGGGGGAGTGGTGGAAATTGAGAATAGGAGGATGGGTCCAAGGGGGAGGGTGGGGTAGGATGAAGGGAAATATGGAGAGAATAAGAGGAGGAAAGGGTGAGAAATAAGATAAGGGCATATCTAGTGGGCTAAGGGAGGGTGGAGGTGAGGGGTGGAAGGGGTTGGGAGAGGAGGTTATATGAGAGGGAATTTTGATGGGTATGGGTGTAAACATGGGGAGGGTAAATAACAGGGGTATCTAGGTGAGAAAATGTAAGGTGGGCATGAGGGGGTGGTGCAAGAGATGAAAAGAGGGAGGATGAGAGAAGAGGAAAAGTGTGGATGGGTAGGGGAGGGAGATAGGTGACACCAGGATATAGGTCATACAAGAGTGGGATATAGGTGATATAAAGAGAGGTTGGTATGAGGATGTGGGGAAAGAGGGGAAAATGAGGAGGATGTGAGAATAGGTAGATCATTTCCATGGCCCTAAGACATATGATTTATACTCAAAATGACCTAGTGGCACCAACATTCACATTAATAGAAAAATGATAGTATCTAGAGGACATGTGTAGTTATTCAAGGTGTATTTCTTGGCCTTGGATGGCTAGAAAATTCCTTTAGGGCCTAACATTCATGTTTCCTTCCCTGGCCATGTCCAAGGCCTCAAAACCCATACCCAATTATAAAAAATAATATTGGTACCTACATACTTAGAGGCAAATTTTACCCTTGATAGGTCATTTGTGGTCATTCAAAATGTTGTTATTGGCCCCATAATCCTATAAGATTCCTTTAAGTCCTAACTCTTTTTTTTGTTCCCTTGACCATATCCAAGTTCCAAAATTTCATACACAATGTTCAAAATTTAATAATGCTAACTATCCCCATAAGGAGACCAAGGATACCATTGAAAGGTCCTTTATGGGAGGTCAACAATTTTTTGATGGCCCTAGATGCCTACAATAGTTTTTTGGCACATTCTTGCTAAACCTATCTTATGAATGAAAAGTGGGAGGAGTGACAAGA
>SNQJ01S0002176.1:256835-287168 GCA_010110895.2 Picea sitchensis
GAAAAAACAAAAAAAAATTAGAAGAAACAAAAATCAGTTGCTAAGCAACCATGTCCTTCACACCACGAAGTCCTCGCAACTGTGCAACTTTGTGCTCATTGAAGATTTTGTTGAAGATGTAAATTTTTTCACTAATATGATGAAGTAGATGCACCAGTGAGATGTACACACATATCCACTTTCTATTTTTATAATGAAGAAGATTCAAATTAATTTTGGATGAAACTTTGAAAATCGTGCGATCGTTTAGGAAAAAATGCTAAAATTTTGCTGATTTTAAAAAACTCATAATTTCACTTCCCGGACTCCATTTTGGAAGATTTGTTTTTTGAAATTTGGTATTTTTCCAAGAGGATTTCAAATATCCAATTTGTTTCTTCAACGTCTTCTAATAAAATGTCACAATTGAATTTGATGTGCGTGGCTCCCTTTTTGGCTTCTGAGATGCATGCGTGAGAGTATACAGATGTGGCTCCTGTGTTGCATGGATGGTGCATAAAAAAGTTTTTACATGCGGCTCCCGATATGCATGGATGATATATTCCATATGAAATTCAGAAAACATATATGAAATGGAGTAGACATCATCTTTAATGAATGGAACAAAAGTTTATGCAGATATCTATGTAGAAGGCTCTTCAAACTAGTAGGATTGATCTTCCAGTGGATTTTATACTGGTTCTATATTGTCAACCTTTTGCATGCAATATTCCTTATTATCAAATATAACCTCCAATATGGTCAATAATTTGTTTGGAGTTGATTCTTGTGATTCATCATATACATGATGGAAATTTTTAGGAGAAACAAACATGTAGATACATCCTATGGCCATATCTTGTCTATTGAGAAAGTGATTTTTCTCATTGATGGAATAAAGCTCTACTTCCATTTCCATGTTTATTTGGTATAATCCTCTACTTATGAGAAGAATTATAATCTTTGGCTTCCACTCCAAATAGATATGAGGTGTGAGAAGTATTGCCGACGAGTAAAACATCTATTCCATCTTTCTTTTCACTTTGTTCTGTCTTTGGTACCTAGAAACGAGTGTTGGTGGCGATTCTTGCTAGAGTCCTGTGGAATTTGATACGATGTAATATGTGGTGAGTACCTGCACAAGAGTTATATCTAATGAAATAATGAACACAACTTGCAATGGTAAGAAGATGAGAGAAAAATTGGAGAGAAAAGAATGAGAATTGTATTAACTCTACTATATGCTCAAAGAGTGAATAATGTACAATAGATGTAGGCTACATGAGTAAATAATGCGTCATAGTAGTGATCTAGAAAGATCTAGACACTCCCTGAAATAAAATTGAGTGAAATGCCACCTATTCCTAGTTAACTGATCCATGCAATCATTAGTTAACTGAGTCACACGTGTGGAAGTGACATAAACACATGCAACTGGTGGTGATAAAAACGAAGTTGTTATGCATGAGTGAATTCCACTAGTCTAACTAAGTGTAACTAACTTTGATCTAAAGATGAGCACCCTATATTGTAGGGGGATATTCTCTACAAAGAATATTCTCATCTAAGGAACCGTTCTCAACATGGAATATCAAACTTACGAAAATGATTTTAGGTGAGTGTGTAATATCTCCAAGACCCCCCCTAAACTCTACTAGGGTGTACATGATGAATGGGTATCGACAACAGAGGCCATGACATGTACCCATTGTACAATGCATATAAGAATGAGATACTGAAAAAATGAGGAAAGAGGGAAAACCTCATGGGAACCCCCCCCCCCTCAAGTTATAGTGCATAAGAAAAAACAAAAAAATATGAGAAGGAACACAAAGAAGTTACTAGGAAACTGTGTCCTTCACTCTAGAGTCCATGAAGACATAACAAATGTGCAAGTTTGTGCTCATTGAAGATTTTGCTGAAGATGTAGATTTTTGCATGGATATGATGAAGTAGATGCACTAATGAGATGTCCACACATATCCACTTTCTCTTTTGTAATGAAGAATATCCAAACGAATTTTGGATGAAACTTCGAAAATCATGCAGTCATTTACGAAAAAACGCTGAAGTTTTGATGATTTTAAAAAACTCATAACTTGACTTCCCGGACTCTGTTTTGGACGATTATTATTTTTTTTTAAATTGGGTAATTTTTTTGAGACGATTTCAAATATCCAAATTTTTTTCTTCAAATTCTTCGTATAAAATTTCATAATTTAATTTTATGTGCACATCCCCCTTTTTAGCTCCTGAGATGCATGCATAAGAGTCTCTACATGTGGCTCCTAGTATGCATGAATGGTGCATGAACAAGTGTATGCATGCAACTCTTGATATGCATGGATGATATATTCCATATCCAATTTAGAAAACAAATTTTCAATTAAATAGACATCATCTTCAATGAATAGAACAAAAAGTTGTGCAAATACTTATGTAGAAGGCTCTTCAAACTGAGAGGATTGATATTCTAGCGAATTTTCTATTGGCTCTATCTTGTCAAACTTTTGCATGAAATCTTCTTTATTCTCAAATATAACCTCCAATATGGTCCATAATTCATTTGGAGTTGAGTCTTTTGATTCATCATATACTTGATGGAAAAGTTCAACAGAAATAGACATGCAAGAGAAAGTCATTTTTCTCATTGGTATAATCAATATCTACTTCCATTTCCATGGTTATTTGGTATAAGAATCTACTCTGAGAAGAAGTGGAATATTTTTCTTCCACTCCAAATAGTTATGAGGTGTGAGAAGTATTGTCGGCGAGTAAAACATAGATTCCATCTTTCTTGTTGCTTTGTTCTATCTTCAACACCTGCAAAAGAGTGTTGGTGACAATCCTTGATACAAGATCATGGAATTTGATACCATGTAATATGTGGTTAGTAGCTACACAAGAAATATAGCTAGTAGAAGAATGAACATAGCTTGTAAAGGTAAGAAGACGAGAGAAATAATAGAGAGAAAGAATGAGAATTGTATTAATCGCATTCCACGCTCAAAGAGTGAATAATGTACAATATATGTAGGCTACATGAGTAACTAATGAACCATATAATTGATCTAGAGATATATAGACAATGATTGATAGACATCAGACTGAAATTCCACCTATTCCTAGTTAACTGAGCTATGCAATCATTAGTTAAGTGAGTCACATGTGTGGAAGCGAGAGAAACACATGAAACTGCTCATGATAAAATCGAGGTTGTCATGCATGAGGGAAATACACTAGTCTAACTAACTCTGAACTGAAGAGGATCACCCTATATTGTAGGGGAATATTATCTATAGATAATATTCTCATCTAAGGAACCATTCTCAACATTGGACTATCAAACTTAGGAAAATAATTCTAGGTGAGTGTGTAATATCTCCAACAAACCACAATGAGATAAAATGGAAATACATGAAAAAATTATTTCTTTTCAACAATGAGATAAATGAAATACATGAAAAAATTATTTCTTTTCATACTGAGGGGTAGGTGAAAGATAATGATGGCCTCTCATGAGGTGTCAATGGAAATGAAACATGGAAAACAACAATATGCTAACTTGGAGGTGTGATTCAAAGGTGTACTTTCACAATGTATTTGAATATGGTGTAAAAAGATGAAATGTAGCAAATTGAATTTTGATATAATTTTATTTATAGAATTTGTGCATGACTATGTGAAATTTGATTTTTTTTTTTTTTTTTTTTATTTTTCATGCAAAATATAATTCATATTTTTCCATTAGTGCAAGTGTTGAGTACCTTAATTATGGAGTTAAAACAACTCGAGAATTTAGAAACATTTTTCTATGGAGATTTTTTTTTCAAAAAATTGAGTAATATTAGCTTTTATATTTTTTTTAAAATTATGAAAACCATTATATCCTTGAAATTACAAAGCCTTTCATTGGTTGAAGGGTGCAGGGGTCTCAACACTATCAAACATTTTTTTTTTTTAAATTGTGGATCTCAATATGTACTAATGCAATGCATAACTTTTTTTAAAATTGGTTAAGGTGATAAACATTTATACAAGTAATAAAAGAGGTATGTATTTAAGATCATATACTTCAAGACAAAAAAATATATTAAAAATAGAATCAATATTATTATTATTTTTAAAATTATATTTGAATCACCTTCAGTTGACTCTATATGTGCTTTTCAGGAATATCAATGAAAAAATCAGGTAACCTATACAAAAATAATGTCAAAATATAGGTCTTAAGAGGTATTTAGAAAAATGGAGGTTTTTAATGTATTTTTCAACCCAAACCAAGCTTTTATCACTTTTGAATATAAATATAAAGAAAATCAAATCAACAAACACATATGATAGAATTACCCCTCATTTCCAAAAAAAATGAAATGAGAATAATGCATGTGCATTTTGGAGAACGTGCACATTCTAAGAATGTGCACATGCTTTGAATAAGTATTAAAAAGGGTCAAATACATCTTGTAGGAATCTAAGGATAGGGTAAACAAACAAAGAGTTAGGCCCTAAATGAATCTTATATGCTTCTGGAGCCAAGAGTGACAATTTGAACAACCATAAATGAACCATCAAGGTCATCCTTTGCCTCTAACTAGGTAAATAGGTACCATTAGAATTTTTTAGCACTAGGCATGGCTCCCAAGGCATTTGTAATGATGGGAAGGGGATGAAAAATGAACATTAGGCTATAAAGGAAGCTTCTAGCTATATAGGGACAAGTAGGATGCCTTGAAAAACCACACATGGCATATTGAGAGTTTCATTGACCTATTGTTGTGGATGTTAGTGATACTAAGTGGTTTTTGAGTAGAAGGTATGTGTCCTAAGGTCCTGGAAACAATCTACCTCTTCTCACCTCTTTCTCCTTCACACCTCTTGCCACACCCCCCTCATGCCCATCTCTCATAGTCTCACTTATCATTACCTTGAAGTAACTATTTAATAATGTCACCTATCTCCCTCCCTTACCCATCCACCTTTATCTCTCTCTCACCTCCCCCTTCTTTCCTCTCTCTTGCACTCTCATTCCCACCCTCCCCTTGCCTCACCTATATATCCCTCTCGCCACCCCTCCCCCTTTTCATTCATAAGATAGGTTTAGCAAGAATGTGCCAAAAAACTATTGTAGGCATCTAGGGCCATCAAAAAATTGTTGACCTCCCATAAAGGACCTTTCAATGGTATCCCTGGTCTCTTAAGGGAATAGTTAGCATTATTAAATTTTGAACATTGTGTATGAAACTTTGGAAATTGGATATGGTCAAGGGAACAAAAAAAAAGAGTTAGGACTTAAAGGAATCTTATAGGATTATAAGCCCAAAAACGACACTTTGAATAGCCACAAATGACCTATAGAGGGAAAATTCTGTCCCCTAGCATGTAGGTACCACTATTATTTTTAGCATTGGGTATGGTTTGAGGCCTTGGACATGGCTAGGGGAGGAAATATGAATGTTAGGCCCTAAAGGAATTTTGTAGCCATCCAAGGCCAAGAAATACACCTTGAATAACTACACATGTCCTCTTGATATTATCATTGTTCTATTAATGTGAATGTTGGTGCCACTAGGTCATTTTGAGTATAAATCATATGTCTTAGGGCCATGGAAATGATCTACCTATTCTCACATCCTCCTCGTTTTCCCCTCTTGCCCCACATCCTCACACCAACCTCTCTTTATCTCACCTATATCCCACTCTTTGTATGACCTATATCATAGTGTCACCTATATACCTCCCCTACCCATCCACACTTTCCTCTTCTCTCATCCTCCCTCTTTTCATATCTTGCACCACCCCCTCATGCCCAATTCCTCTCATTTTCTCGTTCTATATACCCCCTCTTATTTACCCTCCTCCCATGTTTACACCCATACTCCATCAAACTTCCCTCCTCTCATATAACCTCTCCTCCCAACCCCTTCCACCCCTCACCTCCACCCTCCCTTAGCCCACTAGATATGCCCTTATCTTATTTCTCACCCTTTCCTCCTCTTCTCTTCCATTTCTATCCTACCCCACCCTTCCCCTTGGACCCATCCTCCTATTCTCCATTTCCCACTCCCCCTCTCCTACCCATATATCCTTCACCTTTTCTCACCTCTTTCACCCTCACACACCACCTCCTCATGACCACCACTCACCTGCTATTCAACCAATATCCCTCTCTTCTCCTTCATTTCCATACACATTCTCTCCTATCACCTCCTCTTCCTTATTCCTAACACTCCCTTACCCTTCGACCTTTTTCCTCTTCTCACCTCCATAGATCACCACATCCACATTTACCCTCTAGAATTCCCTCACCTCCTCTCCCTTAATATTCATACCCCTCCACTTGGCTTCTCCCTCATTTCCTTTATCCATCCTTCACCTTTTCTAAACTCCTCTCATTTTCCCCTCTCATCCCACATCACATTTTTTTCCTCCCCTAGTCTCAATTTATCTCCTCCTCGTCTCTATACTCCTTTATTGAAATTATTGTCATTGATGTCAAAGGATTAATGTTTTCATTTGTTAGAACAAATTTAGAATTTAAACTTTTAATTCAAACCTTTTGCTTTTTACTCTCTCTCTTTAAAATAAAATGAACAAAAACACTTAGAGAATTGTTTTTTTTTTTTCAATTAAATAAATCTATATTCATTATATATCGATAAGGAACTTTAAATATTATCCATTGAGGAGTTTTTATTTAAACAGATCAAACCACTCTCATGTTTTCGGGATTATAAAGTTGTGCAATTTTAAAAGAAAGATTCCAACAGTTAATTCGAGACTTTGCACTTTGGGAGTTTCAAACCAAGGACACTCTAACTCTGAAATTGGGTTGCAACAAATCAATCCCAAGGCAACCTCAAACCACTCTGGATTAGAAGCTGCCCTCTTCCAACCCGAGAGGGATCTATCAAAAAATGTCACAAAATAAATTGAAGTAAGCGTGAAAAATGGTGGGGCGATTTATGGGTAAATGATGGTCTTGGATTTTGGAGTTTGGGGTTAAACTAGGGAAATGGTCCATCGGGCATGAGTCAAATGAAAACTGAGAAAAGAGACAATAGCAGAGATCAAATAACTTGTGTAAAGTGAGGCAAAGTAAGTTCATCTTTTCAACGCTTTGATAAATCATGATGTGGCAGCGGAAAGAAAAGGAAAGGCCGATGTAGCAAAGGATATATGAAACATTCTGAAAGTGTAGGCTGGTCTTACACTGATAAATAGCCGGAAAAAGAGGAAAGACATCAAACAATTGCAGAAACCCAAATCCATTCGCTATAGTAGTGATCGTACTAAAGTATAACGGCTATTGACGGTTAGAAGAAAACAAAATGTAATGCGATCGTGATGGGTTAATGAAGACATAAAGATATGGTAAAGACAATATTCAACTGTGAGTAAGGAACATATATAATGAAAACAAACAGATTTAACACAACTAAAAGAAGAAGAACATGCCGAAGAAACGATCGTGATGAATCTCACAAATAAGCAAAAATCGGGTTTCCTTTTATTACTCCATTAATGGCTTACAAAAACTCAAACATTACAATGAAAACCCTCTTGGCCAGGTTTTCCCAAGGCCATGCCCCCACCCTCCTACTTCCTTGGTGTTACATACATCATCCCTTTAAAAGAGAAAAAATCTAACCTACAACTCTTAGCATTCCGGTAAATATGAACCGGTTCGGGCTTTCTCCTCGGATCAGGTATGAACGCCAAAGGCTCACAGATGCTCAGCAGCCGCTGGAAACTGGCCGCTAATCATTTCGAATAAGGATATAGATGATCACTTTGTCCGTCACTTGACATGTCAGCAACATCCACTGTTACAATATTCAATATTATTCACTGTTACACAATATCCAGTATTATTCAATGTTATTCTAGGAATTCTGAGGTATTGTGATGAGATGCAAGCTCGATATTTTCTCCAGATATGATAGGTATTGGTGGAACCTAAATCTTGCTAACGAGCTGTTCAAATATTTTCATCTGATACGATCCCAATGTAATTCTTACACCCTCGATCCCTTCCTCAGATCAATTCGATAGTGCAAGTACAAAGTGAGCAGATAAGTTGTTAACTATGGGACCTGCATAGACTGGTTGAGTGGTGTTTTAATGTTGTTGATGCTGCTGCTGCAGCATTTCAGGCTTCATCGGATAGCCCTCCCAATTACATCCATTTTCTGGTGCCCCAGAGAAGAACTACACACAGTTATTATTATTTGATATTATTGTGAGTGCAACTGCCTTCAGATGATGGCATGAGCTGCCCTAAGATCTACACAGCCTCTCGGTGCTCATCGTTCTCATGACTGCTTATGCAGGGTTGCAACACGAGTTTGTCAGTCGTGGTCTGGTCATGGAAGCCGTCCGACTGGTTTGATATTTTCATACTAGTGGATGTGGTAATGGTACTGCTTCTATCGTTCAAGAATCCCAGAGCTCCTGCCTGAACTTGGTCACAAAACTACATAAGAATCTCTAAAGTAAAACTTACCATAGTCAGACTTTGGTATCAGAAATGGCTGAAATTTTTTCAATGCACCAGATATCTAAACCCACTTTTTGACTGACTCCTTGAAACGCAGGATCGAGATTTTTCATTGACACAACCATTCCAGATGATTTAAAATTCTGCTACCTTTGGCAAACAAGAAACTTCCGCCCAAAAGTTGAATCGCCTGTGTTTCTATGAAATCTCCATGATCTTTAGGAGTTGGATCTGTCGGGCTTACAGAAGGTATCCTAATTACTTTTAGAGGCCTCATGAATCTGTGTGTTTTGAAACTCTATACACACAGGTTGACGGGCCCCGTTCAAACCTCGGTATCCAGTCTCGGCAAGCTCACCACTCTTGATCTTCATGGAAACCTTCTCGATAGCGCCCTTCCTCCATTCAGAACCTGCTCGCGGATATCTCCACGTTCTGCACGAATCACTGACGATCACCTGGTAAATGGTAACACCTTCATTAAAAGCTCCTATTTTTGTCGGTGCAACAAGCGTTACAATCACTGCTGCATGATAAGAATATTATACGACATATACATTTTTGTTTCCTATAATCAATCCTTTAAGGTTGCGCAGTTTAGACAACCACTCCAGAGTACTGCTCAAGTTGTTGTTTTCTAAATATAGTCGCTCTATCATAATCAGATTGGTGCAATTTGGCAACGGTCTAGTGAAATGATTATTGTTAAATGAGCCATTAACAATGCAGTCCAGTTTACAATATCATTAAGGACCGATCCCGTAAGATTCCTTCCCGAAAAATCTATTTCCGAAATTCTTATACCCGTTGATCTCCAGAGCCGCCGGACTGCTGCGAGGTAAGAAATGGAGGGTTAAAGATTCGGGAATCTGCACTCCTTTGCTGAATCCAGAAGCATTTAATCTCATGCAGAATACTTTCATGTTGACCCATTGTTTCCCTGTTTTGACGTGGATTGGACCATCTGTCAACGACCGGGAGGATATGTGACACGTTTTGACACAGCTCGAGAAACTTTAAATTGACCCATCAATTCTATAATCATTATTGAATATATATGAAAAATAACAGTCTTGATGATCCGTGATCATTATTCAGGAGAAGCATGACTGCGTTGTTGATAGGCCGCAAGATCCACATATACCACTTCAAAGAGTATGGTTTTGCAACAAATTTGATCCAAACTTTGTTCTGCCAAATTAATAATACATCGAAATAGAACCAATGATGGATGATTCTCTGGCTCTCTTATATCCAAAAATTAAACTTGTATTGTCTCTGGAACCAATGGTGTCTCCCCATCACCAAAATCAGCAAGGACATGCCCAGATATTAGTAGAAGCCAATGAAGCTCCTCTAGAATACGAGTGTGATCCGCTCATACACCTCTGCTCTGATTAAGAAATGGACATCTTTCAGAAAACAACATTGCAAGCAAAGGTATACTTTCACCAGGTGCAGCACATGCAATCATAGAAAATGCACTTAATCGCTCATCTCTAGCATAATCGATGCTCAATAGTTCTACTCAACCATAGAGTTTATTCAGTTCTTCAACAAAGGTCTTCTTTATAACTTCTCGCTTCAACTTAAGAGTTGCTGTCACAAGACCCGTTTCTGGTGTCCATGGATCAGGAAGTAACTTGATCTTTGAAGGAATTTCAAATTTATCAAGCTTTGCACTCTTTCCAACCTCTAAAATTGAGCTCTGAACTTCTTTAATCGCTTCACACTTCTGACATAGGTATGAAAAATATTTGTAAATGATTCCTTCCTTCCGAGCCCAACTTTCTAGAGCTTGACGGGATGGAACAACAAGAGCCACACAGTAACTATGGAATGGGTCTGCATGTAACATGACATTGTCCAAATAATGTCACTACAAGATACCGTGATATATAAAATATGCAGTAACATAAATGAAATGCCAGAAATGACGTATCAAAGAAAATATCCAAGATAATCTTCACAATACACATAAATGATATAATTTAAGAAGCAATAGAAGCAACGCTTGATCTCGTGATAGCACACCACAAGCCCTTTCGAGGGGCAAACTCAACAGCGCTGCTCGCTACAATAATCTCCAAGCTAGGGTTCACATACCTCACCCTTATTTATACTAAATATTTCTATTAAGAGAAGCATCTAGAGGAAGATCCTTCAGAAGTCGGGCTTCTATTAGGTCTTCTTACATCCGCCTTTATTCATTTTATTGAAAGGTCTTATTAATATTGACCTTATTACATCCAATACATTGATTCACCTATGTGCCGGTTAGGACCTTAACATGTCCTTCCCCTTAAAAACAACCTTTTCCTCAAGCTTGAGATGTGGAAACCGGCCATCGGTAGCCGTCTCAAGTGGCATCTGCTGGAGTCATATCTTCCATTGTACTAGCACTTCCTTGATGGTTCTCTCGACGCAGCGACGCCACGCCGTCCAAACCGCTCGGTCAGAGGGCTAAATGGATCCTTCAGCTAACTCTGGAGGTTGATTTGAATTTGGCACCCGGTTCCAATCACCTTCTTCAAGCATGAAACATGAAAAACAGGAAAAACATGATGTATCTTCGAATGAATGGGCAGAGCTAATTGATAGGCGATTTGTCCCACACACTTGAGAACTAATTGGAAATTTGTTTAATGACCATAAAATTTGGGCGCAAGATTCTAACAATGCTCGACCTTAAGGGAAGTTTGCTTATATGTTGCAGCCGCAGAAACACCTAACCCCCTTCTACAAATTGACGCTCGGAGCTTAATTTTGGTCCTCTTGTTGCTTCATTCTATTCTCGGCCATGACCAAGTTCTTTAAGGGTAAGGGGAAGGATAATCTTCCTGACAGTTAGTGTTTGGTCAACCACCGGACCTTTGAGGTAACTTATGGCGAGAGAACTGACAGGCTTCTGTCCATACAACGCTTCAAAAGGAGTCGGCGCGAAAGTGGGTCAGATGGTATGTAGTGTTGTACCACCATTTATCTCAGGGTAACCATTGAGCCCAATCGGTGTTTTTTTAGAGGCAAAGCACTGAGCATGTTTCCAAACACTTGTTGACGACTGCTATTTGACCATCTCATTCGATGATAAGCTTCGAATAGATGCAAATGGGTACTAGAAGCTGAATGGGGCTTGCCAAAAATTTCTTGTGAAAGTTAACTTCAATCGAATAATAGAGTTGGGTATGCCATGAAGCTTGTAGACCCGATCCATGAAATTTGAGCCACCGTGGATGCAAAGAATGGGTGGTGAAGAGCAATAAAAATGTTACTTCCTGCAAAGGCTTATCCACCACCACCATTATAACTCATTTATTCCCCGGGATGGGTAAGTTTCTATAATAAAGTCCATAGGAGATATCCTTCCAAATAGCAAGGGGAATCGGCTGGTTGAGGGTGCCCGGAGATTTGACTGCTTCTCCCTTATTATGTTGACAAACATCACATCCAGCCACAAAATTACTGGATGTCCCTAGTTTACACCTCCTGAAAAAAGAATGTTTGACCTTGCCATATGTTTTGGTAAACCTTGAGTCCCCAATTGTGGGTGTAGCATGAAGCTCGAAGTATCGGATTTGAGCTGATTGTTTACTAAACATGTTGCCTTTTGTATCAAGCTCATCCCGAGCCAAGAGTACCGGGGAGCTCGAGCCTGTTTCAAGAATTTCTGATCTAGCTTAATCTTTAGTCTTGAAGCCATTCCCGTGCACACCCTGGTGCTCAATCGCAATGAAGGAGAGAAAAGGATCCTTCGCTTTCATACCGGGACAGTGCATCCACGACATTGTCTTTGCCCTTCTTATAAATGATCTCATGTAATCATATCCAAGAGCTATGACCCATTTGTTGCTCCGTGGATGAAATTTGTTGTTCCAGGCAGTACTTGAGGCTTTGATGGTCGGTCTTAATTTGGAATCAAGGTTCAAGAGATAAGGATGCCATAATTCAATCGCATTTAATCGCCAACTTTCTTTTCATAAATTGGTTTGCCCGCTTCTTTCTTTACGCTTGTTTGCTAGTGAAGGCCAAAGGTCGACTCTCTTGCATAAGGACGTCAGCCAATACCTTTCCTCGAGGCATCACATCTCCAACACAAATGTCTTTGTGAAGCTGGGAAGGGCCGTGAACCAAGTGGTTCACATGGTTGTCTTTAAGGTTTGAAAAAGCTTGAGCAGCCATCAGTCCAAGTGAAAGAGTTCTTTTTGAGGAGAGCCAGGAGAGGTGTTACACCCTTTCCATAGTTCTTAACGAATTCCCATGACACCCCCGTGAGGCCCAAAATCCACGCAAGCTTTTGAGAGTCTTTAAGTGAGGCCAATATTTCATAGCTTCAACTTTTGGGTCCATCTCCCGACATCCTTTCCCTCCGTGATGACCCAAGTATTCTACTGATGCACCAAAAAGAACATTTGACCAAGCCGTGAAAAGTTGGTGTTGAGTGAGTAGACTGAGAACCTGATCCACATGAGGAAGATGGTTGGTCCATGTCTTGCAATATATGAGGATATCATCAAAGAAAACTACAAAAAAATGATGGAGAAAAGGGCGAAGACATGGTTCATGAGGCTCAAAGGTGGAGGGGGCTGCTAATAATAAACCAAAGGGCATGACCAAAACTTGTAGTGGCCCCTCATGAGTGCAAAGGCCATCTTGGGAATGTCAAACTCTTTCAAACGTGACCGTGGTAGCTCGAATGAAGATCAAGTTTGGTGAAGAATTGGGCGCCACTCAATTCATCCAAGAGGTCATCAATACAAGAATGGGAAATTTGTCTTTGATGGTTAGTTTGTTGAGAGCACTGAAGTCGTGACACATTCTCCAAGAACCTTCTTTTCTCAAGACCATGACTAATCGGAGAGGAGTATCCACAGACTAGGATGGATGACTGCAGGAGTTCCCCGACCATTTTTTCAATTTCATTCTTTTGTGCAAAAGGGCATATATGGACATATATTTGGGGAAAGGCTTCCTGGGACAACGGGAATGGGAGTGATCATGGCCACCAAGGAAGGGGGGAGTCCTTTGGGGAGTGGAAAAGACTGCTGTATGTTTAGAAAGGAGGGCTTGGAGGCATTGCACGGGTGGTATCTCGGGTGGCTTGTATACGGGAGTTACTATGACAATCAATGACCTTTTTGAGCAATTTTTCCAGGCGATGAGAATTGATGATTTCAGAGAACCCGAATGATGCTCTTGAAATTGCTTAGGCCTTGGTCAAATTCGTATGGTTAAGTTCCGAAAATCCATGAATGGGACCCAAGGTTCTTATTCATTTGGCACCCAACACAATGTCGCGAACTCCCATGCCAATATGTACCATGGGATTTGAGGTTGTAGTCACTATTTGGAGATCTATTTTCACAACGCCTACATTTCGCAGAACCACCATTGGCAATCATGATTTGAAATTATTGACAAAGATGGATGTAGCAATGGGTTTCTTGGGCAATGTATGAAGGAATAAAATTGTGGTGCCGCCACTATCAACCAAGATGATGACCTTCGGTGCTTGATGTAACCGGATTAGCTTGATGGTTTGGGGCAGAGAAGTCGGTGAGAGCATTGGAGGGAGATGATTGGTTCCACTTCTCTGGAGGGTCGGAAGGAGGGTTTATTTCGCACTTTCTCGTGACTCTGGGCATGTGGGAAGTGTCATCATCGCCTTCTTGAATATCCTCGAGATGGCCATAAAGAGCTTTTGTCTTACATTTGTATTCGGGAAATATTTGTCATCGCTGAACAACAAAGGCCTTTGAGTTGGCTGCTCAACCATTTCATCCCTGGGTCAATTTTTGGATTTTAATGGGGCTGGAGGGAGTAGTGGGGTTTACTCAAAGTTTAGGGCGGGTGATAAAGGAAGGCTTACGGTTTTGAGATGAAACAATTTTTTTGTGCTTCTATAGCTTTTTTAGTAGCCTCCACCCGTCGGTCGCAGCCGAGGACATAACACCTCCTTGAGGCCACCGATAAAGAACTCTTGAAAGAAAGCATCGGCCATGCCCTCCTCGCTCGAAAAGTTAGACGCCAATGCAAATTTATGAAGTCTTGGATCAGTTCGATTGTTTCAACTTTGTCAAACGCCCAAATGGTTGGTGTCGTCGCTCATCTATAAAGCTCAAAATAAATTAACCAAGCAATATATCCTTGACGGAAGTTTTTCTCCATTGCCACCATTGCCAACGCTCTTGATCTAGATGGAGAACACAATCCCAGAGTTTGGCCAAGTCATATGAATGTTAGAGAGAGAAATAATGTTCCATTTGTGACCCAACCAGCAAGGGTCTCGAGCTATCAAATTTGGTTAAGATCCAATTCCTGGAAGGCGATGTACCTTTGAAAGTGATGTGGTTGAAAGGAATGTGGGAAGAAGTTTCACCGCCGCTCTTTTATGTGCATCATCGAAAGAGTCATCGAGAGGGATTTGAGTTTGGTGCAGAGTGATACAAAGACATTTTCAAGTTCGTTGATCATTTCATTGCGGACTGCGACCATCACATGACAGATGCATTTATGGAGGCATTTATGAGGCATCACCTGAGGCATCACGGGAGGCAATAGTAGCACCGAAGTTGTTGCACTTTGTTGGGTCTTAAGGAAACCGATTCCAAGGTGTTGATGCTAGAATCTAGTTCTTGGCTACATTAGGGGCTGCGATGATGGGGTGAACTAGAAAGGAGCTAAGGTCAGAAATTTTTGTCGTAAAATGATATGGATGAATGTGACAAGGGAAAGAGGTGCAGATGAGGCTAATGGAATAGGTCTTAAATAATGGTGAAAAAATGGGAGGAGCTGGTCGTAGCCCTTTACCGAAAATGATATGGATGAATGTGATAAGGGGGAAGAGACGAATCTAATGGAATAGGGTCTCAAATAATGGTGAAAATTTTCCGTACTTTTTTTTTAATTTATTTATTTTTTTACCTTAAATTATCCTTTGTTTGAAGAATGCTGCAGTGTTCAAAACCCCAAATTCTCAACCAAAAGAGTATTTACTTAGCAACACCACCGCATACACAGATCTCACGGGTTTAATTTGTTTATGTCGCTTATGTTCTGGCTGGGTTAGGTATTCAAGGGTTCTACAGACAAGGGTTTGCTCCTCTCTCATAGCTCTTGATATACCAAGTGGGTCCAACAAGAGTAATTTCGCCCAATATCTCGTGTAGCACTAACTAAGGAGGATAGATCGCACCCTTATCCGCATCACCCATAACTACCCAGTACTAGAGAGTATCTTCCGAGTGTTGTTCTCGGTGACACTATAGGCAACCGGGCCAATAGGTTTTATCTAAAGAGGGATTCAAGTAATATAGGCCCATCCATACATAGGTGTTAATCATGCTTACCACTTGAAGGGGTACCAACAGGGGTTACAAGGGTGGCCAACAGATGCTTTAAGAACCACTTGTATTTCCTCAAGGTATGAATTTCAACTCGGTTTATGCGCCGTAACGACAGATTCTCAGGGCTTAAAGACGCTTGAATACGCCTCTACCCTAAAAAAATACCACAATTTCTTAAGGAAAGTGTCGATACCACTTCAAGATATCGATATATAAAATATGCTAACATAAATAAAATGATAGAAATGATAGAATAACAAGAATATATCCAAGATAATCTTCACAATACACATAAATGATATACTTAAATAGCAAATGTATAACACTTTGATCTCGTGAGTAATGTTCACAGTTCTTCGAGGGGCAATCCCTCCAAATGGAAATGGGGCACAGGCCTCTTCGAGGGGGCAACCTCCAGTCGAGCAGCGCTCTGTTACAATAATCTCCAAGTTAGGGTTCACATACCCTCGCCCCTTATTTATACTAAATATGTCTATTAAGAGAAGCATCTAGAGGAAGATCCTTCTAGAAGTGGAAGCTTCTAATAGGTATTCTTACATCCGCCTTATTCTATTTTATTGAAAGGTCTTATTAATATTGACCTTTATTACATCCAAATACATTGATCTACCTATGTGCAGGTTAGGACCTTAACAGGCACACTGCCAAAGCTTCTTCCACCTTGCCCAAAGAAACATATTCTCCATGTTGAAGCTTAACTATGTCCTTTTTACGGTCAATAATATCAAGGCAGCCATCAGGATGAAATCTCCCTATGTCACCAGTATAGAACCATCGCATTCCTCTCTCATCCACCTTGTAGGACTCATCAGTTTTCTCTTTGTTCTTGAAATAGCCCAGAGTTACATGGGGACCACCAATAACTATCTCTCCTCGCGGCATTGGTGAATCTGATGTCAAATACGCACCTCCTTCCCAATCAATCATCTTAACATAGGAACAGGGAAGTGGAGGACCAACACGACCAACAGTCATATCATCCCATTCAGAGAAGGTTGCACCAGCACAAGTTTTAGTGAGACCATATCCCTGCCCAATTGGTGCCCCAAAGAAAATGTTGATGAATCGTTGTGTATCTCCTGAAAGAGGGGCTCCACCAGAAAGTAAACCATGGATATGGCCTCCAAGAACTGCACGTATCTTTTTAAAAATTAGTACATCCCAGAGAAACTTCTCTGGACCCCATGCCCCTAGCCAACTTCCTTCTATAGCAACCAATCTATGGTTATATGTAGTATTAACCAATTTCTTTGCAACTCCACTAGTTGCCTCGACCTTACACCATCCCGGATACGATCTAAAATAGCTGGTACAACAGTCATCAATGTGGGACCCAACATAGAAGCATCACCTTTGGTTCCCTTTTTAATCTTTCTTGATGTATCAGTTAGTGTCAAAGTTGAACCATAACCAATAGCAGTTCCTGCAACAATCATTACAGCCTCAGCTTCTAATTCAAGAATATGAGCTAGTGGCAAGTATGCCAGATAAACATTTTTGTTACCAAGGCCTGGAAGAATTTTCATCATGGCAACAACTGTTGCTACAACATTTCCATGAGTCATCATGAATCCCTTGGGCAAGACAGTACTTCCACTTGTATACATTATAACTGCAACGTCAGCAACTACCGACAAATCTGCATCAACAGGTCTCACCCGACCCAAACTCTCAACCCGAGACATAGATGACAATGTCTAGCTGCTGCTCCTTCCAGATAGAGATGGCTCAGATGTAATGCCCTCGTCTTCCATGTAAACAACATGCTTCATAGTATCCAATTGTGTGCTTATATCAATCAGATTTTTTAACTGCTTGTGATCACAAATAACTGTTGTCACTTCTGTCTGTAAATCTGATGGAAAATTCGGTGATGTTGCCTAGATGTGGTCGAATTTGTCTCGGGGATACATGACAATCGATTTTCCACCAGCATCAACTCTTGATTTCTAAAACCAAGAGGCTTGAATCATCCCATCCATCTGCATACATTCCATCTTCGAGCCTCCTCAATTCGATACCAGAGATAAATGGATCATGAGTCTCATAAGTTCTGATCAAACAAATGTGCTTTTCTCTTGGGCAGCACAGTAAATTTTAATATCTGTTACAACACCATCTAAAGAAAAAAAATCCCGAAGTTACAAATATTTGAAGTCTTGGAGACAGTTTTACCATGAAAATATTCTAAGCAAATCCACATATGATTCATAGAACACCTGTCATAAAACCTTATTCTGGGCTGACACGTGGCATTGATTTTTAGCATTTGTGACAGATCATTCGCGTGATTTTAGGTGACATGTGTCACTCATATTTTCTTGACACGTCATTAAATATGACATCATCATTGCCACATCATTCTGGGAGATTGTCCTTAGGGGGGTAAATCAAAGGATAGGTTTAGGACTGCCAAAGTACCAAAGTACTGAAGCATTTGATATAATAATAAATAAAAAATGTTTAAAAAACTAATAAAACATTAAACAAATTTAATTAATCATAATTAACTATCAATTAATCACTTCGTGAATTCACACTTCAGGAGATTTCTGTTGTTCTTCATTCAAAACCCTCGAATGCCAAAGTTTTGAAGTACTTAAGGCTAAAAGTATTTTAAAACATGATTAATTAAAACATAAAAATGATTATTTGGTGATTAGTTGCTCTGGGAATTTGGCCTTCGAAAGATTTCTATCATCCTACATTCCAAACCCCCAAATGTTGAACCGCCAAAGTTTAATTGCATTTACAACTGGCTGAAGTTAAAGATTTGGATAAATATTGTGATTGCCAGGTAATAAATTCCATAGATTTTTCTTAATAATTACTTTGTCAGTATATTAATGTGAAAATTAATATAATCTTTTATGAATAAAGGTAATTTCGAACTTCAAACCATTACTCCATTTGCAATCATATTTTTCAAATCTAGTGTTGAGAGATTATGGTTTTTTTCTTCTCACAGGAGGGTTAACTTCATGGTGCCGTGCAATGTAGGAAAGAAACAAGATGCATCTAGTGAGGATTCTAACCGAAATAATGATATTCTCTCAGAAAATACTTCTTGAATAACAGACACTATCAAAACTTGGAAACATGTGTACAACATCTTGGAGCACAAAATTCTTCTATGTTCTGATGATTCACCCGAAGAAGAGGATGAATCATTCTCAACTAATCTTAGGTTGGTGGTTCAGTCTGAATTACACAAGGTTGCTACTCGACCGAGGATAATTCCTTATAATGACATGATAAGCTGGGATCTGGACCATATAGACATCCCATCCAGAAACATCTTCAGTCACAATAAGATCTTTGTTGGCTCCTTTCGACCAGAAGATATACAAGAAATGCAAATTATCCTCTGAACCTAAATATACTTATAATTTAAATTTTATATTGGATTTCAAGAGGAGGGAATGCACTCAGTATGGTAGAACCAACCATGATATAATCAAAACATGGTGGGGTAATACATGCAAATTCAAAAATGATGCTCATGGCATATATTCCACAACATATTTGGATTCTCACATTTTTTACATCACCATGATGCTTTGTCGATTATTCGGTAGGAAAAATCATGCACATTTTACTGTGGAATGAGTTTCCATAATCAATGAAGTTGCTGAGGGTTATACTTTTAACTAGGAAAAAATGTTATCAAATAACCTAGCCAAGGATGTCGCAGAGTATAACACGTTGAAATAGAAAGGACAACATGCTCCCTTTTATATGTCCTCATACATCATGGACACAATCTATTTTATGACTCCTTTTCCACTCATGAACTAGAGTTGGACCCCAACTAGTTCTGAGCCCATTCATTTTTACTACTCAAAGCTATGGGAGGAAAATTCCAAAGATTTATTTTATGAAATTTGTCACAATTTAGTGATACCCATTCATGTGGCTATATACAAACACCTTTCTCCAAGAATCTCATAACAGATTATGGGAAATTTGGGCGCAATTGAAGATTGGTATATTGAAGAAAATTTCTCCTACATCAGAGTATTTGTTTTCTTTGTCTCACCCCATGCCATTCCCAAATTCTTACCTGATATATTGGTGTGTAGAGAAGTGGCTTATCAAACAGTGGTAGGAGGAATTACCAAATATTTTAAAGCAACACAAAAAAAGGTGTGGCCAACTTTTCCCATAAAGGTTTTCATGTTCACATTATCTGATTTTGGTCATACAAAAGTTGAGGGTTTAGCTTTGGAAGATGTCAAATTGGTTGATATCAAATACAAAAGGCATGATCTTGATAGGGTAGTTGAGAATCATTTAGCCTAGTTCAATATCAAAAGATACATACATGAAGATTCTCCCTATGACAATGTTTTCAGGGGAGTTAGATCTTATGATGAAATTGAAAGAAGATTACCAAATCTACCTCCATATTAACAGGATGGCTTCCTAAAATTTCAGAAGCACAGAAGGAACAACCTTCCAAAGATTTTGTAGGGAGAGGCAAAGCCCATTTCATCCTCACAAGAAACAAGAAATATTGAACCCGAACAAAATCTTGACTACGGACAAAGTTATAGAAATAACGAAGAATACAAATGTATTATCTATAGAGGTGAAGACATCAATACCAGGTAAGTATGATCAAATGTTATTAGCATCATTTGAATCTTTCATGAAGCATGGCCATGATTTTCCCCTTTCATCACCAACTACTACTACTGTTATCCAAAGTGTCACATGTCTAGAAAAATCCACTGCACTCACTTCCTCCATTCCATCATTAACTCCTATAGAAACAAGTTTTGAAGTTCCTAGTTCAGAGGTTATTCATATGGATGACCTCACACCTATTCTTCCTGAAGAGATGCCTCAATCAAGTTTATTTTTCAATAAGAAAAGAAAATACATCATTAGAAGAAAATCTCAACAGAAGGAGGGAGTGATTAATAAGAGACACAAAATGATATATGATGGACATGGACAAAATGACTATGACTTTGCCAAAGGATTTGTAGATTCATTAGGATCCTTTTCCATGAAAAACCAATGGTCAATGGATAATCTTGCAAAATAATTGCAACATAAGTGTCTCTAGGTTGAAAATTTGCAAAATGAGATGCAACACATAGAACATACTGCCAGAAGTAAAATGAATTTCAGCATGGAGCAAACCAAACTGGGTTATCAACAACAGATGAAGAAACTATAGGAGGAACTAGAAGTGAGTCTCCAGGATTTACAGGTGAGAAAATCTATGCTTTCTCAAAAAGACAATGCAATAGGACAATTGAAGACCCAAATAACTTTATCGGAGAACACAAGAATAGATCATGTTGCATTTAAAAGGAAAGCATCCGATATTAATGAAAATCTAGAAACTGTCCAGGAGGATTTATACCAAAGTATGGATATCATTCAGAAATATTATCAAATGGTGAATAATTCCCTGAAGAGTATTCATGAGAAAGAAAAGGAAGCTTGTATATCCAGATCAAAGTAAGAATTTATGGTATGGAGACAAAAAATCAATATTCCCAGGCTTGCCCCTTTTTCACAGTATGAGCAGGTAAAAGGGGAAATGGCTTTAAAATCTTGGGAGACAAACCTTGAAGAAAGTAAGAAGTTGGATAGAGAATAAAAAGAAGCTTGTCTCAACACCCTTTCTATTGTAGAGTTAGGATTGGTTGATTTCAATAATAGTTCTATCCCTGATGCACTGGGTCAGATTGAGATTGAAAAGAATAAAGAAAATTCAAAGAAAAATAAGGAAAGTATACAAAATACCATCCAATAGATAAATCAGGTTGATTTGTAAAACATAAATGATATGTTGGTAAAACTGAATTTGCAACACAAGCTACAACTCAGGAAGTCATCAAGATTCAGGAAAAGTTACCATTAGTGCATAAAAAGGTGTTTTCATTTGAATTGGATGAGAATGTTGAAACATCCAGATTAGTTGTAGAATTAATGGAAATGTGTGCTCAGCTCAATGAACAAAGAAAATCAATCACACCCATGAGAAAATAAAGGAGCTAATGAAGTGACACTAGATCAAGCATATCTCAGCAAAATATACATTTTGTTGTTCAGTTTTCAAGAGAGGAAAATGTGGAATGTCTAACTACTTTTAGTTAAGACATTTTTGTATAAATAAATAGATCATAGATCTATTCAGGGCTTCTTCTTGACGAATGTAAAAAAACAGAACTTATTGAATATCAATACAAAGAGAAGACATAGATTCTAAGTCTCGTTTATTTGATTTATGTGATTTCCTTGTATTTCCATTTCATTATCATGATAGCTTCTTTTTGTGGCTCTTGAAGATTGAAAGATTACAATTTAGTAATACATGTACTGTGATCTCGATACATGAGAGGTCCGTTCAGTTACAATTTTTCCTATGTTCTTACTGTGAGTAAAACAAGACTTGTAATCTGTGTGAGTTTCTACATTTTTAATCATTTGTCAAGGAGACATCTTCTACTTTTATCCTACTGTGAATGAGGTAATATTTATCTGTAATTGATACCATACTTTATTTTAACAATTTTGTGAATCATTTCAACCCCACATCAAAATTAAAATTATGACTTAGAGAAAGAGATACTGCCTCTGTATTTTCTTATCATAAATTTCATTTGAAGTTGCATCTTATAAAATTGAAGGTAGAAGAAAGCATTACAAAAAACATTTCATTTAATCTTTGATGCCTGACATTATTCTTCGAGCCTAGAATCAATCTCAGGAACAACATCATTAATTCCATATTATGGATTTAAAAATACACACAACATTTCAAAGATTGATTTATATATAGTGATGGAAATATCGTGTTAGCATTGATGTCAACATGAAGAAAATAAGTACCATAGCAGAGTATGAAATGGAACTACAGTAAAATCTACATGAATACTGAGTTATAGTAACACAATGGACTACCAGAATACAAGGAATCACTTGGTTGATTTCTTTCAAAGAATGAAAGAATGAAAATAAAATAATGAGACAATTGCAATTACTACAATGGTTGAGTCGAGTTTTCTAGGTGACTGCATATTTCGTTGAGACAAGACCATGATGAATAGAATGAATACTAACGAGTTTCCCTCTTGAATACTTTCTCATGCACTATCATTTCAAAGTGTAGTCGAAAGGAAATTTATTGATGCATCACCGAGAACCCTTGAGTCTGTTAGATCAACACGGTAGTCGATATTTTGTATCAATTTTTGGTCATTGTTTTTTCCAGGCTGAAGTTGGAAGACCCCTCAAACCTAAAAAATTTCTAGTAGCCACCAATGGTTAGAACCACTCAGACAATCAATTGTTGAATAAGTTGTCATTGAATTCAAAGTTTAGTAAGTGATCAAATATATGTCAAAGGTTAGTAAGTGATTAAATATAAATGTGACCTTGGTATCACTTTAATAAATACAAAAGTGGAAAAGTTGAGTGGAAACCGAGTTTATGCAAAAGTGGAAATGAAAGTGGACTAAATATAAATATGACTTTACTAAATAATAAAAGTTGAAAATTTAGGTGGAATTGGAGTTTACATAAAAGAGAATTAAATGAAATCAATAAAAAGTTAAAAGTGAAAATGGATTAAATGAAAAGGTGAAAGTGAAAGTGGAGTTAAAGAAAAAGAGAAAACGTGAAAGAGCACATAGTATTTACAACCCATGGTGGGATTTATCTATGGTAAGGTAAAAAGTGAATTAAATCATAATAGTCAAAATCTAATTGAAAATGTGACTAAACGATCTAAAAGGCCCAATGGTTCATTAAAATTGTATTAATTAAAATAATATGATTAATATATTATATTGAAAAGGCACATACTTATAATGAAGAGATACATTCCTATATTGAAGAGGTGTAATTCTTTAGTTGTACATGACCATTTGAATACTATATAAATATAAATTCTTGTTGAAAGAGGGAGTGTATTTGTGCTTGAAATATGAATATCAATAATAGAGCGAGAGGCCAAGAAAGTAAATGAAGATATGCAACAAAATCCAAAGAAGATTATGAATATTTGAAGATTGAAGTACTTATCATAAAAAGGGAGTTTGGGTGGTGCTAGGGGAGGTTGGAGCCTGCAAAGGAGGTTGTAGCCTCCTTCCATTTGAAGTTGGTAAACAAAGGTGTTGTAGAATATTTTTAGTTATAGATGAAAAAACTAAGGAGTTGGTGCTGGTAAAATCTAGGGAGTTGCAACTTCCTTCTAGTTTCTACTAATAAAACAAGGATTTGGTGTTTCCTTTGATTTGGAGCTCATATATTAAATCTAATATTTATTGAAAATAAGAAGAAAATTTGTGAAGTTGGGTTTTCCATGTTTAAATTATGTGTACTATACCTTTTTGTTAATCAATTGTTTTGATTTGATAAAATTAATAATCAAGTGGTTTTAAATTATTGAAAAAGGATAATACTGATTCACCCCCCTCTCATTATTAAATAATATTCCAACAATTGGTATCTGATCGGATTCCTTCATCATATTCTAATCACTAGAAGGAAGATTCTAAGAAACCACAATGGATTAACAAGAAGGGATGTGCTCAAACACATATCAACTATTAAAATGAGAGAACTATGCATTATGGAGTATAAGAATGAGAAGTTACATAATGGAACTAGGATGTGATGTATGAATATTTTTGATAAAGGGTTATGATGTACCAAAAACTGCTCTTTCAGAGACAACTGCAAAGAAACTCTGCAATGATAATTTAAGAGTTGTAAATGCAATTTTGGGTGGATTAAAAAATAATGTATTTGTCAAATTCATTCATTGTAAATAAACAAAAGAGATTTGGAACAAACTACAAATCATCTACGAAGGAGATTCCAAATTCAATAAATCAAACCTTCAAACGTACAATGGACAATTTGAAATCTTAAAGATTAAAGAAGACAAAAGCATTGTAGAATATCTTCTAATAGTAAATGAAATTGTCAACACAATCAGAGGACTATGAGATGAATTAGATGACAAAATAGTAGTCTAAAAGGTACCAAGATCACTCCCAATGAGATATGATCCCAAAATATCTACCTTAGAAGATCGAGAGAATATTGACAAACTCACAATGGATGAACTACATGGGATTATCACATCATATGAAATGAGAACAGGACAAGAAAAACCTTCAAAGTATTAAAAGGAACTAAAAATCATGAACATTTATTGAATGGAAGAAACTCACACAAATCCGATGAGGAAGAAACAAAATTCATTAGGAAACTTAAGAAAGGATCTTGAAAATACAAAGGGAAGTTACCTTTCAAATGATTCAACTATGGAAAAATTGGAAAATTTTCTTCCAAATGTTCTTATCTCAAGGAAAATGATAGGGATGATGAAGAAGATTACAATCAAAAAGAAAATAAAAATATTAAATCCCAATACAAAAATAAATTCTATAAGAAAAATAAAAAAATTTATTCTAAAGAAGATAAGAGCTCATCTGACATGAGTGAAGATGGCCATACAAAGGTTCTATTTATGGGAATATAAACTCAAACTAACACTACTTAAGATAATGATTATGAAAATGAAGAAATTATAGAAGTTGAAGGAGAACTCATTAGTTCCCTCGAAGAACTAAGAAGATATAGAAGGAAGAAAAAATCAGTAAAAGAACAATTGTTAGATTATAAGAAAGAACAAAAATCAAGACAAGAAGAAGTTTCAAAGAGCATCAAGAAAATATAACAAATCATTGTTGATTTGAAAACTCAACTACAAGAAGCTAAAATAATTGAAGAAATCTTAAATAAACGACTTAATGACAAGGAATAAAACTGTGCAAAGTTAGAGGCTGAAATAGTTCTTCTAAGAAGGAAACTTGAAAAAGGAACTAACCTTTCAAAGTTTGAAAGTAGTTCAAAAATATTGGATGACATCCTTAATAGTCAAAGACCATCAAGTACTAAGGTTGTACTGGGTTATTGATCCGGATTATTTTCGGCACGAAATGAGAGCGAAGATATAACATAGAAATATTCAGAGATATTGCAAGAGAGACAACAATATAACAGAGATATAGCGGAAATATAAAAAGAGTCACAGATATACAGTAATACACGATTTCTATTAATGAAATAAATGTACAGAGACTGTAAAAGTATAGAGTGAAAGACTCGCTAGAATGGCAGTAGCTTATCTCTGAGAAGAGATGTGACGGCTACTCGCATCCGTGAGAAGATGATTACAATGAGGCTCTAGAGGATTTTTTACAATAAACGGGAATGCCAAAAGTACTAGACATCCAAAAACCTAACCCTAGGAGATGAAGCACCAAAAGTCATGTGGGCCCCGTTTGGGTAAGTGAGCACATCAACTTCCCGGGGTCGTAACTTTTGCATACGATCTCTGTTTTAGGCGTGTGATAGCTAGTTGGAAAGGTATTGTTGAGGAGATTCATTTTGGGGGCTCAATAATGCCTTTGGATATCATTGAGATCCTCTATCTTGAAAAATATTCATTTGGACCCTCAAAATGGCCCCGGAAGTTAAAACCTGCTAAAAATAGTAAATTGCCAAAATGGCCAGAAAACTGTTTTGAGCCATTTGGAAATGGTAGGTGGCCACCAATATCCACCTGGATCAGTTATGATCACAATAAAACTAATAAAGGCTTAAAATATTAAATACAAAAAAGTGATAAAAATCCAAAGACTTATGCAGATTCCGTTTAGAGCTCCTTCAAAAAAGAAAAGAACCAGATAAAGACCAAGTCTACTCAATGAATATCTTCACTCTCTATAAAAATAAATGAGTACATAAGAAATACTACTCCATGAAGAACTCCTCCAAAAAGGTATCAACAACTCTTTCTTGGCTACTATTTTTCTAGTCATAATTTTGGGCATAAAGCATTAGAATGCAAAGCTTATAAAAAGAACTATGAGAAAAGTGTTCAAGGATATGGCCATAGGAACAACGAGTTTAGTAGAAATCAAAGGAGTAGAAACTATAATTCATTTTTTCCACTACTAGATTACAACATTGAATGTTACAAATGTAACAATTATGGTCATAAGACTAGTAATTCCAAATTATTATAATCTACCATGAAGACAATTAATTCAAATTTTCTAAAAGAAAAGCATAAGAAGATATGGAAAGAAAAACAAAAAGAAACCAAATGTAAGGTAGCATTGTATGCCAAAGATAAAAGAAGTCAATGGTATGTCAACATAGGGTGCTCAAAAAATATGACAGGAGATCAAAACAAATTCCTCAACCTGGAAAAGGAGAAGAAATGAAAGATTACATTTGGATATGATGTCTTTGCCAAAATACTTGGTAAGGGGACAATTGGTACTAGAAATGACATAACTAAAGCAAACAATGTCCTATTAGTTGAAAATTTGAAGCCTAATCTCCTTAGTGTGAGCCAAACATGTGATTAAGGACACATTCTCATTTTTTACTCTAAAAAATGTGAGATTAGAAAAGAAGACTCTGAAAAATTAGTAGCTACTACAACAAGGACACCAAGTGATCTTTATATCTTAAATATAAAAAAAGAAGAAAAATGATGCATGAGTCAAATAAATGAAAAATGGTTATGGCATAGAATATTGGGACACATAAATTTTGATAATATGGTAAAAGTAAGTAACAAGGAATCTGTGAGAGGTATGCCAAATATTATAAAACCTTCAAACCCCATTTGTAATCACTTCCAACATGGGAAGAAAATAAAAATAAGATTCAAGACGAAAGAGTATTCTACCTCAAAACCATTAGAACTTGTTCATACTAACTTTTGTGGGCCAACAAGAACAAAGAGTATACAAGGAGAATGTTATTTTATTTTATTCATTGATGCCTATACTAGAATGGCTTGGGTGTGTTTTCTTAAAGAAAAATCAGAAGATTTTGAAAAATTTAAAGCTTTCATAGCACTGGTTGAAAATGAGACTGATCTAAAAATCAAGTGTCTGATTTCAGAGAATGAAGGGTAATTTAGTTCCAACAAATTCAATGAGTTTTATGAAACTCATGGAATCAAAATATACTTTTATCCTCAAAGAACTCAACAAAATGGATTTGTTGAAAGGAAAAATAGAATTATTCAAGAGGAAGCCAGAACTATGCTAAATGAAGCCAAGTTACTTGATATATATTGGAGAGAAGAAGTGTATACATATGTATACACACTTAATAGAGGACAACTTAGAGTTAACTATGACCAAACACCATATGTGTTATGGTATGGCAGGTCAACATCAGTTAAGCACTTCAAATTTTTTGGGAGCAAATGCTACATAAATAGAGATGATGATAATCTAGGAAAAATTGATTCTAGAACCGATGAAGGCATATTTATTGGTTACTCATCCACCAAAAAGGCCTACATATGTTATAATCTAAGGCTACACAATATTGTGGAAAGTAAAAATGTAAAAGTGGATGATATAAAAACAAAAGGGATCAAATCTCAAGTTAATCCACAAATTAATGAAAGAATAAGAGATGATGATGATGAAGAAAGTATAGATATACAAGAGAAAGACTCACGATGTGAAGAAGAAAATGAAGAAGAATAATCACAAGAAAATGAAGAAGAAGAGTCACCAAGACAAGATACAAAAGCACCACCAATGAGAGTACAAAGAGATCATCCGAAAGGTCTAATCCTTGGTAATAAAAGTGTTGTATTTGAAACAAGAAGAAAACTAATGTACAAATCATAACAAGCATTAATGTCCTTAGTAGAACCCACAAAAATTGTAGAGGCTAGTAAAGATGAAGACTCAATCAAGTCCATGAATGAAGAGCTAGATCAAATAGAGAAAAACCAGACATGGGAACTTGTCCCAAGACCAAAAAATAAAAATGTGGTAGGGACCAAGTGGATTTTTAAAAATAAATTTAATGAAGATGGTCAAGTTATAAGAAATAAAGTAAGATTGTTGTGAGAAGTGTATGCACAAGTATAAGGGATTGAATTTGAAGAAACCTTTTCTCCAGTTGCAAGAACAGAATCCATCAGATTATTTCTATCATACTCATGTTTTAATAATGTTAAAGTCTGTCAGATGGATGTAAAGTATGCATTTTTGAATGGAGACCTAAAATAATAAGTGTACACAGAGAATATAGAAGGATTTGAACAATTGGGAAAATAAGAACAAGTGTATAGATTGAAGATGGCACTCTACAACCTTAAACAAACACCCAAATCATGGTATGAAAAACTAGATAAGTACTTGCTGCAACGAAGATTCAAAAGAGGCATGTCTAACAACAATATCTATCTTAGAATTGAAAAAGAATTTTTTTTAGTCACAATGGTCTATGTGGATGACATCATATTTCGCTGCAACAATGATGAATCAAGTCATAAATTTTCTCAAGAAATGTCAAAAGAGTTTGAAATGTCTATGATTGGAGAGCTAACTTTCTTCCTTGGACTTCAAACCACTGGGTCACTGAAAGGAATGTTTATTACTCAGTCCAAATACCTAAAAGAGATACTTAAAAAGTTTGGAATGGGTGAAAGTGCACATGTTAGCACTCCAATGACAGCCAATTGCAAACTCAACAAGGAATATGAGTCACCTTCTGTAGATTCAACTCTCTATAGATATATGGTTGGGAGCCTACTATATTTGACTGCATCCAGACTTTATATCATGCAAGTAGTAGGAATGGTGGAAATATTTCAATCATCTCCAAAGGAATCACATTTCATGGATGTCAAGATAATATTCAGATATCTTAAGGGCACATCAGACTTTGGCTTATGGCATCCACAAAATAAAGGATTTGAACTAATTTTTTACACAGATGTTGATTGGGATGGTAGTGTGGATGAAAAAAAGAGCACCAGTGGAAATGCATTTTCTAATGGGAATGCCTAGTCTCATGGTCAAGTAGAAAATAATCACCAATTTCACTATCTGTAATGTCTCCACTTTGGGACATCATCACAGTGCAGATATTTATGATGATCAGAGTAGCCAGATGGAAGTTATAGTGAGTACAGGGGTATTTGAGAGGCATTGTGGGGTCCAACTTTCATTTCTCATCATATTCCATCATTATGAGCCATTCCGCATAGGTTGGCTTTGGTTTCGTTGCATTCCGACAATTTCCATGATTTTGACTATTTTGAGCTATAAGTCAATGAAATTCATTGAAGAGGTAATTTTGGGCACATTAGTTGGAGGAACCTCTCAGTGTAATAGCTCATTGGAATCGGGAGGAGCAACACTACAGGATGGTATGGCTAGAAATGACTTTCAGCGGCTAGTGAAGCCACAAGGAGAGATAAGGATCTTTTCATAGGTAAAAAGGGTAATTAATTAATTAAAGTGATTTAATTAATTAATTAAATATTAATAAAATGAAAGCCACTTTGGAGGGACAAGGTGAGCCAAAAGTATAAAAGAAAGGCAAGGGCCTCTTCTCATTCATTCATGTATGTTTATTAGTTTGATATCTGGCTTTAGCTAGTGAGCCCATCTCTTGGGGGTT
>SNQJ01S0002176.1:292990-308212 GCA_010110895.2 Picea sitchensis
CATATTTTGTATTAGCGGGAGCATTTTGTAGCAGCTCTTATCTATTGTCTATCTTCTTGGCCATCTGTTGAGCATTCCAGATCGACATCTTCATTGTAGCAGGTTTCTCTATTTTATGAATAAAGAATAATTGAGATGTTTTGTCTTGTCTATCTTATTGCATATGGTTGAGGTATGTTCCATGGTTATCTCTTTCTGTTATTTGCTGCATACACACATATACTAAAAGGTAGATCAACAAAGTGTTTGACAAAATACCACCACCAGGAAAAAAAAATTAAAATACACCAAAACAGTGATGATCCTTGCATAATGGCTTGGGATCATTACACTATCTACAACAGAGGCCAAATATATTGCATCTGTTGAATGTTTCACTCAAATATTATGGATGGTACAAACATGGGAGGATATTAAAATTGAAAGTAATCATCTGATAACTATCTATTGTGGAATTACAAGTTCCAACAACATCTCCAAGAATCTAGTCATGCATGTAAAGACCAAACATATACCCATGAAGTATCATTTATTGAGAGATCAAGAAATAATTCAAAGGAGTATCATTTCTTGAGTATGTTGGTTCAAAGGAGCATATAGTAGACATATTCACTAAACCAAAGCATTTGAACATATAATTCAAAAAATGGGAGTAATCTCCCTACAATAAAAAATAAAGAGGGCATGATGACAGGGGGAGAAATGTTGACAAGGGGAGCTGTAAAAAATAGAGGATGGAAAAAGGTTCACTGAAAAAATAAAAAATAAAAAAAAACAAATTGTTATTGACAGGAGGAGAAAGAATTAAAAATCACAAGTAAATTCACTCAAAACAAAAGAAGGTTGAGTAGGAGACAATTGGTGATGAACCTCATTCTGGTATCATAAGCCTTGACATTGATGTCAAAGGGGGAGAAAAGAATGGTAAAACAATTACTCATTGTTAGGGGAGTAATTTTTGTTATGATGTGTTTCCATGAATACCAAAGGGGGATATTGATGGAAATATCATGTGGGAATTGATGTCAACATTAAGAAAAGAATTACCATGGTGGAGTATGACATGGAAATGAAGTAAAATATACACGAATACTAAGCTACAAGAACATAATGGACTACCAGAATACATGGGATCACCTGGTGGAGTTCTTTGAAATAATGAAAGAATGAAAATAAAAGAATGATACAATTTAAATTACTACACTGGTCAAATTGAGTTGTCATGGTGACTGTATATTTTGTTGAGATAGGACCGTGATGAACAAAATGAATAATTTCGAGTTTCCCTCTTGAATACTTTCTCATGCATTATCATTTTAGAGTGTATTGAAATGGAAATTTGTTTATGTAGCATTGAGAACCCTTGAGTCTGTCAGATCAACACTGTAGTCGATATTTCATAACAATTTTTGGTCATAATGTTTTCCTGGATGAAGTTGGATGACCCTTCAAACCCAAACAATTTCTAGTAGCCACCAATGGTTAGATCCACGTAGGCAGTTAATTGTTGAATACATTTTCATTGATTTCAAAGGTCAGTAGGTGACCAAATATATGTCAAAGGTTAGTAAGTGATTAAATACAAAAGTGGAAAAGTTAAGTGGAAACGAAGTATACGGAAAAGTGGAAATGAAAGTGGACTAAATATAAATATGACTTTAATAAATAACAAAAGTTGAAAAGTTAGGTGGAAGTGGAGTTTACGTTAAAGAGAAGTAAATGGAATAAATAAAAAGGTAAAAGTGAAATTGGATTAAAGAAAAAGGTAAAAGTGAAAGCGAAGTTAAAGAAAAAGGGAAACAATGAAAGAGCACGTGGTATTTACAAACTGTTAGCACTCCATAAATCTATTTGGCTGATAAAAAGATGAGGAAGGTAACTTTTTCAACCAACTTTGAGACCCAAAACTAGCCTTTCAGATCTAGAGAGGGCTCTCTTAGAAAAGGCGCGGTCTCCGCGCAGGATATGGAATAGAAAACAATGGCTAGATTTAACACCGATGATAAAATATTTCTAGTTAGATTGGCATAGAAAAGTAGAACTCGGACTATGGAGTTGGTCTAAGGAAGAGACGAGACAGATGACTCAGTGACTCGATTCAAGAGGGAAAGGCTAGGTGAGAAACAACCTTCAGTGTAAACCATAAAGTGTGGCGGGAGAAAAAACATGGGAAGAAACTCAAGAGCACCGCTGTGGATGAATTCAGAGTTAGATTGAGAGGAAAACGTTTTGTCTAAGTGGCGCGAACAAGGGGCGCAGTATAGGGAATTTGTAGGTTCGAAAATTCGTTCTGAAATAGATGATATGAGATATGAAATAAGAGATAATAGGAAACACATATGCAGAGAAGGAAACACAATACATCTGACTATCACAACTAGAATATTTTCATCAAATCAGAGGACATTTGCATTAAATGTCAGTCAAAACTCAGACTACATACAATAGATTTGTTTCTCAAAATTGCCAACCAACCCTGCTTACATTGAAAAGATGAAATATATAAACGAGGGTTCCGCTTGGGCTGCCCTACTTTCTAACTGCTAACCCTAGACTAGGAAAAACTGTGCCACATGTGCTAGAGACTCTTTGAATGGAACTATCTAAAAGTAGGAAATAATCATGCATGCCTACTAACAACCCTCTTCAGGTTCACCATGAGGTCTGATCGTTGGTAAGGATCCGACGTAGGGAAAAATGTGTTGTTCTATCTCTTGATCGGGTATCCTAACGAACAAGTGTCTGTCCAAAAATTGTTATCTGCAATGTTGGTTTTGCCTTCCGTTATGCGCCTATTTTCCAGAGAGCTATGCGCAACAAATAGTTGTCTAATTCTTGGGACCGTTATCAAAATGGTGAGATGCTTCAAAGGACACATATTACTCAAAACTGTCGTGAAGAAGAATGTCACCTGTTAAACTTTCTCTTCTTGTGTGCTAGTAAGAGCCACACAGACTTCCCGTTCAGTTGTCTCGCACTCTTCGAGATGCTCCGTGTGCCTTTCTTATTCCAACCTTTGTGCCTCTCGCAGCTAGATAATAATGTTCTGAGCCTCTTTATGATTCCTTTTCAGCCACACCACGTTCCCTCTGTGACTCTGTGTAGCTGATGCTTCCGCGGTCTTGGTCACTAGTTATCATTTTAATTCCCTATTCTCCTGATAAAGATTGGAAATAGATAGCTTTGATTTCTTCAACTATTGATATGGCACTTCCTCATTTGTTCCCATGGAATTTTCTTTCTTTGTTCTAATCCTTCATTCCCGGATCGATTTCTTGACAAGCTCTAGCTGGGTGATGGGTTCGAGTAGTCCTTCAGCTGCCAGTTCGATGCGCGGTCCTTTTGGAATTCGATCCCTCGTGATATCCTCATTATTTCTTGGCCTACCCCTCCTCTAAGGCAGTTGCTTTTTGGAGGAGGAGGCTCCTGCCATCTCCCTCTTCTGTATGAATTTCTCTATTTGGGCTATTCCATGAATTAAACTGGTCTCTTCCGTAGGTGAAAAAATAGTTCCTTCCACGTTTTTAAGAATGGTTGTCGAAGGCAAGAAAGAATTCCAATCTCTTTGAGGTTCGAACCTCGTAGTTCTGCCACTCTACATGCCCTTTCCTGTACTCTGAGATGCCTCCATGGCACGACCAAGGTATATTATGTGTGCAACGTTTTGAACGAATGTATCAGGGAGCATCTATGAACCAATTGGATTGGCAAAGGGAAATCGCAAAAAACAATTTTGGCCAGGTTCTATGACTGGAGGGCACGCCAAGAATCTGAGATTTATAGTGAATCAACCAAGAGAGGAAAACATGATGGAAATCAATAAATTTATGGTGACAAGATGTTTCAAGTCGGATTTCAGGTTGTTCATGGCAAATCCCCACATGTGGGATGAAGGTGATATGGTTTTCTATGCATTTATAATGCGAACACTGCAATTATTCATTCCTTCGGTCTTCATGATGAACTGATAATAACTGTGGAACTTTTCGATGTGACCTTTATTAACCATTTGACTCGACCAGGGTATGTAGAAAATGGATTCTTAATGGGATTCAACCTTTTGGGAAAATACATTCCCATACCACGTGTACAGTTTCCGACTCTGACACCCTTTCCCATTTCCAAGGGCCAACCAACCATTTTCTGACTTCAGCCTCATGGCGTTACGTACCTAACTTCACATGTTTGGCGCATGGATCATTACGTGACTCAAAACCGACTCTAAATAGAAAGAAAAAAGGGGTCGCTAATAGCTGGCTCCAACGGGGATGTTATCCTCCCTGTGAGGTAGAAAATAACAGTAAACCCGGTGCCTGACCATTGGGATTTTTTTGACGTCTAGATACTAAGTAATATAAATGAAGGATGGAAAAAACCAACTAGACTCGATGACACAACTTCTAATACTTCAGCATAAACTTAGGGCCTTCACTTCGAGCTTCAATTTTCTGCTGACCTACCGACTCGACGCAAATTTAGCGACTATTTACAATGATGAATGACTCAAACAGACTTTATTACATCAAGTAGTGTTTGAGGAACCTGCCATTTAGAGGCCCCCAACCAAGACACTCTCCATCCGGTCCTTTCAGGAAATAAGCATTGTCTCCATAGTACGCACTGACTTTGTATGGTCCCATCCAAAGGTGATTGAACTTTCCATGTTTTCCTTTATCTTCATTTCTCATGCCCCATATTAGCACCAGATCTCCCACCTGAAGTTATTCTTGTTTGGAGTGTTTGTCAAAAGATGGTTTATCCTCCTATGTGCATAATTTGGCTTGACCTCCTTCTCTTGCAACAATTTTCTGACCGGTGGTCCTAGCGTAGTAGGGAAGATCGCGTTTGTGCCATAAATGATCTGAAAAGGTGATGTTGATATGGATTTTTTGGTGGTAATTCAATCTACCCATAACATGTAGATAAGCTTCTTGTGCCAGGCTCTCTTGTTGTCTTGCAAGAGCCTTTTGATGATTCTGGTAAGGTTCTTATTCGAGGATTCCACTAACTCGTTTCCATGTGGATAATATGTTGTGGAATGCCCCAAGTTTATGTTATAGTCTTTATACAACTTCTCCATCCTTTTAGACTTGAATGCAACCGCATTATCTGTTATGATCTTAACAGGACATCCGAACCTTGACAAAATGTTTGTCTCTAGGAACTGTATGATAACCGTGTTGGTGGCTTCCTTTGTGGGGATCACCTCAATCCACTTCATAAAATAAGCGGTGGCCATGAGAATCCATTTATGTTGTGCAGAAGACAGTGGGTTTATCTCTCCTATGAAGTCTAGGCCCCATTGCATGAAAGGCGCTTCAAATGAAATTGGCTTTAATGGAAGAGGTTGTATCTTTCTTCTCTCATCGAAAATCTGACACTCATGGTAGCTGGAGACCTCTTTATATATGTTAGCAAAAATCGTTGGCTAGTAGTAACCTGCCCTCAGGATATTGTGCGCGGTGGTCTTCCAATAATGGTGCCCTCCGCAGTTGCCTTTGTGAAACTCCTGTATGGCCTGTTTCGCCTTGTCTTCCAGTAAACAACTTAACAATATTCCTCTGGGATCTTTCCAATACAACAAATTATCCAAAACACAAAACTTGACCGCCTTCAGCTTGAGGAATCTTGCCTTAGTCTTGCTCACACCTAGTGGGGCCTAGAAATTTTCTAAAACATATATGATGTCTGCATACCACAACAAATCAATGAAACACTAAGGTATCTGCACAACTTTTTCTTCTTGGGGGCACTCTGACAGATCGACAATGAAGTTCATACCTACTGCATTGTAGTTCAATTGTGCCATCAACTTTGCGAGGCCTTGACCCTTGACCAGATTTTCGGCTTGATCTCAAGGTCATATTGTAACATGGATGCTATCCACTTCCCTCTCCTTCCTTCCGGGTTGGGTTGAGTTAGGATTTCCTTTACTGAATTGCTAGGCACACAGGCGATGACGTGGGAGTCCAATATGTACGTCCTGAATTCCTTTAGAGATTTTTCTAGGGCATATGCCTTCATTTCCATAATGTCATACTTTAGGGGAGCATCGCATAGTATCCGGATGAAGTAGACTATGGGTTTCTCAAAATCCTGTTCGTCCTTCTGCAACAGTACCCCAACAATAGTGTGTTCTGAGGAAAATGAAAAAAGGAGGAAATCCTTTATAAAGTTTGAGCTAGCTAGTACAGGGGATTTAGTCAGAGCCACTTTGATATATTTTAATTACTTCTTGGCCTCTGAGTTCCACTTAATATTGTTTCCTTTCCTGAGCATACAAGTTATATGTTTTATGATTTCCATCAGGATTGGGACAAATCTCCTCAAAACATTTACCTTACCCAGGAAAGATTGTACCTCCTTTTTACTGCACGGGGTGCATATCTTCAAGATCCATTCAACCCTACTGGGGTCTATTTTAATACCTTCTTTGGAAATTATGTGCCCCAATATTTTTCCTTCCTTCACCGTGAAATGAGATTTCTTCAGGTTCAGTGATATGGCGAACTTTCTGCACTTTTGGAAAACCCTCTTCAGGTGCTCGAGGTGTTGTTTGTCAAAGGAAGAATACACTGTGATTTAATCAAGATAAATCATGATGAATATATCCTTCTCATTAGCAAACGTGATTTCCATTTCCCTTTGAAAAGTGGCACCAATGTTCATCAGGCTGAATGAAATCTTGGCTTACATGAACGTTCCCCACGGAGTGGTGAAAGTTGTCTTTTCTTTGTCGTCTGGGTGGACCATGATTTTGTTATATCCTGAGAAACCATCCAACATGGAAATATTTTTAGACCCCACTACCTTTTGTAAGATGTAGTCCATTTTGGGAAGGGGGTAGTGGTCTTTGAGAGGCACCTTATTCAAATTTCAGAAATATACGCACAGTCTAATTTCACCACTTTTCTTTCTCACGGGTACTAAGTTAGCTACCCACTTCGAGAACCTTAAGGAAACAATGATTTTGGCATCAAAAAGATTATTTACCTCTTTCTCGATCAGCAGCAGTAACAGGGGGTTTATCCATCTCAACTTCTATTTGAAAGGTTTCTGATCTTCCTTGAGAGGGATAACATGTTGGATCACCTTTGTGTCATACACTTTCATATCATCATAGCTCCACGCAAAAACATCCGGGAAATCTTTCTTGACCTTTGGACTGAGTGCTTTTGATAATTTCACCATCTTCGGCTCCGCCTCGATCCCAATGTTGCAGTCTTATACTTCTTTTGCGCTGGCGATGATCTTGAGGTTCTTAGCCACATATTTTTCGTCAAACAACTTTTCTATCGGCACCAACCCCTTTAGAATAATATTGTTCTTCAGTTGAATTATATCCCTTCCCGCGATTTGGTTTCGGAAAGGGTCATCATCATTGCATGCATTTACACCCTCATCTTCATCGCCGCAGTATTCCCCATCAATGTTTGTGTTAGCAAACTCGTCTCTTATGAGGAGGAACCTTTCCACCTATTTATCATCATCAAACACCTGCCAGTGTTTGATGTTATTGGGTATTTCTAGCCTGTGCTTGACCTCGATTTCATATCTTTTATCTAGAAGAATGGAAATATTGAAAATTGAGGCCGAGATGGCCAACATGTCGGCGACCTGATTCTGTTCTCTGGGGATAGTAGTCACATCATACTCTAAAAATCCTTCGAGAAGGTCCAAAACCAAATTTTTATATGCACATAGTCTAGGGTGTTTGGTCTGATACACGCCCTTGACCTAATTTATGATCATCTTGGAATCTCCATGCAATGTTATCCTCTGCGCGCCTAGTTCTTTCAAAACTTGTAGGCCCAAAATTAGCACTTCATACTTGGCCATGTTGTTAGTGCATTCAAACACGATATTGCACGAATGAAACTTCGTGCTTGTTTTAGGGGGGCTTACCCATATACCAGCCCCAACACCTTCTTGGCTGACTACACCATCAAAACTCATGTTCCACACCCAGTCTTCTGTACGATCTTCTAAGTCAATAGACTCAATGGTTTCCTGCATGGTTTTGTCATATAATGTCGTGGTGGTCATTGATCCTTCTTCTTTGAAGCTAATATCATTGTAGAAAATAGATGAACCCACTTTGGTGTCGACAACATATATAGGATGGTTGTGAGGTTGCATTTTCCTGCTTACCATGTATTTCAGCAACACTTCCCTGTACAACCTTCTATTGTGGCCAAACACAGGAATAATGGCCTAGGTCATATCCATCTGCAACGTGCCCGTCATCTTTACATCCCACGATCTCAAGAGTAGCATGCCAAACTTTGGAGGTATGTTTGTGACGACTATGTCCATGGCCATGTTATTGGTGGGGATTTGGGCCAACGATATGACCAGGATTTGATTAGGCCCAAACATTTGACTTTCTTCAAATCGAAAGAGAAAAGTTCCTTGTATGGTCTGGTGACTTCAAGACCCAGCTCGTCCATGACCACCTTCAGCATGAGATTATGTGATGCGTCGGAATCAAGAATGGCATTATGCAAGTTCAGATCATGGATCTTCATACTGACATAAAAAGGGGGTACATCTTCATCATCTCTCGCCTCTTCGACGTGTGGACTAAACAAAATAGTAGGGTGGTCATCTTGAATGTTCAGCGTTTCGGAGGCCCCTCCCATTTTCATCATATTTATGATTTGTTCCCGATACTCACCTTCTCTAATCAACTCATTGAATGAGATGGAGATTTTGATTTTTTCCATTTCGTGTTCAAAATTGAAAGGGGGCTAGGCTTTTTCTACCTCTTTTTCGCTCGTCTCTTGGCCTGTCTCCGGGGCATTTTGGGGGAATTTCCTTCTTTGACTTCCTCTTCTCAGATGCATCCTTGGCTACACTATCCAGTTTCGGTTGGCTCATGGAAGGTGTGTGCACAGTAGGCTTCTTCACAGACATTCTTTCTCTCGCAGCAGGCATGTTTCCCATGGACATTCTTTCCATCATCATTTCCATGGTCTTCATCATCATGTCAAATTTGTCGTCTGAGGACTGCAATGTCGATGACTGTGCATCTCGCTGGGGTATTTTGTCACCCCGATTGAACTTCAGTTTGATTTTTCCCTACACCATCATGTTCACTTCGACTTCGACATTGTTACTCATTATGGAATCCAAGTTTGTCGATCTTCTTTCTCTCAGCAGCAGAGCAAAGTCATTGTCAAGAATCTGCGTATCGCAACTGTGTAGCACTGGGAGGGGCTTTACTTCGGTAGGTATGGAGTTGTAAACCTTAAAAAAATGAGCTGAGAACTCTTGCACCGTTTCCTCCAGTGCTTTCTTCATGTTATTGTATTGTGTTAGCAACCGCAAAGGGTTTTTCTTGTCCCCCCATTTATTCAATAAGGACCTTTCAAATGTTGTGAAGTTCCAAATTCTTGTAGGTGGGAGTGATTTGAACCACTTTATTATGTCTCCCGAAAGGATTTGCGAAAAAATTCTCATCTTTGCATCTGCGTAGTCTACCTCCTCCAAGTTGACAAAGTCGTTAAACCAGTCGAGGTGTTTCTCGGCGGAAACATTTCGCTCAGCATCGTAGAGTCTGATTATTTGGCCATAATTCTGAGGTAAGTCATGTAATTGGGTCGGAAGGACGAGGGGGCAAATCTAGCAGCCATAGCCCTAGGGGGATTTAGATTTTTGGAGGTATTATTTGTCACTAGGGATTGAAAGTTTTTCTGGTCGAAAACAGTCTTGTCCAAACTGGTTTTTGACTTAGCCTAAACAGAGTTTGCTCTAAAATGGTGTCAAACTCTGGGTCATCAATTCTCTGCATGCCGTTTTTGGGCAAGGACAAAATTCTATCCAGGAAATAGAACGGGTCTAACACCTTCTCTCTAGCCTTGCACATAATATTCTCTGGGTCATATATGGGCTCAAAGGGGTTTGGGTCAGGATTCACTTTGGTGTAAAAATTCTTTGGAGATAGGTTTCCTGAGTAGTGCTACTTGGGGGCTATTGGTTTGTTTGGACTAGAGTCACCAAGATAAAGGTTTCAACCGATATGCGTGTTTTTCCCTCTGTTACCCTCAGGGGTCAAACTGCAATGTTTTTCATTCTCCCGGGGAAAATATTTTCAACTTCATCCCCAACAATGGAGCAAGAATGTTAACACTCCATAAATCTATTTGGTTTATAAAAAGATGACGAAGGTAAATTTTTCAACGAACTTTGAGACCCAAAAGTAGCCTTTCGGATCTAGAGAGGGCTCTCTCAGAAAAGGTACGGTCTCCACACAGGATGTAGCTTTGCAAACAATTCCTAGATTTAACATTGATGATAAAATGTTTATAGTTATATTGGCGCTGAAAAGTAGAACTCAGGCTATGGAGGTGGTCTGAGGAAGAGACAGAACAAATGACTCAGTGACTAGATTCGAGAGGGAAAGGCTAGGTGAGCAACAACCTTCAGTGTAAATCGTAAAGTGTGGCAAGAGAAAAAACACGGGAAGCAAATCAAGAGTGCCACTGTGGACGAATTCAGAGTTAGATTGAGAGGAAAACGTTTTTTCTAAGTGGCATGAACAAGGGGCCCAATACAACAAATCTGCAGGTTCAAAAATTTGTTCTGAAATAGATGGTATGAGATATGAAATAATAGATAAGAGGAAACACATATGCAGAGAAGGAAACACAACACATCTAACTATCACAACTAGAATCTTTTCATCAAATTATAGGACCTTTGCATTAAATTTCAATCAAAACTCAGACTACATACAATAGCATTTCTTTCTCAAAATTTCCAACCAACCCTACTTACATCGAAAATATGAAATATATAAACAAGGGTACTACTTGGGCTACCCTTCTTTATAAATGCTAACCCTAGACTAGAAAAAACCATGCCACATGTGCCAGAGACTCTTTGTACGACACTCTCTAAAAATAGGCAATAATCATGCATGCCTACTAACAACCGTCTTTAGGTTTTCCACGAGGTCTAATCGTTGGCCAGGATTTGACGTAAGGAAAAATGTGTCGCTGTATCTCTTGATTGGGTATCCTAATGAACAGGTGTATATCCAAAACTTGTTGTCTGCAATGTTGGTTTCGCCTTCCATTATGCACCTATTTGTCTGAGAGATGTGCGTAGAAAATAGATGTTTGATTCTCGGGACCATTATCAAAATGGTGAGATGCTTCAAAGGATGTGTATTACTCAGTGAAGAAGAATGTCTCCTGTTAAAATTTATCTTTTTGTGCGCTGGAAAGAGCCACGCAGACTTCCCGCTTCAGTTTCCCCACATTCTCTGAGATGCTCTGTGTGCCTTTCTTCTGCTAGCCTTTGCACCTCTCACAACTGGACAATAACATTCTTAGCCTCTTTAAGCTTCCTTTTCATCCATGCCACGTTCCTTCCATGACTCTCTGCAGCTGATGCTTCTGCGATCTTGGTCGCTAGCTGTCGTTTTAATTCCCTGTTCTCCTGATAAAGCCCGGCAATAGCCACCTTTGCTTGTTTCAGTTGCTAAGATGATGCTTTCTCATTTATTCCCATGGCACGTGCTTTACTTTTTCTGATCCTACATTCCTAGCTTGATTTACAAGCAAGATCTAGCTGGGTGATGTGTCCGAGTATTTCTTTAGTGGCCAGTCTAACGCATGGTCCTTCTGGAATTCGAGCCCTTGTGATATCCTCATTCTTTCTCAGACTACCCCTCCTTCAAGGTAGCTGTTGTTTGGAGGAGGAGGATCCTTCCATATCCCTCTTCTATATGAATTTCTCTATTTCGGTTGTTCCGTGACTTAAACTGGTCTCTTCTGTAGGTGAAAAAATAGTTCCTTCCACATTTTTGGGAATGATTTCTACAGGCGCGAAAGAATTCCAATATTTTTGAGGTTTGAACCTCGCAGTTCTACCACTCTGTGCACCCTTTCTTGTAGTCTGAGAGGCCTCCATGGCACGACCAAGGTATATTCTACATGCAACATTTTGAATGAATGTATCGAGGAGTAGCTCTGAACCAATTGGATTGGCAAAGGGAAAATGAAAAAAACAACTTTGGCCAGGTTCTATGACTGGAGGGCATGTCGAGCATCTGAAATTTATAGTGAATTGGCCAAGATAGGAAAACATGCTGGAAATCAATGAATTTATGGAGACGAGATGTTTCAATTCGGATTTCAGGTGATTCATGGAAAATGCCCACGTGTGGGATGTAGGTGATATGGTTTGTTGTGCATGTATAATGCGAACGCTGCAATTCTTCATTCCTTTGACCTTCATGATGAACTGATGATAACTATGGCACTTGCTGATGCAACCTTTATTAACCATTTGACTCAACCAGGGTACATAGAAACTGTCTTCTTAATGGGATTTGGCCTTTTGGGAAAAATCATGCATGTACCACATGTACAGTTTTCGACTCTCACACCCTTTCCCATTTCCAAGGGCCAACCGACCATTTTATGACTTTAGCCTTACGATATTACGTACCTGACTTCACATGTTTAGGCGCATGGATCATTACATGACTTTAAACTAACTCTAAATAGAAAGAAAAATGGCAGCGCTAACACAAACCATGGTGGTATTTATCTATGGTAAGGTAAAAAGTGAATTAAATCATGATAGTCAAAATCTATTGAACCAATTGAAAACGTGGCTAAATGATCTAAAATGAACAATGGTTCCTTGACATTGTATTAATTAAAATAATATCATTAATATCTTATATTGAAAAGACATATACTTATAATAAAGAGATGCATTCCTATATTGAAGAGGTGCAATTGTTCAGTTGTACATGACCATTGGAAGACTATATAAATGAAAATTCTTATTGAAAGAGGGAGTTTCTCTATGCTTGAAATCTGAAGATCAATAACAGATTCAGAAGACAAGAAAGTAAATGAAGATATGCAACATAATCCAAAGAAGATTATGAAGATTTGAATATTGAAGTAGTTATCATAAAAAGGGAGGTTGGGTGGTGCTAGGGCAGGTTGGATCTTGCAAAGGAGGTTGAAACCTCCTTCCAGTTGAAGCTGGTAAACCAACGTGTTGCAACATCTTTTTAGTTATAGTTGAAGATACTAGAGAGTTCGTACTTCCCTCTAGTCCATGCTGGTAAAATCTAGGGGGTTGCATCCTCCTTCTATTTGCTGCTAGTAAAACAAAGAATTGGTGTTTCCTTTGAGTTGCAACTCATAAATTAAATGTAATCTTTATTGAAAATAAGAAGAAAATTTGTGAAGTTGGGTTTTCCACGTTTAAATTCTGTGTATTGTATCTTTTTGTTGATCACTTACTTTGATTTGATAAAATTAATAATTAAGTGGTTTTAAATTGTTGAAAAACGATAACACTGATTCACCCCCTGATGCAGACCCCCAAAACCCTCGGGTCGAGGTCTGCTCATGTTAGGACCATACAATGTACCTTTTTGCTCACACTTTTTTCTACCTTTACACCCTTGTTTCACTCACATTTAGACTCACATTATCACCTTACCCTATCTTTCCAAAGGTATACAACGTCTCTTCTCTTTACTATATGTTTAATCTGTTTTCCATATAATTTTACATTACTCTCGTACTTAACCATTGATCAGAAATATATAAGTGTTGAAAAAATTCAAACTACAAATTAGCATTGAGGCCTGTTGCTGAAATAGTCAAAGCACACAAACCCTGTGGTTGAAACAGTCTGTAGTCTATGATGCTGAAACAACAACTCACACAGAAGAAGAAGCTACACTCTCTGTGGTCTACGATGCTGAAACAACAACTCAGACAGAAGATGCTACACTCTCCGTGGACTACGATGCTGAAACAACAACTCACACAAAAGATGTTACACTCTCTGTAGTCTACGATGATGAAAAAACAATGAAGCGGTTACATTGACCACAACAACCGCACCTTGAACCAGAATTAACCATCGATGTCGTGTGACCACGTGCTGAAACAGTCAGAACGCAAATCCCGTTGCTGAAACAGTCCATGATTTGTGATGATGAAATAGCATACAACAATAGTAACGAGAAGACAAATAAAGAATTTGTTACTCCAACTGAAACAACAACACCCCACTCAGCACCTTTTCAACTATTGTAATAGCATTCTATTATGGGAGACTAGGATGTCCTATCCCAGTATAGAGATTTGATCCGACTAAGAATAGGACTCAAATGTACACATGTAATTTGATTATCAAATTGTATCGAGGGGATTCTCCTGTTTAAATAAGAGGAAATCATCATTAGAGGAAACCTTCTTTTTAAGAAGAAAGGATTTTACAGAGAAGGACGTGTTTTACTTCAGATTGTAATATGATACAGTTGACAGATGAATAAAAGATTGTTCTGAGCATTTCTCTCTAGTTCCTTTCATTTCAGGGGAATCTTGTGAGAAGGGAGCGCCCACCTTCTTCACAAGATTCACCCATTATCTTTGTAGTGTGTTAGTGTTATTTTTGTTCATGCCTTGATTAAATTCTGTTTTGCTAAAACACTACTTTATTGAACTCTGTTTTGCTGAAACACTACTTTATTGAACTCTGTCTTGCTGAAACTCTGCTTTACTTATTGTTACATTGTTTTCATATGATTCATGCTTAGGTAACTATTAATCATTCTAGTTAGCAATCCTGTTTAGTGAATTTATGGAAGCTTGATAATTAGGGATAGGTGTTGAAGATTCCTACTTGGGGAATAGGGTCATGTTATCTGTTAGGGAATATTTACCCTTCAGTGTGTGTTAATCATTTTGATTAGTAAGGAGTTCATGAAAGTGTGATGATCAGAAACAGGTGCTGAAGATTCCTGCTTTGGGAATAGGGTCCTATTCTCTGGTTGTAGAATAGTTTGTCTTTCCTTTTGTAGTGTCTTGAAAGATTTCTTTTCCAGGTTGTTATTTTCTTAATGTAATCCAAGATTCTTTGGACAATTATTTCTTTAAACATTGAACTCTACAATAGGTAGATTGCTTTCCTGTAATTCAAGTTAGAACTTCAGTTTGTTCGAGGCAAAGTGTGATTAATATGTTTTTACTACAACTCTAGGTTTCTTTTCAGATTGAGCATATATAGTGTGTGATTACCTTTGAAATAAACAGACTTCCCTAGGTTGACAATTTATGTAGCACTTGATTGTTTAGTTAAATAAGCAATTATAGTGACCAACATTTTGGCGCCGTTGTCAGGGAAGGTAATTGTAGATTTCAAAAGCACTTATGATTTTTCAGATACAAAGATTGC
>SNQJ01S0002177.1:24390-39251 GCA_010110895.2 Picea sitchensis
GCCATGTGATTTTATTTAAAATTTGATAAAAATTTAGAAGAATAGTTGAATTGTATATTTTAATTGTTGAGATTGCACAAAATTACAGTCTATCAAAGGTTTCTTAAGGAACTTAATCAATTTAAACATTTAAAACTGCAATCTAAGTAAGAAAAAACTATCATTTCACCAACACTTATGTTTAGTGATGATTACCAAAAAAACATAAAACCTTTAGACTGGTACTTTTGACATGCCAAATAGATAAAAACATAGACTATTTAAACTTGTTCTTTTCAAAAAAAATTACATTACATCATTGTTTGTTTGAACTTCAAACTTTGATAAAAAAATTTAAAAAAATAGTTGAATTGTATATTTAAATTGTTGAGAGCACAATTGCAGTGTATTAGAGGTTTGTTTGAAGTTTAAGACATGTGCTTTTAATCTGGTCCCTGTATAGCGTATCATTAATTTTGTTTAAAATTTGATAAAAGTTTAGAAGAATAGTTGAATTGTATATTTTAATTGTCCAGATTGTACAAAATTACAGTTTATCAAAGGTTTTTTAAGGAGCTGAATCAATTTAAACATTTAAAACTATAATCTAAGTAATAAAAAAATATCATTTCACCAACATTTATGTTTAGTAATGATTACTAAAAAAACATAAAATCTTTAGACTGGTACTTTTTACATGTCAAATAAATAAAAACATAGATTAATTAAACTTGTTCTTTTCAAAAATTTACATTATATGATTGTTTGTTTGAACTTCAAACTATGTGAAAAATTCCATTACATGATTGTTTGAACTTCAAACTATCAGTCTAAATAAGCCTAATGATAAAAAACCAATTTATATCTGGTTTAACAGTAACTTTAAAATTAAATTATTATTAATATTCTATGCATACCTTTTATACACACTTTGATACCAGGATTTCAAAAATTGAGAATAAGCAATTATAATTTTGACAAACAAAACCTCACATTAAACAAAAGTAAGTAATTTGTAGATTGATATTTATGTTTCTACCAAAAGCAAACTATATTTATGTTTCTACCAAAAAAAACTAGCTCAACCTATGAATCCAAATATCTTCTAAGTTGCAATATCAAAAGTGACCTCCTCCTGCAAGACCTTTCTATTAGTACCCACATTTTGTCTTATTTATTTCCTTTCCTTTTGCCGTGGTAATGTTCAGAATCTGGTCCCCCGGGAATGTCCTGGTGATGTTGAGAATCTGGTCCCCCAGGAATGTTCCTTTTTGGGTAGGCTATTTTGCGCCCGATCTCTGTTTCTCTTATTCTTGATTGTACATTTTCGCTTTCAGTGTCGCCCCCAGTACCACGTTGATGATAACGGCTATCCTGAAATTAGTAAGACGAGTTAGGAACGAATCAGAAAAAGAATACAGAATATGAAGAATTTGTTCATTGTCTCGACCTTAGGCGGAGCTTGTTCATGTAGATTCGAGTATGTGACGGCAGCTTCATCTTTACTTTCACGGTAATGCTTTACTGCCAACATTTCCTGTTCTGTAGTCGTTGTTTCCAATTAATTGGAGATTAGTATATCAAACAAAAAACATCTCAAATATTGATCATCTAGTATCAAACGGATTAAAGAAATATAATGTATAAAGTTAATGATTGCATTTAAAAAGGTGAGATTTATATATCTTAACGTGATCATGTGTACCTGTAAAACCTGTGGCCAAATTGTAACATGTATAATTAGATAATTATGTATCATTAAAAAAAACAAATATTAAACATAAATTAACTATTTTTTAAAATTAAGTATGATGTTACATTATTTATAAGGGAATTATAATTAACTAAAAACTTAAGTCTGCCTCAAAAATCTTGAAATTATATCAATAAAAACTAAAGACATAACTATAACTGATAAGTATAAATGTTGTCATATAATTTATTTTTATCTTAACTTCTAATGTGATAATTTCAAAGAGTGCAACACTAATTCGTATGCTAATCGTGTTCCCAATAGTGGTGAAAAGCCCTTACTTTTGGTAGTAACGGTCATAAAGCTCTTAGAGCGGCCGGACAACATTGCCATTTGAAAGAGTGCAACACTAACAAGCAACGCCAAGGTGAAAATTGCAATGCAACTAAGTTGGTTCGCCATTGCGTCAGTCGATGAGCGATGGAATATAGCCGAGGGAGAGACTCAATTTAAGAGGCGATATAATGCTGTACTATCGATGTCCCTGTCAAATTTGCATCAGTCTATTAGCCATGGTATCCATTCAAATCTGGCGTGAATTTTGCATGTCTCCTCAATGGCGTAAAAAATCTATGTAAATATGAAGAGAGTCCAATAGCGTTTTTATCTTTATAGCATTTTCCACCCATTCCTCATTAATAATATGAGATATCCTCCCTTGCATACCACTAATGAGTGGGCTTTTAGCCATTTGTGCATGTTGACTCGTCTTAAGGCCCATTTTACCTGTCATTGAAGGACATCAAGGGGCGGCATGGGAAACGAAAGGGTGTCGGTTCTAAATTATCCAATAAACACGTAGAGTGTCCAATACAAGTTAAGATTTCCTTATGTGTTAAAGTGAACTTGCATAAATAAATATTTCCTTTCTAATTTGCTTTACATAGAAAACTATAAACGTTATAATATGTTTTACATAGAAAACAATAAATTGTCCAATACAAGCCCAGAATAAAGTTTTAAATATTAAGGTTTGCTCTGACTTTTGCGACTAGACCATTTAGCTTTATATATTAAGGTTTCCTCTCTGACTTTTGCGACTACAGCTTTTAGCTTTTGCAACAATTCAACTGTTCCAAAATGCGTATATATCATTAAACAAATTTTGGTAAGGTTAAGTAGCATTAGCTTTCTTTAATGCGAAAAAATATATGTAGCATTAGCTTTGTTTAATGCGAAAAAATATATATGAATGTTGTAGAATGTTAATCGCCCACTTAAACGTTATACCAGATGGAGGATGCCCTCACAAAATCGAAAATCCATTTGTTCGCTCGAAGATGGATGGAATTAAGGTTTCTTTTAATACGTTGATTGTAAGCGAGGATGTGAATCGTAATTGGAGTCCATAGTCTTTAACTTGTTAATGTGAGTGTATATTTTTCAAATTCAGCATACCAATTGAATTTTTTGGTTTCTTTATGTTTAAATAAAGAAGAAATATTCAAGTATTTGTGAAAAACTGAGGTCAATCAGGCTTCAGGATTCTACGATTATAAATGTCAACAACCAACACACATTAATTCCTGAATCGCGAAAATACGAATGGAATGTGGGCCTGGTGTTTTTCGGGATTCGAGGTTTGCAAACCCTCAATACAAAACAACACGCAACTTCAAAATGCGAAATGCAAATAGGGTGTGGGCCCAACAATTTCGGGTTTAGGCGTTTGGTAAAGCAAAGGAACTTCAAAATGCGAAATAACAAATTAAAATGTTTTTCCAAATCATATACGCTTCAACAAATAATTTTGAGATAAATGCAATCAAAATGCGAATTTTGAGATAAATGCAATCAAAATGCGAAATAACAAATTAAAATGATTTTCCAAATCATATACGCTCCAACAAATAATTTGGGGATAAATGTAAAACCAGATTGTCAATAGGTAAAAACAAGAAATTACTGCGTTTGTTTAAAAATGAATTTTTATCAAAAGATAAAATGAATTTACAAACTCAATAAAATATAAGCACAAAGCATACCTCTGATTCAATTCAAGAAATGCTTTCCAACTATCTCTCCAATTTACAATTTAGACTCTGGTATTTAAACGCAGAAAATTGCCCCTTCGATCTTCTAAAAGATTTTAATCAAGGCACTGATGGTGTCTTGTGGTCTGCAAAGGTTAAGGTGGCCACCGTTTAAGTTATGTAAAACAAAAATTGTAATCGGTGGTTTAATCCTCGAGTCTTGAAGGGTCAAGATGACCACCGATTCACCGTTTGCAAAGAGGCGGTGAAATGATTACTTCCTAACATACTCCCTCTTAATCATTTCAGAAAAAAAATAAACTAAAACTATGTAAAAGAAAATTGTTGTAAACAATGCATTACAGCTTGCAGACCCCAATATTTTTTCTATGAATTTGAAACAGTTCATTTCCCAAAGGCTTAGTAAATATGTCTGCAAATTGTTCTTCAGATCTGCATAACGGAACATAAATCTCCTTACGAGTTACCAACTCTCCAATGAAATGATACCTTGTATCAATGTGCTTACTTTGTTTGTGAAAAATGTGATTCCTTGACAATGCAATGGCAGACTTATTGTCACAGACAACCTGGGTTGCATCATTCTGGTTATGCAACAATTCATTCAAGACCCTTCTCATCCACATAGCTTGACATCCAGCTGCAGCGGTTGCAACATACTCTCTTCAGTGGAAGATAGAGTCACAATGGGTTGTTTCTTTGATGTCCATGCCACTGCTCCAGATCCAAGACTAAAAATATACCTACCTGCAAAATCACTATCAGCATATCCGATCAGCGCAAAGTTTAAGCTTGATGTGTATCGGATACCAAAATTAGTTGTTCCAGCAACATATCTCAAGATCCTCTTTCCTGCTTGCCAATGAGTACTCTTTGGAGTCTCCATGAGTTTGGAAATAAAACTCACAGCAAATATAATGTCAGTTATGGTTGTTGTTAAGTACATAAGGCCTCCAACCAACCTCTTATACAGGGAAGGATCAACATATGATCCTTCATCATACTTGCTCAGTTTAATACCAGTTGCCATTGGTGTTGCAGTTGGCTTGCAATTCAACATTCTAAACCTTTTCAACACTTCATTTGCATAGTTAGTTGGACAAATGAAAATGCCATCATCAGATTGATCCACTTCAATTCCAAGAAAAATTTTCATCAAACCTAAATGAGTCATATCAAACTCTGTTTTGATGGCATTTTTAAAGTTTTCTACAGATAGATCTCCAGTAAAAATCAGGTCATCAACATACAAACAGACAATCAAAATTTTACCTTCCCGGTTCACCTTTGTATACAGAGTTGGTTCAGTTGGACTTCTGTTGAATCCAACACTAATTAGGTATTCATCAATCCTTCTATACCAAACTTTAGATGCCTACTTCAATCCATATAAAGTTTTCCTTAACTTGTAAACATTATCTCTATGTTTATCAATCTCATAACCCAGAGGTTGTCTTACATAAACTTATTCTTCCAAATATCCATTTAAAAATCCAGACTTGGCATCCATCTAATGCGTGATCCATCTATTCTGAGTTGCAATAGCTAAGACCATCCTTACTGTGTCAATCCTTGCTACAGGTGCAAAGGCTTCATTGTAATCAATACCGGCTTGCTGACTAAACTCCTCAGCTACAAATGTTGCCTTGTACTTTTCAACTTCACCATCTACATTCAGCTTAGTCTTATAAACCCACTTAACACCAATTCTCTTCTTACCTTCAGGTAAATTGACAAGATCCCAAGTGTTATTTCTTTCAGTGGAATCAATCTCGTCATCCATTGCTTTTATCCATACATCATCTTTAGCAACTTCATCATAACTTACAAGATCATAAGCTATAAATGCAAAATTTGAAATCTGATCTACTTCTTTATTTTGATCACACAATTCTCTTAAACTTCTAGTTTTTTTTCCTTTAAATCTATTTTTCAATGAAGCTAAAGTAGGATCTAATTCACTGCTTACCTGTGAATCTGTTTGATGTCCACCATGTCCACATGGCTCACCACGCTCATGAGTTATTGGAATTCTAAATTGAGATGGGTTGAAATCTGGTGATAGCCTTGTTGGACTTCTTTCTACAGGCACGTGTGCATGTGGAACCATCTGTCCATCATCTTCAGCCTACTCATCTCCATCATCATCTTCACGGGGTAACACATCTCCCTCTGAAATTGATTTGTCAATACTTCCATCTGAGGCTTCATCTTCTTTAAACTGAACATCTATGTTGATTACATATTTCTGAGTGATGGGATTGTAGAGATTATATGCCCTAGACTCTTCATTGTTCCAACAAAAATACATCTCCCACTTCTGTCATCCAACTTCCTCCTCCTTTCTGTAGGTACATGTGCAAATGCAACACATCTAAAAATTCTGAAATGAGAAACATTGCAAGGCTTACCATCCTAAGCTTCCCGAGGTACACGATCCCTCACGGTCTTGGTCAGACTTCTATTAAAGATAAAAAAAGAGAAAAGAACCACATCTCCCCAATATTCATTTGAAAGATGCTTCTCTTTCAACATGCTTTGAGCCATATCCATGATGGTTTGATTCTTCCTTTCAGCCACTCCATTCTGTTGTGGAGTATATCGAGGAGTAAACTACCTTTTAATTCCATGAAGACCACAAAATTCAATGAATTCATTCAATTTATACTCACCTCCTCTCTCAGACCTGAGGATATTAATGGTTCAACCACTCTCATTCTCAACCATAGACTTAAATTTCTTAAAAACATCAAAGACTTCATACTTCTGTTTCAACAAATACAACCAAGTCTTCCTACTAAAATCATCAATGAAAGTTATAAAATAAACACAACCAGTTAAAGAAGGTGTTTGCATAGGTCCACATAAATCTGTCTCGCCAATTTCCAAAGGAGATTTTTCTCTGTAGGAAACACGTGAAACAAATTTCTCTCTACGATGTTTTCCAGGTATGCAGCTTTCACAAAAGCTTGTAGGTTGTTGAATACAAGGTAACCCCTTCACCATCTATTTCTTCTGTAACAAATCTAACCCCCCAAAATGTAAATGACCATATCTCAAATGCCATAACCAAGATTCATCTAGACTTCCTGCTTTATAAGCATTCGAAGAACCACTCAAATCATTTCACATAAAAAGTGGAAACATTCTATTCTTGGTCATCTCTACTCTTGCAATCAACTGTTTCCTGGGAAATTTATCATAGATAACTTACATACCTTGTTGTTGAAGAACACTCTATACATTTTCTCCAACAACTGTCCAACACTGATAAGGTTGCATTTTAAACCAGGCACAAAGTAAACATCATCAATATTTCTTCTCTGACTGTTCTTAGTGTAAAATGGAACTATACCTTTACCATTGACTGTAACCTTACAGTCATTTCCCAGTTTGACTTCAGACTGAATACTAGTATAAATGGAAGAAAATAAGTCTTTATTACCAGTCATGTGGTTACTCCAACCACTATCCAAAAACCAAATATCATTTGCACATTCCTGAGTGACGTTACAGGTCAAAAACACAGGATTTTTATGATCCTGAGACTCATTTTTGATATGTGCAGAGTGCTTTCCAGCATCTGCCTGTTTCTTCTAACATTTGTTAGAAAAATGCCCAAACTTCTTACAATAATAACATTGCACTTTAGTTTTATCATACCTTTTATTTTCTTTCTGCCAAGGTTTGTTTTTGCTCCATATTAAATTAGGATGATTCTGTTGGGACTTCTGCTCAGACTCTGATTCAGCTCTGTTGTCCCTTAGGCCAGGAAATTGACCTCCTCTTCCACGAGTATGAAACCTTCCTCTGCTTCTGCCTCTGGTAACATGTAGTTGGGATTTGAAAGCATGCTCCAATGATCCTTCTTCATATCTAGATATCCTAGATTCATGAACAACAAGAGAACCGGTTAACTCATCAATTTGCATTAAACTTAAATCTTTAAATTCCTCTATGGGAACAACAACATCCTCAAACTTCTTGGGCAAACTTCTCAGCACTTTCTTAATAACTCTTTTATTCTCAACATCATCTCCATACTACCTGAGTTGGTTCACAACACTCATTACTTGAGTTATGAAAGTATCGACACTTTCATTATCCTTCATCTTCAGATTTTCGAAATCCCTTCTCAAGTTTTGCAACTTGATTTTCTTCATCTTGGACACACCTTGATAGCAAGTTTCAAGAATGTCCCAAGCCATCTTTAAATATGAAGCACTAGCAATCTTTATAAAAATGGATTCATTTAATCCTTGTTGGATTAATCCAAGGGCTTTGTTATCCTTCTTCGTGTTTTCCTTCAACAAAACATGGTCAGCATTAGAGAGAACCAATTCTGCTGCAGCATTAGCTGGCTCGGCATAACCATCAATAACATAAGTCCACAAATCCTGAGAACACAAAATCGTCCTCATCCGAATGTACCAAGAGTCATATGACTTCTCACTGAGAACAGGAACCTGAATTTGAGAAGAACTAATACCAGACAGAACCATTTATAAAAATTGACAGAAATTAAATAAACCTTCATGCAGAAAAATATGAGAATAAATATTTTTTTTTGGCACTGATAGGAATAATCTGCAATGAACTAAGCAATTGTCGAATGAACTGTAAGCTCTGATACCAAATGTGAAAAACATAGGTCAATTGGGGTTTGAGATTCGACGATTACAAATGCCAAACACCAACACACAACAACTCCCGAATCGCGAAAATACGAATGGAATGTGGGCCTGGTGCTTTTTGGGTTTTGGGGTTTGCAAACCCTTGATACAAAACAACGCACAAATTCAATCGCCAAAATGCGAAATGCAAATAGGGTCTTGGGACAACAATTTCGGGTTTCGGTGTTTGGTAAAGCAAAGAAACTCCATGCACTTTTAATAAGAGAACTCTGAAATGATAAATAACAAATTAAAATGATTTTTCAAATCATATACACTCTAACAAATAATTTTGGGATAAATCTAAAACCGGATTCCCAATCGGTAAAAACAAGAAATTACTGCGTTTGTTCAAAAATGATTTTTTATCAAGAGATAAAATGAGTTTACAAACTCAGTAAAATATAAATGCAGAGCAGACCTTCGAACATAGAATAACCAATTCAATTCAAGAAATGATTTCACGCTATCTCTCCAATTTACAATTTTGACTCTAGTATTTAAACACAGAAAATTGCCCCTTTGATCTTCTAAAAGATTTTAATCAAGGAAGTGACGGTGTCTTGTGGTCTGCAAAGGTTAAGGCGACCATCGTTTAAGTTATGTAAAACAAAAATTGTAATCAGTGGTTTAATCCTCGAGTCTTGAAGGGTCAAGACGACCACCGATTCACCATTTGCAAAGAGGTGGTGAAATGATTACTTCCTAACAGTATTATGTAGTATTTCAGTAAAACTATTTGATTTCATAGTATATAGATATTATGATAAGAAGAGATGGTTTCAATTTGAGTAGTTCTTCTTGTTGTATTTACATATCCATGGTTTATGAGTTTGAAAAAATAAATATTAGTGCAAATTTCAAAAAGGATTTATAAGGATTTGAAAATGAATTTGGTCATACATTCAACTAAAATAGATTGTTGGATGTGCTCATTTATGAAAATCATATGTTCATACAAGGTGCCTGACTTGTGAATACTTATGCATAGATACTTAATATGAAACAAGTCTAGTTATACTTAGATAAGAAAGTTAACTTTCATCTATTCAAAACAAAGCTATTGATGCATGAGCATCAAAGTCATCCTAGGGATGTTAAGGTGAATATGGCTATGGAACCCAATTGATTGTTGTAGAATGTGATAAACTATGGAATGGAGTGTTATGGAATGGATGTGTGCTACATGATGAACACCTTGTGGGAGAATGGACACATTTCTTTAGTGTTGTCACAAAATGAATAAATACAAGTGCATGAGAGGAGATGTGGAATAAAGTGGATATTAGCCATGTGTTTCATCAAGGAAGCTCAAGAGAAGGTGAACATAAGAAGATGACATGTTGAAGAGTGTTATGGAATGGGTGTGTGCTACAGGATGGACACCTTGTGGGAGAATGGACACAATGAATAAATACAAGTGCATGAGAGGAGATGTGGAATAAAGTGGATATTAGCCATGTGTTTCATCAAGGAAGCTCAAGAAAAGGTGAACAATTACAAAAGAAGATGACATGTTGAAGAGGAGTGTGTTGCTGGGTTTTGAAGCTGAAAGGTCACGTTGTAGAAGGTGAATCATTGCACACAAGGAATAGTTGGAACCATAAGGGAACAAAGATGTTGTGTATTGTTTAAGGTGAATATTTTATGAAGGTGAATAAACACAAGATTGAGAAGGCTTAGCGATAGCTTGCAAGAAGCATAAATATTTAGCAAGGGAGTGAGGAATGCTTGAGGTTTCCATGGCCTCTCACTCAGAAACCCAATGAAATTGCAGGTGGGCATGGGTATGTTTTTTGTAGGTGGGCATGTGTATGTGGAAATTCATTCTTATATTTATGATTCCTATTATATGGGAACAACTGAGTGTTTTAATATGTTGTGTGAGACTAAAGTGATTACATTATTATATAATATTGTTTTTGACATATCATTAAATGATGCCGATGAGGATAATCACTCTTGTGCTATGAACATAAATATTTCTTAGAGTACATACATGAGTATGTTTGTGTCACACAGAAGAGATACTTGAGAAGTCTGTGTATGAGAGTGAGAAGATTTTGTATGAGAGGGCGAGGATTGCTTGGTTTGCAAACTAACCCTTGATTACAAGTTTGAGAGACAATAATTTTCAAGGTGATGCTATGAAAATAATGTGTAGAGGAAGTCTATGTATGAGAAAGAGAAGATTTTGTATGAGAGGGGGAGGATTGCTTGGTTTTGAAACTAACCCTTGATTACAAGTTTGAGAGACAATAATTTTCAAGGTGATGCTACGAAAAAAATGTGTAGAGGTGTTGTCAAGCATGTAACTATTTTGTCAAGTGTTGTAATGTTTCAAATTCTCATGATGTATATTGGAGAATATGTTGTCTATGGTAAATGAATATTGTGTTATGCTAGTGTGGAAGAAGAAAAGGTAGTGTTGGAATCGATGAGGTTCAATAATGAAAAAAAGAAGTTTTAGAGAACTTGCATTCCTAATGATGTACATGAGAGGGAATTTTCAATATGTAAAACAAGAAGGGGGTGGAATATCCTCGCATAATGTGGTATGAGTTCTAGCTATAGCTCTAGGATGGAAGGATATGCAAACTTATCAAGTTATCTGCAACTCTTGGATGAAATAATTTTCAAGAGTATGAGAGATTGGTTTTGCTACTAAGGATTTGGTTTCCTATTTGTTTTCCTTTGTAACCATGGAAATAAGAAGACATGGGAGAATGTTGTTTCATCTTGTGCTTGCTGGAAGAAGAGTGATGGGAGGCAGTGTTGGGGCAAGAAGAGTGGTGGGAGGCAGTGTTGGAGGCAAGTCCTGTGAATGGTAGTCTATTGAGGGATACAAGACAACTCCCAAGGATTTCTCCCTGAAGATGAGTAGATCAAGGACCTATAGGAACCAAGAATTACAAGGATTGGAGATGATTTAATTGTAGTAGATTCGGAATTAGAATTACATACAAAAATAATATGCATGAGATAATGTACTAGATGTCACACTAAACTTGTTAAAGGGAAAATATTGAAGATGCTAGAAGAAGAAGATAGAAAAGAATAGAAAGTTGCAAGAATTAAAATCCACAAGGTTGTTGTTGAAAGAATATAGTCTTTGAGATAAATGGTTTCTAGAGATTGGTGTTAGTTTTGGTTGTGGTTATCCATGAATATTATATTGAGGTGAAAGAGATAGTGTGGATCATGAGAGAATTCATATGATATGGTAGTTGTGGTGGTATTTATCCATGACTATTATCTTCAAATGAAAGAGGTAGTGTGTTTCATGAGAGGATTTGCGATTGAATTAGATGGCAACTGTGGTGGCATTTATCCATGACTAAAAAGAACAGCGTGGGTATACGAGAATTCATGATCAATTGAGACTGTAGGTATGGAGGTAGTTATCCATAATTTTTATCTTGAGATGAAATCATAGTCACTTGAAATGAGCCTGTAGTGTGTGGGTTCTTTTACGAGAGGAGTAGGCACACCAATTTCCTTCAAAGTGTTTTTGCATAAACATGGAAATAATCCAAAATAAAAATTAAGTATATGGATTTGTGGTGATAAGGTAGATAAGACTCCCCATGACCTATTTGGCTTTCTTTCATGCTCAAATTCATTCCCTTCTTTTCCTGTGAGCTTCAAATTTTGTTCCATTGGAGTAGACACAAGGTTACACTTACCAATGAAAAGATGTTCAACACCTCTACAATGCATGTTTTTGGGGAGATAAATATATTCTTTGGATTTTGAGTCACTTCAATGCCCAAATAGTAGTGAAGATGTCCGAGACCTTTCATCTCAAATCCATTCTTAAAATATTTTTTCTTATGGATGTAATATAAATTTCCAACTTTACACATACAATACAATATATACAATAGTTTTTCCAACTTTGTTGACAAACAGAGTTGCATCAACAAGATTAAAGTTCTTGAAATTCAATTTTAGAAGATGTTCAATTATCCTTTCATACTAAGCTAACAATTCTTGTTTCAGGATTGTTGAACCACCATTCCTAGGCATAATTGGAGGAGTGTTGGCCCATGTTTATCATTAAACCAAAAGTTTGACGTGTTAGTTTCGAATACAACCACCCAAGTAAATCAATCCACGGGATGTTGTTAAACGATGTTATGAGCCTCGATGGAGTTGATAACTACCAATTCAACAATCACGCCCTCATAGCCAAATAAAGTACTCGACACCATCCAAGTAGACTCAAACCAATAAACTTTCACTCTAATACAAATTGTTTCCCAATGCTTGTTGTTAAATCAAAAGGATGACCTCTTAGTTTCTGATACAACCGCTAGAGTTAATGAATCCAGGAGAGGATATTAAACCATGTCACAAGTCCCAAAGGAGGTGATAACCACTAAGTCAACAATTTCATAGGTCATGTCTCATGGACAATAATAAATACAATGATATGATTGTTACACACAAAATTGTCCCATCTAAATGTCGCATCTTGATTCCACATCCCTCACATTATGAAAAACGTTTTGTCATGTTCCCTAGTTATCAAAGAGAAGAAAATCCACTTTTTGAAGGTCGAACACATATCTTTCCCCTTGTTATTTGGCTTAGATGGAGCACTGATTTCCCCCTGATATGGATTAGGCAGTGCCACTCTTATGATGATGCCTCTTAGTATACTAGTATGGAGTGTCACTAATGCCTTATGCCAATATCATTAGGAGCATCAATGATGTTAAGGTGGTTTTAACCAATACCACCTTATTCTATGGGTTGACCCTGAGATACCTCTGGTGGTTATGATCGAGGGATGATTCAAAGGCTTTAGCCTCTACTTTTTGGGTAATCAATCTGAGCTTATGGAGAAAATATCTCAACTTCCGCTTGATATTCTAAGTTGGTTAAATCTACCAAAGTGCTTATATAAACAAGGTCTCTCAAGGTCGAAAGAGATTAGAAATAATTAAGGCCCGAAGCATACCAAACTTTGGTTTCATTTGTCAGCATAGAGTAAGGGATATGATAGGAGGAGCATTGGAGGAGGCTTGCAACACATCATGATTGTAAGTTCCATTATTTCTCATATTAATAAACTTGGCCTATTTCCTTATTTTGATCTCATTTGAAGTTTATGTATGAATGATTGTGGCTTAGTTATGATAACTTTTATCTAACTTGTTACAAGTAGTATAAGATGAGCATAACTCTATTTATTTATAGGTAGACTACATTTGGAGTTGGACTGGATCCAACATAAGAACGATAAAGAGAAGTGATGACAACCCACACAAAAATGTGCCTCATTCTCTTCCTCCTCATCTCTTATTTCATGCATAAATATATGAAAACCAAGAATGTTAGTGTCCATTTTTTCTATCAATCTTAGTTGAAGAAAACCCTACTAAGAGGAGCTCAACGTATCCATAGGGTGAGATTTCTCACGACACTCATTGATGACATTAGACCGTTGTTCATCACATTGTGACGTCGAGAAATGTCTGTCTCTTTCTAACATTAGGTTATGTTCATCACATTGTGACGTCAAGAAATGTTCATCTCATTGTAATTTCAGTCTATGTTTACCACACTGCCACATTGATTTGTGTACATGCCATTGCGACAATGGGTTGTGTTCATTAGATTTGGAAGTTTGGAAGTGTTTGTCACATTTTGACGTCAGGATATGTGGATCATGTTGAAACGTGAGAATATGTTTGTCATATTGTGACAACAAGGCTATGTTCATCACAATGCCATATCCGTTTATGTTCGTTACATTGCAATGTTACTATTCACATAGCCAAGTTATGTTTATCACCTTGTGACGTTGTGATATGATAGTGACAGTGTGACCTTGGGATATGTTCATCATGTACCAACATTAGGAAATGTTTGACACATACAGACATTGGGAAATGTTCAACACATCACGCCATAAAGAAATATTTGTTAAAATGAGACAAGTTGAAATGTTCATAACATATTAAGGTTTAGCCATGGGCATCACATTCCAATGTTCATATAAGGAAATGTTGGGTTTAGTCACATTGTAACATTACACAACATAGCCTATTCATTTATGGTTATCTCAAAAATACAATATTCTTATGAGTTATGTTAAAGTGATATGTTTAAGAATGGTGATGTTTCATTATGATATTCAACTAGGTTGGCTTATAAACAAATTAATAAAGAATGGTTGGCCATGCACATGGTTAGTTATATTTGGCATTGGCTTACCATGACCATAGTTAGTTATGATTGACCTTGACCATGGTTCACCATGGTTGGAAATGCTTAAGACTGGTTGAGAATGGTTGTCCACAAGATTGACCATGACCATGGTTAACATTTATACATTTAAAGAATCAAAATGTACAAATAGTACGTATTTTATTTTTTGCGTAAATTTTTATTGCCTCACCTCTCTGGAAAACAAATTATATGGTGCATAAGACATACACACTAAAACATAAA
>SNQJ01S0002177.1:40436-70304 GCA_010110895.2 Picea sitchensis
ATATAATTGTTATTAATATACAATTATATTAGTTATTATTATTTATGTTTATTATTAATTAATAATAATAATATTTAAATTAATATTATTAATAATACTTTAATTACAATGTTCATAATTAATATAGTTAAGGATGGTAATACTCCTCTATTCTTTATTAATAATAGTAATAATAATACCTTATTGACAATAAAGTAATAACAACATTTTGCTAATAATAAAGTAATAATACTTTATTAATAACAAAGTAATAATCATTTTTATTAATAATAACAATATTAATTATAACAATAGTTAATAAGCATTAATAATATTAATAATCATTTTTATTAATAATAGTAATAATAATACCTTATTGACAATAAAGTAATAACAACATTTTGCTAATAATAAAGTAATAATACTTTATTAATAACAAAGTAATAATAATACTTTATTATATTGTCTGTATTAATATACAATTACAAATAATAAAGTAATAATACATTATTATATTGTCTGTATTAATATACAATTGTAATTGTATTAGTTATTATTATTTATTTTTTTTGTTAATTTGGCCGAACTTGTTGGCATCGGGATTAACCTATGGCTTGAGAAACCGTGACTCAGGGGCATCTAAGCCGTCAAAATCACCCGGGGATCGCACCCGGCCTGAGCCACACCAACCCTTAACATGGTTGGATTTTTGTCCCCGCAGGTTTCGAACCAGTGACTTTAACATCACGGAGTGACTTAACAACACACTCTGTCACCGACTCTCCTACACCTCGGAGACGTATTAGTTATTATTATTAGTTAATAATAATAATATTTATTGAAATTATTAGTAATACTTTATTATAAAGTATTAATAATATTATAGTCATTTATCATAAACTATTGTTATATAAATATCTTAACTATTATTATATAACTATCTTTGATGTTGAGAAGATTTTAATTTACCTCCTATCTAATTAAACTATAATAAAGTTGTAATTTACATCTTATTTAATAAACTATTATTAAAGTTTTCATTTAAACTAGATGGTACAGAAGATTTCTTCCATTCAATATATTATGTTAATTAAAAATTCATTTCTTTATGACAAATGAAAAAGTTTATTAGAATTCTTCTGAAAAAACATGGCCAAAACATCCATTTCACAATGTGTCAAAGTTGCTTTATGATGAACCTAACAATGTGCTCAACATTACTCGACATCACAATGTTAGAAACATATCCCGACATCGCATTTGAACAATACCTTTCACCGACATCACAAAGAGATGCAATCCTACATAATTCGATGTCACAATGTTATGCACATGTCCTACTATTGCAATATGACAATTATACCTTGTCATCAAAATATGGCGTTAGCCATGGTTATGTTGATATAATACTTGCAACATAACTCAACCCATCATTTATGTCATAATGAGACATAACCATTGAGGAGCATACCATTTTTTCATAAGCCAACCTAACTGAATATCAGAATGAAACATCACCATTCTCGAACATCTCACTTTAACATAACTCATAAGAAAAGTCTCTTTTCGAGATAACCATAAATGAATAGGCTATGTGGTGTAATGTTACAATGTGACTAAACCCAACATTTCCTTACATGAACATTGCAATGTGATGCCCATGGCTAAACCTTACTATATGATGAACATTTAAATTTGTCACATTTTGACGAATATTTCTTTCTGTCATGACATGTTGAACATTTGCCAATGTCATCATGTGTCAAACATTTCCCAACTTTGGTACGTGGTGAACATAGCCCAAGGTCAGAGTTTCACTATCATATCACAACGTCACAATGTGACAAACATAAATTGGCTATGTGAATAGTAACATTGCAATGTAATGAACATAAACGGATATGGAATTGTGATGAACATAGTCTTGTTGTTGCAATATGACAAAGATATCCTCACGTTGCAATGTAATCCACATATCCTCACATCATAATGTGACCAACATTTCCAAACTTCCCAATCTAACGAACACAACCCATTGTTGCAATTTCATGTACAAAACTCAATGTGGCAGTGTGGTAAACATAGACCGACATTACAATGATATGAGCATTTCTTGACCTCACAATGTGACAAATATAACCTAATGTCACAAAGAGACGAGCATTTCTCGACATCAAAATGTGACGAACAATGCTCTAATGTCTCTATGAGATGAACAAAATCTCATGTCTCAATGTCACGAACAAAACCTAACAAGCATTTTAATTCGTTACCACCATAGTAAACCATGATTAAACATAACCAATAGTGTTGACCATAATCAACTCCAAAAGGTCTACAAACATCAACCAAGGCTGTGTTCAACAATAGTCAATCTTGCTCAAGCATAGTCAACCATGGTCATGGTCAACCACACTCAACGATGGTGAAGGTCAAAATCTAACAACCATAAATTATCTTTGTGAATAGTAACGCTACAATGTGACAAACATAAACAGACATGGCATTTTGATAGACTTAGCCCTGTCGTCGCAATGTGACAAACATATCCTCATGTTGCAATGTGACGTACATATCCATCCATCGCAATGTGTCAAACATTTCCAAGTGTCCCAATTTGACAAACAAATCCCATTATTGCAATGTGATGTACACAACCCATTGTTGCAATGTGAGAAACATAAACCAAATTTGCAACGAGAAGAACAATTCCTTACATCGTAATGTGGCAAACATAACCTAGTATTTCAATGAGACGACCATTTCCAGGCGTCGCAATCTAACGAACATAAATAGATGTTACAATGTGACGAAAAAAACCCGAGACAAACATTCCCCCACGTTGCAATGTGACGAACATTTCCAATGAGATGAGCATTTGCAATGTGATGAACATTTTGAATCAGAAGAATGTTTTCAATGACATGAACATTTGCAATGGGAAAAACATTTGCAATGTAATGATCATTTGCAATGTCACCATATGACGACCATTTTCAATGAGGCGAACATTGCTCGTCGTCACAATATGACGAACATAACTTCATGTCCCAATAAGACGACCATTTCCCAAAGTGATAATGTGATGAACATAGCTAGATGTTGGAATGCGACAAAGAAAGTTCGATGTCACAATGTCATGAAGAAAACCTCATGTCGCAATGTGACAAACAAAATGAGATCAACATTGCAATGATGTAGTTCCATAGTAAAACATGGTTATACCTAATCAACATGGCCCACCATAATTATCTCCATAAGGTCTACGAAGGTCGACCAAGGGTATGATAAATAATATTCAAACTCGGTCAACCATATTCAACCATAGTCAAGCATGGTGAATTTTATCTATGATCAACCATACTCAAATTTGGTCAACTTCATTCATGATTAACCATAGTCAACCATGGTTATGGCCAACCATACTCATAGTTAACCTCAAGCAAGGTGAATTCCATCCATAGTCATGATCAACCATGGTCATGGTCATTAATAAGAATATGGTCATGGCCACTAATATATTATTTTTAAGGTATTAATATGGTTATGGTCATGGTTATTAATGTATTATTATTAATATACAATTGTCAACCGAGTTCTACGAATGTTAACCATGGTCGTGGTCAATCTTATGAAAAACATTTTTTAACCATGCTTAAGCATTGCAAACCATGGTTAACCATGGTCAAGGTCAATCATAACTAACCATGGTCATGGTAATCCAATGTCAAATTTAATTAACCATGTCCATGGCCAACCATTCTTTATTAAATTTTTTATAAGCCAACCTAGTTGAATATCATAATGAAACATCAACATTCTCTAACATCTCACTTTAACATAAATTCTCGTAAGAAAATTCTCTTTTTGAGATAACAATAAATGAATAAGCTATGTGGTGTAATGTTATGATGTGACTAAAACAAACATTTCCTTACATGAACATTCCAATGAGATGCCCATGACTAAACCTTACTGTGTGATGAACATTTTGATTTGTCACATTTTGTTGAATATTTCTTTACGTCATTATGTGTTGAAAATTTCCCAATGTGAGTATGTGTCAAACATTTATCAACATTGGTACGTGACGAATATAACCCAAGGTCACACTGTCACTATCATATCACAACGTCACAATGTGACAAACATAAATTGGCTATGTGAATAGTAACGTTGTAATGTAACGGACATAAAAATATATGGCATTGTAATGAACATAGCCCTATTGTCGTAATATGACAAACATATCCTCATGTTGCACTGTCATCCACATATCATGACGTGAGAATGTGACCAACATTTTCAAACTTCCCAATCTAATGAGCATGACCGATTGTCGCAATGTCATGTACAAAACTCAATGTGGGAGTGTGGTAAACATAGACCAACATTACAATGAGATGAACATTTCTTGACGTCGCAAAGTGACGAACATAACTTAACATCACAAATAGATGAACATTTCTCGACATCACAATGTGACTAACAATTGTCTAATGTCACTATGTCACGAACAAAATCTCATGTCACAATCTAACGAATAAAACCTAACAAGCATTGTAATTCGTTACCGCCATAGTAAACCATAGTCAAATGGGCTAACCATAGTCATCTCCATAAGGTCTACAAAGTTTATCCAATGGTGTGTTCAACAATAGTCAATCCTGCTCAACCATAGTCAACCATGGTCATGGTCAACCATACTCAATAATGGTAAAAGTCACAATCTGACAACCATAAATTGGCTTTGTGAATAGTAATGTTGCAATGTGATGAACATGAATGAATGTGGAATTCTGACGAACTTAGCCATGTTGTCAAAATGTGATGAACATATCCTCATGTTGCAATGTAGCACACATATCCACCCATCACAATGTGTCGAACATTTCCAAGTGTCCCAATTTGACGAACACAACCCATTATCGTAATGTGATGTACACAACCCATTGTTGCAACATGAGAAACATAAACCAACATTACAATGAGACGAACAATTCCTCACGTTGTTGTTATCAGTGAAAAATCATCTGCAACATTGCACAAAATGGTTAAGAAAAAACATCAATGCCAACAATAATTAGTCCACCTACAACACCAAAATTCATCCATAAGGAAAAAAAATATATAATTGGGTCAAAAATTGAAGTGTGCATATTCAGGAAAGGAAGCGTCGCAACAATGTGCAAAGTGCATGACTGTCTACCAGAAAAGTTGCACACTTCTATGAACGACACATTTATGGATCTTGTTGACCCGTCAACCACTTCTAGTCTGACACCCAACATGATTTGACACTCATATTTGAGCAAAATCTAGCTTGGGGGATGGTCAAGGGCTTGAGGGTGTGCTAAAAGGCCCCTTGTTCACACTATGAACCAATTACATTTTTCCATGGATGAATGCTATAAATAAGAGCCATGGTTATGCCAAGAAACAAAGATCTTCAAAGTATTGTTATACTGCAATAATTCTTCTATGAGAATCCTCTTTTCTCTTTGAAGCCTTCAAGCACCATTGCAATAGGTCATTCCACTCACCTTTTTGAGGGAATAGGCATTGTTTTTCTTCACCATTTGCCATTTCTTCCATTGTAAGGAGAGAATATCTCTCAATTAGGGAACTCAATAGCCCTCCCAAGGAGAAAGAGGGGATTCATAAGTCCCTAACTTTCTCTACGGTGTTTTGCCTACTAATCTATTGATCCATTGGTAGCATTATGTTGGTTGTTGTTTGATTTTTATGGTTCTAAGTTTCTCAAGCTTTCTAACATTTATTTCTTAGTTTTTTTAGTTTTATTTCTTTGTTTTCCTATGTGTTTGGTTTGTCTAACCCACTCACAAATTGTTATCTTGTCTAGCAGGTTTATCTAGACATGTAAGTGTTGTTGTTTTTCTCACCCAAGTGACAAAATCAACACAATAGTCGTAATGTGACAAACATAACCTAATATTGCAATGAGACGACCATTTCTCAACATCGCAGTCGAAAAAAAATAACTAGATGTTGCAATGTGATGAATAAAACCATACAGAAATATTCCCCAACGTCGCAATGTGACGAAGATTTGTAATGAGACGAGCATTTGCAATGTGAAAAATATTTTGAATGAGAATAACGTTTTAAATGACATGAACATTTGCAATGGGACAAACATTTGCAATGTAATGCTCATTTGCAATGTCACAATGTGAAGACCATTTGCAATGAGGAAAACATTTATCGTCGTCACAATGTGACGAACATAACTTGATGTCTCAATTAGATGACCATTTCCCAATGATTCATTTTGATGAACATAACTAGATGTCAAAATGTGACGAACAAAGCCTCATGTCGCAATGTGATGAAGAAAACCTCATGTCGCAATGTGATGAAGAAAACCATATCAAAATTGGAATGTGATAGTGTCATAGTAAACCATGGTCATACCTAATCAACATGGCCCATCATAATTATCTCCACAAGTTCTACGAAGATCAGCCAAGGGAATGATAAATAATAGTCAAACTTGATCAACCATATTCAACCATTGTCAACCATGGTGAAGGTCAACTATGATAAACCATACTCAACTTTGGTCCACGTCAAGCTCAATTATGGTTAACCATAGTCAACCATGGTTATGGTCAACCATACTCATAGTTACGGTCAAACAAGGTGAATGTCATCCATAGTCATGATCAACCATGGTCATGGTCATTAATAATAATATGGTCATGGTCACTAATGTTTTATTGTTAATGTATTAATATGGTCATGCCCATGGTTATTAATTTATTATTATTAATATACAATGGTCAACCATAGTAAACCAAAGTCAACCAAGGTCTACCAATGTTAACCATGGTCTAGGTCAATCTCATGGACAACAATTTTCAACCATGCTTAAGCATTGTCAACCATGGTGAACCATGGTCAACGTAAATCATAACTAACCATGGTCATGGTAAGCCAATGCCATATATAATTAACCATATGCATGGCTGACCATTCTTTATTAATTTATTAATTAATAATACTTTAATATTTTAATGTATTGCTTTATTACTCTATTATTACTTTATTAATTAAATACATTAATATATTAATTAATTAATTAATACATTAATACTTTCATACATTAATATACTACGTGCATTAATAAATTAATATTTTAGTTTATCAATGTATTAATACATCAAATTGATATATAATAAAAATGATATTTTTTTTTGTGTATTAATTGATTACTTATATATTAATTAATAATAGTTTAATAATTTATTACATTAATATTTTTATAGTGTATTCTTAATATATTATTTTCTTAGTGTATCATTACTTTATTAATATTTTAAGGTAAATGTAAATTAATACTTTTATTTATACATCATTACATTAACTTAATGTATCATTACATTATTAATGTATCAATCAATCAATCAATGAGTGAATGTATACTTTAATGTAGTAATACATTATTAATTTATTAATAGTTTAACATGATATGTTTTACATTAATTTGTAAGTACTTTAATTTATTCATTAGAGTAATGTACTCTAATAATGCATTACTAATTACAGTAAAGTCAATGCATTACTATTTTATTAATTTATTACTTTATTAGTGTATTAATACTTTAATGGTGTATTTATTAATGCATCTAATATGTTCATGTATTTATTGTATTTATTGATGTATTTATTGTATTATTAATGTTAAAACTCTAATCATAAGTTAGTTAGTTTACCTAACTGTTATACAGTTACATGACAGTTATGGTCTTCTTGTATTATATATGTATGTCTATGTACATGATTATTTGAAGCATTGATGAATATAGAGTATGCATTTTCTGCCAGTATTTATTTATCTTTGTTCATCATGGTTTCTTGATTGCTTCTATTATTTCCATTATGTTTCTGTTGTTTTCTTCATTATGAATCTAACAGTGGTATCAGAGCATTGTGATGCCTATGGCCTATGAAGGAGTTCCTATTTAGAGGAGTGAGAGTTGTTGAGCCCCATGAAAACCGTGGATTGTTTGGAAAAATGAGAACTCAAATTTTTTCAAAACCCTAGCCATTTTTTTGAACAGAGAGAGTAGAGGGTTATGATTTGGTCGCATGCACAGGAAGAAGCGATTGATGAGTGAACACGATTATGCTCTAGTTTCACACATAGGAAGAGGCAATTTGATAAGTGAAGGCGGGTTAAAACCTTAGCCACGAACAATGGAGGCCTCATAGAGGATATGTGTGTTCACCCCAAGCATAAGAGAGAAATCCATCACGAGTTCCTGCTAGAAGAGGCAGAAAAAAAGAGTACAAAGGCCCTGCCAAATCCATCGCGAGTTATTGTTGGAAGAGGAAGAAAAAAAAGTGCAGAGGTGCTTCCACCGTTCGCATGTCCGACCCGCGCAAAGAAAGAAACTGTTTGAGCCTGTCCTACCAAAGACTTTTCACTCGCACAGAGAAAAACAATAGTCTTCATTTCCAAAGCTGATGTTGTATTTGCTTGTGTAGAGAAAGAGAAAGAAATCCAACAAGCATTGTTTGTGAATTTCGAACCCTAGTGGAGACCACATTGTTATTTATGAACAAGTTTATGATCATTGGGATTGTGATGGATACATTTTGAAGAGAGGGCATGCTTGGTGATACAAATATCAAGGTTTGCATGAATAAGAGAGAGATGGAGTGCGCACCGAGGCTGATATTTATTTTTAGCATTTGATGATGAAAATGGAGAAACAATAGTTGCGTACAAATTAAAAATCCCAACGATGAGTTGATGCATTTCTTTTACTCTTGGTATCATCTGAGATTTTTTTCTTCTACACTCGGGGGAGAAATTTGGGTTTTCTTACCTGGATTTTTTGGCTTCTCAGGTCGCGGGTTCAATCCACCGGAGTCAACATCGGTTGATCTTTGATAAGCTTCGCCAAGGAACATTCTAGATGATCCTGAGTCACCTACTCCATTTTTCTCAAACCAGGATAGTATCGTCTGTAGAGCGGTTTCACCTGTAAAGCAATTTTGAATGGTTGTTGTAAAATCGCTAACGAATTGTAATTTCACCGACTGAATGTACTACCTCCTCCTCGTTTTCGATATTTTAAGTTATAAAGGTTTCTTTTCATAGAGGATTTATAAGACCTATTGTTAAGAGCATTTGTTAGTATCATTTATTTTTTTAATGGAGTTATAAGGATGGAGTTATAAGGTAGTTGTAAAAAAAATAAAAATAAAAAGGGTGTCCACAAATGGGTCTTTTTTAGGATCTTTGCGTGCATTTAAGTTATTGGTTATCCTGTATTTTCTCTTGGAATGCACAACAAGATACATAACATCTATCTTCCATATTTTGCATAATGGAAAGAATTGAATAAATATTTACAATATTGTGCACATTAATTAACTCAACTACGGAATCTACATTTGCAATAAACAAGCGCACTCTTAGTACAATGATTACTTGTTTACAAGTAACGCACAAGAAGATTGATATGTTCAAACTTCAAAACAAGTTGTTGTCTGATCAGTTAAGTTTGCTTCGACACCAACAATGTGATTTTAACAAACACATTGACATCAAGGATGAGAATGAAGATGCTCAGTTGTCTAGTGATGAAATTCATAAACATGAAGATCAGTTAGATGAAGTCCCTATGTCAGGAAAAGTTGTGGATAAATGTATTGTTCGACCATGGGAAGAATTACGATTTAAACGAAATCGATATGGACTAGGATATGTAAAGGATGCTAACAACCTTTTTCATATTCCTAATTATTGCAAACCTATTTTCTTTGTGAGTGGAGGTTTTTTGAATGATGATAAGACGACAAAGCTTGAGGATATTGGTAAGGAACATGTACATGATATTGTTGATGAATATGTTGTTACAGATATTCGAGATCATGATAATAAGTGAGATAAAGAACCCATATAGTGAAAATACCGTCATCGGTTTGGCCATGATAAGACAAATTGTTTTGATCTTCACCCATGCAGACTTTGTGGGAAGACAAATCACCCCTTAGTAAGGGGTCAAAAGCACAAGCGGAAACAAATTCTTTTTGAATGGTTAGGAAATTGGCACTGGCGTTTGGAAGCCAATTTATTATAGCAGTATTATCGTCGAATTTATACACAGGTACAATCGTACTTGATTGGAGATATTTCTACAGTTGATGGACATGAATGTTTATCAAGATTTGATGATTTAGGGTATGATCGGTTTGAGTTGAAGATCGAGTCTCCACACTCTGCCAGAAGACAGTTTTATGTGCTGAATCTCTTCTTGGCCATACTTGTGAATGATTGTCAAGGGAATTGGAACCACTTGTCCCTGAGAGGGGGGAAATCTAGTTGAGTTAGGTTCCAAGTTTGATTTTGAGTCAGGTTCCAAGTTTGATTTTGAGCCTAATGATCAAGTATGCAACCTAGTTCCTGGTATGTAGTCTTGTTCCTGAACATATTGTTGTTGATATGGTTTTTGGTCAGCTTAAAACCACCAATTAAGCAGAAGACATGAAGTTCTTCTTGTTACTTTTTCATATTTTTGAGCCTTGAGCCCTTGTTAATTTATGGTCAACTTAAAACCATGTCATTTAGTAGAAGATATCAACTTCTGCTCGACATTCAGTTTGTGGTCATCTCGAAACCACCAGATTGGTTTGTGGTCATCCCGAAACCACCAAATGATTTTGTGGTCAACCTTAAACCACCATTTTAGTAGAAGACATGAGCTTCTGCTATTTTTTTCATAGTTCAGAGAGCATCTTCAACCATCCCTCTTAATATTTGCTTGACACATTGTTGATTGTCAAGTAGTGACAGTTTTCCAGGAAAGAACAAACTTATGATTAAGGGGGGATGTTAAAACTCTAATCATAAGTTAGTTAGTTTACCTAACTGTTATACGGTTACATGACAGTTATGGTCTTCTTGTATTATACATGTACGTCTATGTACATGATTATTTGAAGCATTGATGAATATAGAGTATGCATTTTCTCGCAGTATTTATTTATCTATGTTCATCATGGTTTCTTGATTGCTTCTATTATTTCCATTATGTTTATGTTGTTTTCTTCATTATGAAGTTAACAATTAATGTGTTACTTCATTACTGTATTAATAATTTAGCAATGTATTATTTAATAATGTATTAATTAATTAATACCTTACATTTATACATTCTTAATATATATTATATTAATGTAATAAGTTACATTAATGCATTATATTAATCGAGTATTATTATTGTTAATTACATTAATGTAATAATTAATTTATATATTAACTATGTATTAATATATTAATGGTCATTTTCAAGCTATATCAGTTGTCAACTAACAACGACCACTCTATAAAAGTGGTTGATATATGCCTATTAGCATTATTTTCCACCTTTATAAAGTTGTTTTTGCTAGTATAGAATCTACTATAAAAATAAATTCAGAGAATGTTTTCTAGCATATATATGTAAAATTAATATTTTGGTTTCCAATTGCATCACCTATTTAAACTTTGAAGAATTTTGTGGGATGTACTTATTTAGATGAGGTAGACTTATTTTTATTAATATATTTTTCCTAGTTTGGGTTAAAAAATCTAAGTTCTTTTAATATTTAAAAGATGGAATTTCTTTAAACAAATTTATACATTTAAATAACACTTCTTATGTGCTACTATTTATATATATATATTTATATATATATATATATATATATATATATATATATATAAAAGTTAATAAAATCAATGAAACCATGAAATTATGAGGTTAAGATGCCCTTTTGAGGGTCTTAACATAATGGGTAATTTTTTATGTTTTAGTGTGTATGTCTTATGCACCATATAATTTGTTTTCTCGAGAGGTGAGGCAATAAAAATTTACACGAAAAATAAAATACCTACTATTTGTACATTTAAATTCTTTAAATGTATCAATGTTAACCACGGTCATTGTCAATCTCGTGGACAACCATTTTCAACCATGGTGAACCATGGTCATGGTCAATCATAACTAACTATGGTCATGGTAAGCCAATGTCAAATATAATTAACCATGTGCATGGCCAACCATTCTTTATTAATTTGTTTATAAGCCAACCTAGTTGAATATCAGAATGAAACATCACCATTCTGGAACATATCACTTTAACATAACTCATAAGAATATTATCTTTTTGAGATAACCATAAATGAATAGGCTATGTTGTGTAATGTTACAATGTGACTAAAGACAAAATTTCCTTACATTAACATTGGAATGTGATGCCATGGCTAAACCTTAATATGTGATGAGCATTTCAATTTGTCACATTTTAACAAATATTTCTTTACATCGTGATGTGTTGAACATTTCCCAATGTCTGTATGTGTCAAACATTTCCTAATGTTGGTACGTGACAAACATAGCCCAAGGTCACACTGTCACTATCATGTCACAACATCACAAGGTGACAAACATAAATTGGCTATGTGAATAGTAACATTGCAATGTAATGAACCTAAACAGATATGGCATTGTGATGAACATGGCCTTGTTGTCGCAATATGACAAACATATCCTCACGTTGCAACATGATCCACATATCCTGACGTTAGAGTGTGACCAACACTTCCAAACTTCCAAATCTAATGAACACAACCCATTGTCGCAATGGCATGTACACAAACTAATGTGGCAGTGTGGTAAACATAGACTGAAATTACAATGAGATGAACATTTCTTGACGTCACAATGTGACGAACATAGCCTAATGTTAGAAAGAGACATAGATTTCTCGATGTCACAATGTGACAAACAATGGTCTAATGTCATCAATGGGTGTCATGAGAAATCTCACCCTATGGACACGTTGAGCTCCTCTTAGTAGGGTTTTCTTCAACTAAGATTGATAGAACAAGTGGACACTAACATTCCTAGTTTCCATATATTTATGCATGAAATAAGAGATGAGGAGGAAGAGAATGAGGCACCTTTTTGTATGGGTTGTCCTCGCTTCTCTTTATCATTCTTATGTTGGATCGAGTCCAACTCCAAATCTAGTCTACCTGTAAATAAATAGAGTTATTCTTATATTCTACTGCTTGTAACAAGTTAGATAAAAGTTATCATAACTAAGCCACAATCATTCATACTTAAACTTCAAATGAGATCGAAATAAGGAAATAGGCCAAGTTTATTAATATGAGAAATAATGGAACTTACAATCATGATGTGTTGCAAGCCTCCTCCAATGCTCCTCCTATCATACCCCTTACTCTATGTTAAACTGAAGTTTGGTATGCTTCGGGCCTTAATTATTTCTAATCTCTTTCAACCTCGAGAGACTTTGTTTATATAAACACTTTGGTAGGTTTAACCAACTTAGAATATCAAGGGAAGGTTGAGGTATTTCCTCCATAAGCTCAGATTGATTACCCAAAAAGTAGAGACTCAAGCCTTTGAATCATCCCTCGATCATAACCACCAGAGGTATCTGAGGGTCAACCCATAGAATAAGGTGGTATTGGTTAAAACCACCCTAACATGACTAACTCTCCTAATGATATTGGGAGGAGGCATTAGTGACACTCCACACTAGTATAGTAAGAGGCATCATCATAAGAGTAGCCCTGCCTAATCCATATCAGGGAGAAATCAGTGCTCCATCTAAGCCAAATAACAAGGGGAAAGATATGTGTTTGACCTTCAAAAAGTGGATTCTCTTTTCTTTGATAACTAGGGAACATGACAAAACATTTTTCATAGTGTGAGGGATACATAATCAACATGCAACATTTAGATGGGACAATTTTTCGTGTAACAATCATATCATTGTCTTTATTATGGTCCATGAGACATGACCTATGAAATTGTTGACTTAGTGGTTATCACCTCCGTTGGGACTTGTGACATCGTTTAATAGCCTCTTGTGGATTCGTTAACTCTGGCGGTTGTATCAGAAACTAAGAGGTCATCCTTTTCATTTAACAACAAGCATTGGGAAACAATATGTATTAGGGTGAAAGTTTATTGGTTTGATTTTGTTTGGATGGTGCCGAGTACTTGATTTGGCTATGAGGGAGTGATTGTTGAATTGGTGGTTATCAACTCCGTCGGGACTCATAACATGGTTTAACAACATCCTGTGGATTGATTTACTTGGGTGGTTGTATACGAAACTAACACATCGAACTTTTGGTTTAACGACAAACATGGGCCAACACTCCTCCAATTACACCTAGGAATGGTGGTTCAACAATCTTGAAAGAAGAACTGTTAGCTTAGTATGAAAGGATAATTGAACATCTTCTAAAATTGAATTTCAAGAAATTTAATGTTGATGATGCAACTCTGTTTGTCAACAAAGTTGGAAAAACTATTGTATATATTGTATTGTATGTGTAAAGTTGGAAATTTATATTACATCCATAAAGAAATATTTTAAGAATGGATTTGAGATGAAAGATCTTGGACATCTTCACTACTATTTGGGCATTGAAGTGACTCAAAATCCAAATAACATATTTATCTCCCCAAAAACATGCATTGTAGAGGTGTTGAACATGTTTTCATTGGTAAGTGTAACCTTGTGTCTACTCCAATGGAACAAAATCTGAAGCTCACAGGAAAAGAAGGGATTGAATTTGAGAATGAAAGAAATCCAAATAGCTCACGAGGAGTCTTATCTACCTTATGACCACAAATCCATATATTTAATTTTTATTTTGGATAATTTCCATGTTTATGCAAAAACCCTTTGAAGGAAATTGGTGTGCCTACTCCTCTCGTAAAAAAACCCACACACTACAGGCTCATTTCAAGTGACTATGCTTTCATCTCAAGATAAAAATTATGGATAACTACCTCCATACCTACAGTCTCAATTGATCATGAATTCTCGTATACCCACGGTGTTCCTTTTAGTCATGGATAAATGCCACCACAGTTGCCATCTAATTCAATTGCAAATCCTCTCATGAGACACACTACCTCTTTCATTTGAAGATAATAGTCATGGATAACTACCACCACAACTACCATATCATGTGAATTCTCTCATGATCCACACTGCCTCTTTCATCTCAATATTATAGTCATGGATAACCGCAACCAAAACTAACACCAATCTCTAGAAACCATTTATCTCAAAGACTATATTTTTTCAACAACAACCTTGTGGATTTTAATTCTTGCAACTTTCTATTCTTTTCTATCTTCTTCTTCTAGCATCTTTAATATTTTCCCTTTAACAACTTCATTGTGACGTCTAGTACATTATCTCATGCATATTATTTTCCTATGTAATTCTAATTATCAATCTGCTACAATTAAATCCTCTCCAATCCTTGTAATTCTTGGTTCCTACACATCCTTGATCTACTCATCTTAGGGAAAAATCCTTGGGAGTTGTTTTGTATCCCTCAATAGACTACCATTCACAGGACTTGCCTCGAACATTGCCTCCCATCACTCTTCTTGCCTCCAACATTGCCTCCCATCACTCTTCTTCCAGCAAGCACAAGATGAAACAACATTCTCCCACATCTTCTTATTTCCATGGTTACAAAGGAAAACAAATAGAAAACCAAATCCTTAGTAGCATAACCAATCTCTCATACTCTTGAAAATTATTTCATCCAAGAGTTGCACCTAACTTGATAAGTTTGCATATTCTTCCATCCTAGACCTATAGCTAAAACTCATACCACATGATGCAAGGATATTCCACCCTCTTGTTGTTTTACATAGTGAAAATTCCCTCTCATGTACATCATTAGGAATGCAAGTTCTCTAAAACTTCTCTTTTGCATTATTGAACCTCATCAATTCCGACACTACCTTCTCTTCTTCCACACTAGCATAACACAATATTCATTTACCATCTACAACATATTCTCCAATAGACATCATGAGAGTTAGAATCATTACAACACTTGACAAAATAGTTACATGCTTGACAACACCTCTACACATTCTTTTCATAGCATCACCTTGAAAATTATTGTCTCTCAAACTTGTAATCAAGAGTTAGTTTCAAAACCAAGTAATCCTCCCCCTCTCATACAAAATCTTCTCACTCTCATACAGAGACTTCCTCTACACATTATTTTCGTAGCATCACCTTGAAAATTATTGTCTCTCAAACTTGTAATCAAGGGTTAGTTTGCAAACCAAGCAATCCTCCCCCTCTCATACAAAATCTTCTCACTCTCATGATTTCTCAAGTCTCTCTTCGAAATATTTATGTTCATAGCACAAGAGTGATTATCCTCATTGACATCATTTAATGATATGTCAAAAACAATATTCTATAATAATGTAATCACTTTAGTCTCACACAACATATTAAAACACTCAGTTGTTCCCATATACAAGGAATCATAAATATAAGCATGAATTTCCACATACACATGCCCACCTATGGAAACCTCAACCATTCCTCACTCCCTTGCAAAATATTTATCCTTCTTGCAAGCTATCTCTATGCCTTCTCGATCTTGTGTTTATTCACCTTCATTAAATATTCACCTTAAACAATACACAACATCTTTGTTCCCTTATGGTTCCAACTATTCCTTGGGTGCAATGATTCACCTTTTACAACGTGACCTTTCATCTTCAAAACCCAGCAACACACTCCTCTTCAACATGCCATCTTTTTCTGTAACTGTTCACCTTCTCTTTAGCTTCCTTGATGAAACACATGGCTAATATCCACTTTATTCCACATCTCGTCTCATGCACTTGTATTTATTCATTATGTCCATTCTCCCACAAGGTGTCCATCATGTAGCACACATCCATTCCATAACACTCTTCAACATGTCATCTTCTTATGTTCACCTTCTCTTGAGCTTCCTTGATGAAACACATGGTTAATATCCACTTTATTCCACATCTCCTCGCATGCACTTTTATTCATTTTGTAACAACACTAAAGAAATGTGTCCATTCTCCCACAATGTGTTCATCCTGTAGCACACATCCATTCCATAACACTCTATTCCATAGTTTATCACATTCTACCACAATCAATTTTGTTCCATAGCTATTTTCATCCTAACATCCCTAGGATGACTTTGATGCTCATGCATCAATAGCTTTGTGTTGAATAGATGAAAGTAAACTTTCTTATCTAAGTATAAGTAGACTTTTTTCATATTAAGTAGCTCTGCATAAGTATTGACAAGTCAGGCACCTTGTATGAACATATGATTTTCAGAAATGAGCACATCCAACAATCTATTTTAGTTGAATGTATGACCAAATTCATTTTGAAATCCTTATAAATCCTTTTTGAAATTTACACTAATATTTATTTTTTCAAACTCATAAACCATGGATATGTAATACAACAAGAAGTACTACTCAAATTGAAACCATCTCTTCTTATAATAATATCTATATGCTATGAAATCAAATAGTTTTATTGAAATACTACATAATACTTGAATGTTTCTTCTTTATTTAAACATAAAGAAACCAAAAAATTCAATTGGTATGCCGAATTTGAAAAATATACATACTCATATTAACAAGTTAAAGACTATGGACTCCATTTATGATTCACATCCTCGCTTACAATCAACGTATTAAAAGAAACCTTAATTCCATCCATCTTCGAGCGAACAAATGGATTTTCGGTTTTGTGAGGGCATCCTCCATCTGGTATAACGCTTAAGTGGGCGATTAACATTCTACAACATTCATATATATTTTTTCGCATTAAACAAAGCTAATGCTACATGACCATATATATTTTTTCGCATTAAAGAAAGCTAATGCTACTTAACATTACCAAAATTTGTTTAATGATATATACGCATTTTGGAACAGTTGAATTGTTGCAAAAGCTAAAAGCTGTAGTCGCAAGTATGATGAAGGATCATATGTTGATCCAACCCTATATAAGAGGTTGGTTGGAAGCCTTATGTACTTAAAAAAAAACCAGAATTGACATTATGTTTGTTGTGAGTTTGATTTCCAGATTCATGGAGACTCCAAAGAGTACTCATTGGCAAGCAGAAAAGTGGATCCTCAGATATGTTGTTGGAACAACTAATTTTGGTATCCGATACACATCAAGATTAAACTTTGAGCTGATCGGATACTAGGTATATTTTTAGTCTTGGATTGGCATGGACATCAAAGAAACAACCCATTGTGACTCTATCTTCCACTGAAGCAGAGTATGTTGCAACAGTTGCAGCTGGATGTCAAGATGTGTGGGTGAGAAGGGTCTTGAATGAATTGTTGCATAACATATTTGCAGACATATTTACGAAGCCTTTGGGAAATGAACTGTTTAAAATTCATAGAAAAAATATTGAGGTCTGCAAGCTGTAATGCATTGTTTACAACAATTTTGTTTTACATAGTTTTAGTTTGTTTTTTTTCTGAAATGATTAAGAGGGAGTATGTTAGGAAGTAATCATTTCACTGCCTCTTTGCAAATGGGGAATCGGTGGTCATCTTGATCCTTCATGACCCTTCAAGACTCGAGGATTAAACATTAAACCAGCGATTACAATTTTTGTTTTACATAACTTAAACAGTGGTCACCTTAACCTTTGCACGCCACAAGACGACACCATCACTGCCTTGATTAAAATCTTTTAGAAGATCGAAGGGGCAATTTTCTGAGTTTAAATACGAGAGTCGAAATTGTAAATTGGAGAGATCGCTGGAAAGCATTTCTTGAATTGAATTTGTTATTCTGTGTTCGGAGGTATGCTCTGTGTTTATATTTTATTGAGTCTGTAAACTCATTTTATCTTTTGATGAAAATTCATTTTTGAACAAATGCAGTAATTTCTTGTTTTTACCCATTGAGAATCTGGTTTTACATTTATCCCAAAATTATTTGTTGGAGCTTATATTATTTGGAAAATCATTTTAATTTGTTATTTTGCATTTTGAAGTTCCTTTGCTTTACCAAACGCGGAAACCCGAAATTGTTGTGCCCACACCCTATTTGCATTTCACATTTTGAAGTTGCGTGTTGTTTTGTATCAAGGGTTTGCAAACCTCGAAACCCTAAAAACACCCCGCCCACATTCCATTTGTATTTTCGCGATTAGGGAATTGTTGTGTGTTGGTGTTTGAAATTTGTAATCTTAGAATCCCGAACCCTGATTGACCTTAGTTTTTCACAAATACAAATACTTGAATGTTTCTTCTTTATTTAAACATAAAGAAACCAAAAACTTCAATTGGTATGCCGATATTGAAAAATATACATACTCATATTAACAAGTTAAAGACTATGGACTCCAATTATGATTCAGATCCTCGCTTACAATCAACGTATTAAAAGAAACCTTAATTCCATCCATCTTCGAGCGAACAAATGGATTTTCGATTTTGTGAGGGCATCCTCCATCCGGTATAACGCTTAAGTGGGCGATTAACATTCTACAACATTCATATATATTTTTTTGCATTAAAGAAAGCTAACGCTACTTAACCTTACCAAAATTTGTTTAATGATATATACGCATTTTGGAACAGTTGAATTGTTGCAAAACCTAAAAGCTGTAGTCGCAAAAGTCAGAGAGGAAACCTTAATATATAAAGCTAAATGGTCTAGTCGCAAAAGTCAGAGCAAACCTTAATATTTAAAACTTTATTCTGGGCTTGTATTGGACAATTTATTGTTTTCTATGTAAAACAGATTATAACGTTTATAGTTTTCTATGTAAAGCAAATTAGAAAGGAAATCTTTATTTATGCAAGTTCACTTTAACACATAAGGAAATCTTTATTTATGCAAGTTCACTTTAACACATAAGGAAATCTTAACTTGTATTGGACACTTTACGTGTTTATTGGATAATTTAGAACCGACGCCCTTTCGTTTCCCATGCCGCCCTTTAATGTCCTTCAATGACAGGTAAAATGGGCCTTTAAGACGAGTCAACATGCACAAATGGCTAAAAGCCCACTCATTAGTGGTATGCAAGGGAGGATATCTCATATTATTAATGAGGAATGGGTGGAAGGAAATGCTAATGCTATAAAGATAAAAACGCTATTGGACTCTCTTCATATTTACATAGATTTTTTACGCCATTGAGGAGACATGCAAAATTCACGCCAGATTTGAATGGATACGCCATGGCTAATAGACTGATGCAAATTTGACAGGGACATCGATAGTACAGCATTATATCGCCTCTTAAATTGACTCTCTCCCTCGGCTATATTCCATCGCTCATCGACTGACGCAATGGCGAACCAACTTAGTTGCATTGCGATTTTCACCTTGGCGTTGCTTCTTAGTGTTGCACTCTTTCAAATGGCAATGTCGTCCGGCCGCTCTAAGAGCTTTATGACCGTTACTACCAAAAGTAAGGGCTTTTCACCACTATTGGGAACACGATTAGCATACGAATTAGTGTTGCACTCTTTGAAATTATCACATTAGAAGTTAAGATAAAAAAAAATTATATGACAACATTTATACTTATCAGTTATAGTTATGTCTTTAGTTTTTATTGATATAATTTCAAGATTGAGGCAGACTTAAGTTTTTAGTTAATTATAATTTCCTTATAAATAATGTAACATCATACTTAATTTTAAAAAATAGTTAATTTAGGTTTAATATTTGATATTTTTTTATTGATACATAATTATCTAATTATACATGTTACAATTTGGGCACAGGTTTTACAGGTACACATGATCACGTTAAGATATATAAATCTCACCTTTTTAAATGCAATCATTAACTTTATACATTATATTTATTTAATCCATTTGATACTAGATGATCAATATTTGAGATGTTTTTTGTTTGATATACTAATCTCCAATTAATTGGAAACAACGACTACAGAACAGAAAATGGTGGCAGTAAAACATTACCGTGAAAGTAAAGATGAAGCTGCCGTCACATACTCGAATCTGCATGAACAAGCTCCACCTAAGGTCGAGACAATGAACAAATTCTTCATATTCTGTATTCTTTTTCTGATTCGTTCCTAACTCGTCTTACTAATTTCAGGATAGCCGTTATCATCAACGTGGTACTGGGGGCCACACTGAAAGCGAAAATGTACAATCAAGAATAAGAGAAAAAGAGATCGGGCGCAAAATAGCCTACCCCAAAAGGAACATTCCTGGGGGACCAGATTCTCAACATCACCTGGACGTTCCCGGGGGACCAGATTCTGAACATTACCACGGCAAAAGGAAAGGAAATAAATAAGACAAAATGTGGGTACTAATAGAAAGGTCTTGAAGGAGGAGGTCACTTTTGATATTGCAACTTAGAAGATATTTGGATTCATAGGTTGACCTAGTTTGCTTTGGGTAGAAATATAAATATAGTTTGCTTTTGGTAGAAACATAAATATCAATCTACAAATTACTTATTTTTGTTTAATGTGAGGTTTTGTTTGTAAAAATTATAATTGTTTATTCTCAATTTTTGAAATTCTGGTATCAAAGTGTGTATAGAAGGTATGTATAGAATAATAATAATAATTTAATTTTAAAGTTACTGTTAAACCAAACATAAATTGGTTTTTAATCATTAGGTTTATTCAGACTGAGAGTTTGAAGTTCAAACAATCATGTAATGAAATTTTTCACATAGTTTGAAGTTCAAACAAACAATCATATAATGTAATTTTTTCAAAAGAACAAGTTTAATTAGTTTATGTTTTTATTTATTTAGCATGTGAAAGTACCAGTCTAAAGATTTTATGTTTTTTTAGTAATCATCACTAAACATAAATGTTGGTGAAATGATATTTTTTTATTACTTAGATTGCAGTTTTAAATGTTTAAATTGATTCAGCTCCTTAAAAAACCTTTAATAAACTGTAATTTTGTGCAATCTGAACAATTAAAATATACAATTCAACTATTCTTCTACATTTTTATCAAATTTTAAACAAAATTAATGATAAGCTATACAGGGACCAGATTAAAAGCACATGTCTTAAACTTCAAACAAACCTCTAATACACTGCAATTGTGCTCTCAACAATTTAAATATACAATTCAACTATTTTTTTAATTTTTTTTATCAAAGTTTGAAGTTCAAACAAAAAATCATGTAATGTAATTTTTTGAAAAGAACAAGTTTAAATAGTCTATGTTTTTATCTATTTGGCATGTCAAAAGTACCAGTCTAAAGGTTTTATGTTTTTTTTGATAATCATCACTAAACATAAGTGTTGGTGAAATGATAGTTTTTTCTTACTTAGATTATAGTTTTAAATGTTTAAATTGATTGAGCTCCTTAAGAAACCTTTGATAGACTGTAATTTTGTGCAATCTCAACAATTAAAATATACAATTCAACTATTCTTCTAAATTTTAATCAAATTTTAAACAAAATCACATGGCTTAAACTTCAAACAAACATTGGATACACTGCAATTGTACTCTCAACAATTTAAATATACAATTCAACTATTTTTTAAAAATTTTCATCAAATTTTAAATAAAATTAATGATATGTTATACGAGACGAGATTAAAAGCATATAAGTTAAACTTTAAACAATCATTAATTCCCACATTTTGAATAACTATTCTTCTGAATTTTTGATCAAGTTAAACTTCAAACAATCATTAATCCCCACATTTTGAATAACTATGCTTCTAAATTTTTGATGAAGGGGATGGCCAACTCGAAAGGATGCTGCGCCGCCTAGGTACGCGTCTGGATCTGCCCCGGGCTTTGTCCTTTTCTCTATAGGATCTGCTGCTTCATATCTACTTATGATGTACCAGCCTTTGTTACTTCTGCTACCTCCGCCCTTGCATAAGATGGTGATGGGTAAACTTATTATGATTAAACCCCTGCTACTAACTTTGTTGCTATAAATGGGTATGGAATTGGATATGAAATTATAGGTGCTGTTGGAGGTGAAATTTTTAAACCAAATTAATGATATGTTATGAAGGGAACACATTTTGAACAACTATTCTTCCAAATTTTTTATCAAATTTTAAACCAAATTAATGATATGCTATGCAGGGACCAGATTAGAAGAACATAGCTTAAGCTTGGCTTAACCTTCAAACAATAATTAATCCCCACAGTTTGAAAATGGTTGTAGCTGTCGTGTCATCGACGTCATATATAAAATTAAAAAACCCAGAAGTACTTCGCTACAAAGTGTTGAGCTAACCCGCATAGTGTCTCGAATTACATCTATATTCGGTTGCTCGATAGATTGCATTGTATTAATCCGCACAGTGTCTCGAGTTACATCTACATTGGGTTGCTCGATAGACTGCATTGTATTTACGTTGTATGGTATTGCTATCAGTGGTTGGCCATACACTATCAGTGGTTGGCCATACACTCTAACTAGGGTCATGCCAATGGACCGTGTGCCTCCTTACGATTTTTCCATTGATTCATATCATCATATGATGGGACTTAATTGCCCCCTTTATACATCATTTTTTTTATTTCCCCTTTGTATACATCATTTTTTTCGGTTTGTAAGATAAAAAATAATTTATAAATATAAAATTTAAAAAAACCCTAAAACATCCACATTTGCTCACTACACTTTGGATGACTCCGACGACTCTGCATATGTCCTTGCAATGTAAATGTAAATTGCCACCTTCCAACCATGCAAGTCGCCACCTTCGAACCATGCAAAAACTTCTTACACTTCTCACAAATGTAAAGTCCCACGATCTTCTTGTGTTTCTACTTCTTCCAGTGTCCTTGCAAGGTCATACTTCTTCCCAGTTCCCACCATCTTTGTAAGATTCATCTTTGGTGCTTTTGTAACCACTTCTAGACATTAGGAGACATTAAACCTGTGGCAACATTAGCATAAATTAAACCTGTAGCAAAAATTTATAAATTTAGGTAGCGTATCCATTTCTATCGGTTAAGAAAGAAGCTGAGAATAAAGAGGAAAAAGCTCTGGGCACTTTTCCAACCACCTCAAAACTGTAGAAAACGAAGACAGATCGGAGTTTGGGTTTCGGCACATGCAAACACCCGTTGCAGACCAACAAATAAACTCTGCGCACTCCAATAAATAAACTCTGCGCACTCCAACAAATAAACTCTGTGAGAAATGTTTAAGGCTAAGATATGAATCATATCCTCAATGTATTTATGTATGGATCAAATTAAGGAAATAATCATCTATGGAGTTACTCATTCTCTTCTCATTCCTCGCTTGATAGTTTCTATTGCTTGTTATTGCCTTAACCATTTTAGTAAAAACTTATACATTGCAGTGAAATGTGGAATAAAAAAGAAATTATTTCATTCTCACAAGACCCTCAAATCTTAAATTAAAGAATGATCTCATAATTTCAAAGTTGTAATGATTTTTATAATTAACAAATTAAAAATTTTGAAAAAATATTAGTCCATAAAAACAATGTGTTATCTACAAATGTACAATGTTTTTAAATAAAATTTCATTGTTTAGTTATTTAACACTTTAATGTCACATAATTATATCAAAATTTCATATATACAAATTATATTTGTCAAAACCTAATTCAATTTCCTACATTTTATCTTCTTACACCATATTCAAATAGATTGTAAATTACCTTAAATCATATCTCCAAATTAATACATTGTCCTTTTTGCATGTTTGAATTTCCACTAAAATTATTAGATCACACTCACCCTTTAGACCTTATTATTTGTGTTCATGCTCGAGTTTGATAAGCTTATTCAAATTTATTTCCTTTTTGGTGAGATATACATATTTGGATCCAAAATTGACAATGAATGAAATGCCTTCTCAAGATCTTTAAATTTAAGTTCAACAATGGTGTTGTCATAATTGGAGTGGTGGTTTCATTTTTATTTCATCTATACTAGTTTTAATTGAAGTTTTTCTTCTACAGTGTCCACGTGAGATTGGGTGTTTGATATTGAGCTCAACACATCCTTTTGAATTTATTATCATATTCTATTATCATTAGTTTATATTTATGATTATCTCGATATTTGGATATAGATAGTCACATGACTTTATAGAGTTAGTTTGTAGGTTCTCCCTTGATTTCTAGTCCTAGTTTGTTGTAAAATCCAAGCTTGGAAAAACTAGAAAAAGAAAATAATGAAAAAAAAAGAATAATGAGAGAAGTAAAAGAGTTATAGAAAGTAAATATGCTGGTAATATATAATATAATATATAGAAGGATCCCTAAGAATCCTACCAACTATTGAAATCTTAGTTGAAAGACATTCTATTCAATATCTTGTTGCAATAAATAGTTCAAATATGATAGTTTATTACAAATAGATAGATTTATTATGATAATTTATGTATAAATATATTGTGGTTTAATAGTCGATGCATGGAGATTCCACCCCTACCTATCAGAGTACATGCATAGTGGAAATTCCCTCTCTTAAAACTTCTCTTATGCATTATTGAACCTCATGGTTTCCTATCATGTCATGCTACAATTATTGGGGTTGCACATTTGGAACTATATTCTCTTATTCCACAATAGAAGAACAAAATTTTGCACTCACTATCTGTAATACATTCTCCAGTCTATATCATGAGAGTTTGAATCAATACAACGCTTGCCAAAGTAATCAGATATATAGGACAACACCTCTAGACATTCTTTTGGTTTTATTTCCTTGCAAGTTATTGTCTCTCAAACCTACAATAAATGTTTAGATCACAAACCAAGTAATCCTCCTCCTCTCAAAAATATACTTCTCACTCTCATACTTAGACTTCTCACATATTGAAGACCCACTTCTATGTGTTGCAAAAATACTCTTGTACTATAGGAAATACCTATGCTCATACTACATGAGTCACTATAATCCTTCAATGACATCTAAACAACAATATTCTATAGTAGTGCAATCATGTTAGTCTCACATAACATATTAAAACACTTAGTTGTTACCATCTACAAAGAATCATAAATCCAAGAACGGTCTTCCACCTACATACTCCCACCTACACAATAGTATCACAATAGAACTATTCCTCAATGGGATTTAATCATTCAAGAAATACAATATAAATTCCATTCATTACACAAAAATATAACATATAGACTCATCCATATGTATGCACAATATTTGAATATGAAAATGTCTAACTTTTGTATCCATTTTCATATAAAATAAAATACATTAGCTCAATGGCCACATATGGGCGTACAAATTTCATTGAATTTCCATATGAGTGGCCATGGAAACCTCAACCATCCCTCACTGTCTTACTCACTATATCTTTCTTACTCACTATATCTTTCTCCTTTTTGAAGCTATATTTGAGCCAACTTCTCCATTTTGTGTTTATTCACCTTCACAAACTATTTTCCTTAAGCTTCCCATGAGCTCCTCTTTCCCTTATTATTCCACGTATTCATGTTATGGAGTGATTCACCTTCTACAATGTGGCCTTTCAATTTCCACCCAACATCATTCTTCTCTTCAACATGTCCTCTCCTCTTTTTGTATAATGGTTCACCTTCTCCCAAGTTTCCTTCATGAAATAAGTGGACAATATCCACTTGAATCCATGTCTCCTCTCACACATTTTTCTTTATCCATTCTGCAACAAATCGTCAACCCTAAAGAAACATGTTCATTCTCCCACAGGGTTTACATGATGTAGAATGCATCCATTTTGTAGCAATATCACTATCATGTAGCACTATCACTATTCCATGGCCTATCACATCCTACAACAATCAATTTGGTTATGTATCCATTTTCACCATGGCATTCCGAAGATGAATTTGATGTCCATGCATTGAATTCCCTATATTATTAAGAAAACATGTTCTCGTGATTATGAGGTAAACTGTTAAAATCTCTATTTTTCCAATGTACTCACCAACTCTACACTCTTATTTTTTTATTTTCAACTTTGCAAGGAATAAAAGGAATATTAATCCTCTTGCATATTCTTATCCTATTCATTATTTTTATCCTCATGTCCATTGTTGCATATCCATTTGCTACAACAAAACAACACTCTTATCATTAGAATATATAATTTACATTCATTTCCATCGCAACTCACCTTCTCGTACTACTACCATCTCTATATCTCTCTCTTCATCACAACAAGAAATGGTTAGCCACTCCTCAACCATATGTCACCTACACAATTTGATTTGATTCATGTCCATCTAAGACATCCCACTTCCCTTGTTCATGCAATGTACAAAGTTCCTTCGGGGAAACCATCCACTCAACCATCGACTCTTGCTTGAAGCCACACAACATGAAGTATCCTCAAATGTCACACCTCCCTTCTCAATCCAAAACCTCATGCACATTGATTCAGTCAACAATCTTGTCTCTCTAATCACTTTCTTCACAAATTACCACAGATGTACATTTCGAGAGCCTTCATCTTCATGCATCACCTCTCATTTAACAACAACAAGATAGATGTACATTCGAGAGCCTTCATCTTCATGCATCACCTCTCATTTAACAACAACAAGATATTTATTAGCTTCCTCATATTTAAGAATGAAATTTCATCCATCTTCAATTCAACATATTCACTCATGCTTCCTTCACCTCTCATTTAGCAACAACAAGATATTTATTAGCTTCCTCATATTTAAGAATGAAATTTCATCCATCTTCAATTCAACATATTCACTCATGCTTCCTTCTAGGTCAGTGACCATCATGGCATAATCTTCTACTAGAGCATTCTCTTCAAACATATTCATCATCTACAACCCCTATTATTCACAACTACTGTAATATCTATGCATTGTCGTTTTGTTTCATATTCTTCATATGATATTCATATCACCTATATTCACTTTCATATGCAGCCACACATTTTCTTCTTCTTGCAACAAGAAAGTAACATATTAAGGGAGAAAAAACAATTGTGTCTTCACTCCCTCCTTTTCTTCACAACATATGACACACACCACATATGCCTCTATCTTCCACTACTATTATTTTTGCATCTCTATTCATTCTCATTTATCCATACCTACAGTCTCAATTGATCATGAATTCTCGTATACCCACGCTATTCTTTTTAGTCATGGATAAATGCCACCACGGTTGCCATCTAATTCAATCGCAAATCCTCTCATGAAACACACTACCTCATATCATTTGAATTCTCTCATGATCCACACTGTCTCTTTCATCTCAATATAATAGTCATGGATAACCGCAACCAAAACTAACACCAATCTTTAGAAACCATTTATCTCAAAGACTAGATTCTTTCAACAACAACCTTGTGGATTTTAATTCTTGCAACTTTCTATTATTTTCTATCTTCTTCTAGCATCTTCAATATTTTCCCTTTAACAACTTCAGTGTGACATCTAGTACATTAGCTGTCGTGTCATCGACGTCATATATAAAATTAAAAAACCCAGAAGTACTTCGCTACAAAGTGTTGAGCTAACCCGCATAGTGTCTCGAATTACATCTATATTCGGTTGCTCGCTAGATTGCATTGTAATAACCCGCACAGTGTCTCGAATTACATCTACATTCGGTTGCTCGATAGATTGCATTGTATTTACGTTGTATGGTATTGCTATCAGTGGTTGGCCATACACTCTAACGAGGGTCATGCCAATGGACCGTGTGCCTCTTTTCACATTTGACAACCAGTTTTACATGAATGTATGTTTAAACTCGAAAGTTAAATTTTCTTTTCCAACATTTGACAACCAGTTTTACATGAACGTATGTTTAAATTTGATAGTTAAATGTTTTTCATTTTCCAAGACTTGTATCTTATATTAGCATTGTAATTTTTATTAAATTGTAAATGTGCAAGTTTATTTTTCAAGTCTTATTAGTCCCTCCCTCGTGAGGGAGGCTAGTTTTCACCTCGTGGTCAACATCATTTTCTCCAAAATATCTAAGTTATTCATTTTCTCCAAAATATATAAGGTATTAAATGTTTTCATTAATATTATCTAAGTCACTCATTTTCTCCAAAATATCTAAGTTATGAAATTTTTTCATTAATATTATTTATTTAAATAATTAAATTAAATTTTTAAAATTTTCATTTTGAATTTCTTAAATATCTAAGATATTAAATTCTTCTATTAATATTATTATTTATTTAAATAATTAAATTAAGTTTTTGATTTTAATATTATTATTTATTTAATATTATTAAGTTTTTATTTTGGATTTTTTTTATTGGTTCATACGATTTTTCCATTGATTCGGACTTAATTGCCCCTTTATACATCATTTTTTTTAGTTGCCCCTTTGTATACATCATTTTTTTTGGTTTGTGAGATAAAAATTAATTTATAAATAGAAAATTAAAAAAAACCCTAAAACATCCACATTTGCTCACTACACTTTGGATGACTCCGACTCTTGCATAGTAGTGAGCCTGCTCACTACACTATGGATGACTCTGACCCTTGCATAGTAATGACTTTGCATATGTCCTTGCAATGTAAATGTAAATTGCCACCTTCCAACCATGCAAGTCGCCACCTTCCACCTTCGAACCATGCAAGAACTTCTTACACTTCTCACAAATGTAAAGTCCCACGATCTTCTTGTTTTTCTGCTTCTTCGAGTCTCCTTGCAAGGTCATACTTCTTCCCAATTCCCACCATCCTTTCACCATCTTGGTAAGATTTATCTTCGGTGCTTTTGCAACCACCCGAGTCTAGACATTACGAGACATTAAACCTGTGGCAACATTAGCATAAATTAAAATTGTAGCAAAAATTTATAAATTTAGGTAGCGTATCCATTTCTATCGGTTAGGAAAGAAGCTGAGAATAACAAGGAAAAATCTATGGGCACTTTTCCAACCACCTCAAAACTGTAGAAAATGAAGGTAGATTAGAGTTCGCGTTTCGGCGCATGCAAACACCCGAGGCAAACCAACAAATAAACTTTTTGAACTCCAACAAATAAACTCTGCGCACTCATA
>SNQJ01S0002177.1:79830-101044 GCA_010110895.2 Picea sitchensis
TTTTACCATTGACAATATCACTATTGTCACCCAACCATGGGCTGAAGCCACCCTCCAAGCACCTTGACCTTGACAGAGAGAAGAATCTTGGTAGCAATCCAATAGCCAAGCAAGGCCAATGCACCAAGAAAGAAGTAACCAAAACTGATCAGAGAGTCCCACCCAAAATTGGTGCAACACCTTCCCGAGGACTTGCGCACAAGATTGCCAAACTGCAGTGCGCACAAGTTACTTCTACAATTCTGAGAGTGTGTCAAATGAGGGACTGGCACCCTGTATTTATAGTATTCCTAGAAGACTTGCCTGGGACAACTTTTCCTTCTAGGTACTAATTAATTCATATTAATTATCTCTCCTTAGCCGACATCTCATCTTGGGTTACTTTCATTTCTTTTCTTCCTTCTCAAACATTCTAATATTATCAAAGGTCACAATGGAGGTTCATACCTCCCGAAGCTACCGTAATATCAACACTCCCTCCTAGCTAGGAAGGTATGGTCTTGAGAACAAACAGACCATTCAACTGGTAGCATCATGAGCACTGTCATTATTATCCAACTGGATAATCTCCATGACAACAGGTACAATATCAATTGATAGAACAAAACTGTGTTTATCCATGGTAGTACACAACTACTCAAACTGTGACACATAGTCACAAACAGTGGAACATATCCACCACAATAGCATATCTCTACTGTCTGGAGAGAGGCAGTCTTTATAACAATCATTTGATATCAACCTGCACAAAAAATATTGCTAAAATAAACTGAATCATCTGGGCCAATCTTTCACTCACATCTATGATATCTGAAAGAATATCTGCCCTCAAAGTAGAACATCAATGATGGGCTATCTGTCTTATTCTTCTCAAACAAGGAAGAATGATTGTTCTAATTTCTACACCTGGACCATTCCTCACCCTGGTCCACTCCTCCGACACTATACAAAGTGTAACCTAGAGAGAATGAATCTTCCCTAAGGAATGCCTATCCCTGATCGTTGAGCCTAGACCATTCCCAACCCTGGGCCATTCCTCTAGAACTAAAAAAAGTGCAACCTGGAGAGAATGAATCCACCCTAAGGAATGATTGTCCAAACCATTTCCTCTCTTAACCACAAGAGGAAAATACTATCTTGTAACAACCTCCAAAACGGACCATTCCTCATGTTAACCATAATGATAAATCGATGTCCAATGAGGCAGGACAGTCTTCTTGAGTAGCCCTAAATAAGAGAGACTGCCCTAGACCACTCCCCATGTTAACCACAATGGGAAGTTGTTGTCTGTGGTACATCAACAATCTGGACCATTTTCCTAAATGGAAAATGTTTGTCCGTCTGAAATCTCAATCCACTTTCCGAATAGGAAAGAATCTTCCCAAGCTGGACTATTTTTCAATCTTGAAAATGAATGTCCTCAATAATATGTCAGTGCTCCCTCTCAACTTGGAGATTCTTTTCTTCCCTTTTAGCTAAGGGAGTTATTTCCACGATCCCCATATTCTCTCGGAAATATGCAAACTTTATTCTAGATAGAGGCTTTGTCAGGATGTATGTTGTCTTCTCATCTATGGGGATATACTGGAGCTTAACCTCTCCTTCCTGGACTTTATCTCAAATAAAGTAGTATTTGATCACAATATGTTTTTCCCTTTCATGAAACACGGGATGTTTTGATAATATTATAAAACTCTGATTATCACAATGTATTATGGTCAACTCTGAAATCTGATCAAATAAATCGGAGATCAACTTCCTTAGCCATATTTCTTTTGTGCATGCTTCACATGTTGCAATATATTCTTCTTCTGTTGTGTTGAGTGCGACAGAATTTTTTTTCCTACTGCCCCAAGATATCATAGCAGAGCCCAAGCTAAAACAAATTCCTAAAGTACTCTTTCTGTCTTCTGCACTTCCTGCCTAATCTGAGTTTGTGAATCCATGAAGTTGTATATCACTGGATGCAGTATATTTTAAGACATAGTTTATTGTTCCATGAATATATTTTAAGACATTCTTTGCGGCTATCCAATGATTATGTCTCGGTTCCACCTAGAACTAGCTTAGTGTATTCACGGAAAAGCAAATGTCTGCTCGAGTATTTACCAAATACATCAATGACCCAATTAATTGTCAATATAGTGATGGATCTACTAAATCAAAATCTGGATCTTTTACTTTTCTTATATCCGTATTCATAGGAGTGTCCATGGACTTACAATCCATCATTCCAAACTTCTGAAGGATCTTTATTGCGTACTTTCCTTGTCCAAGGAATACCTCACCACGCTTATGCCATACTTCTAGTCCCAAGTAATAATGCATGAGACCTAGATCATTCATATCAAATTCAGAAGCTAGTTCCTTCTTGCACTAGATGATGAGAGATTCTTCACCTGTTATGAATATATTGTCAACTTATAGTAGTATAATTATAGGTGCATTATCCACGAAATTATAGTAAAGGTTTGGATCTGCATGACTCTTGGAGAAACCATGTCTCATTAGATAGTTGTCCATTCTGGCATACCAAGCCCTAGGAGCTTGCTTGAGTCCATATATGGATTTCTTTAATATGCAAACATGAGTATCTCTGGAATGTACCTCAAACCCTTGAGGTTGTTCAATATATACTTCTTCTTCGATTAATCCATTGAGGAAGGTTGTCTTTACATCCATGTGATGTAAGTTCCATCCCATGGGGGTGGAAAGAGATATGATAGCTCTAATGGAAGTATATCTAGCAACCGGAGAAAACATTTCGTCATAATCTTCTCCCACCTTCTAGGAGAACCCTCTAGCTATGAATCTTTCTTTATAATTATCCATGCTTCTGCCTGCTGGATGTTTGATCTTATATACCCATTTTGAAGTTACCACTGATTTTTCTTTAGGTCTAGGTACGATTTCCCATACATCATTTTTTATAATGGATTGGTGTTCTTCCATCATAGCTTCTTTTCATTTCCCATTTTGAACTTCTTCTTCAAATGTGGTAGGTTCTTCATCTATAAGCTTTGTCATATATGTTGCATAACTTGAGAATCTTTTAGGCCTCTTACGTTTTATGAATTTTCTTTTTGGAACCTAGAGTATTTTTGTGTCTTGTAAGGTAGCTTCAAGCCAAGTTGGTCATTTCTTGGTCTTAGGTACGATATATGACTCAATGGTTTCACATGGTTGCATAGGATGATCAGGTTGTTACCTTCCGTCATTTTGGTTTTCTGTGCTTTCTTCAATAGGTTCTTCAATATCTTCTTCTTCCATAGTTTCTTCTATGGATTTCATGAAAGCTATCTTTTCATTGAATGTTATGTCTCCACTGACTTTGATCTTATGTTGTTCTAGAATATAGATTCTATAATCCTTGGATGAATCATTATATTCCAGGAATATCCTCTTCTTTCTTGAGGGTTCTAGTTTATTCCTTTTATCCTTGGGAATGTGAGAGTAAACAGGACACCCAAATATTCTTAGGTTTTCAACATTAGATTTCTTACCTGATAAGGCTTCTTCTGGAGTCATGTCCTTCAATATGCGATGAGGACTTCTATTTTTCACGTATATTGTTGTCATGGATACTTCTCCCCATAGGAACATAGATAAACCTTGATCATTTAGTAGTGATTTTACTATTTCTTCAATAGATCTGTTCTTTCTTTCTGCTACAACATTTTGTTCAGGATTATAAGGTACATTCACCTCCCTCCTAATCCTTTCCGATTTGCAGAATGCAATGAATTCCTTCGTTATCTATTCTTAATGTCTTGATCTTCTTGTTTGTGAGGTTCTCTGTCTCTTCTTTGAATTTTTAAAACTTGTTGAATACTTTGTCTTTCTTCTGCAGTAGATATAACCAAGTCTTTCTTAAATAATCATCTATGAAGATTAGGTAGTAAAGAGATCCTCTTAGATATTTGATAGTCATCGGATCGCAAACATCTAAGTGTATTAGATCTAGAATCTCCTTAGATCTATTGTTGCTGCTTGGAAATGGTTTCTTGATATTCTTTCCAAGAGAACAACCTTTGCAAACTCCTTCATGTGTAGACTGCAATTATGGTATTCCTTCAACCATGTTTCTGAGAAAAGGTAATGCTTGATAATTAATATGAGTGTACATTCTATGCCAAAGTTCATTGGGATTGACTTTGTCATGTACAAGAGCTTCTTCATTTTGTTCTAGTACTCTATACAGATTTCCTTCATGACTTCCAATAACCCTAGCATTCTCTATGATGGAATCTTTATGCCATGATAACACTTTTCCATCCACGAAATCTATTTTGTTTCCTTTGTCTTCTAGGAAAGATATGGATGCAAGATTCTTTTATAAACCAGCTACATATAAAACATTGCTTAAGTTAACATTGTTACCTATTTTCAACTTGACGGAGGCTTGTCCAAATACTTCGACTGGGTAAGTGCTTTTGTCTCCAAGATATACCATGTACGATGTCTTCTTCTCAATTAGATTTTACATTTTGGCTTGATCTCCAGCCATGTGCCTAGAAGCACAACTAACGATTATCCACATGTCATCTTCAATCATTCCAGTGAGTGTTGAGTAGTGTAAAAGACTAATTGTTTCACTCATGTCTTCGATTGACTGGTAGTTGGCCATGATTTGATCCAAAACTTAAACTCTAACATTTATGTCTTCCGAGAGAGCCAAAAGCTGTGCTAAACTAGGGTGCATTTGAATATCTTATCCTTGAGTGAGATGCTCCATCACAAGGTGTCGGATCTCAGATTTAGGATTTCTACAATTGCTCCTGCTAGTAACCCTAGTGGCAGTGTTTTGGAAGATGATCCTACTAGTAACCCTAGTAGAAATTCCTTAGCAAGCTCAATATCCTAATGTCTATTCTTCCTTCCAGCGGTTAGACTGAATGAAGGAGGTGTGGGCCCATAACCTGTTAGAATATGAAATAATGTGCTCATTTTACCGTTGACAATATCACTATTGTCACCCAACCATAGGCCGAATCCACCCTCCGAGCACCTTGACCTTGACAGAGAGAATAATCCTGGTAGCAATCCAATATCTAAGCAAGGCTAATGCACCAAGAAAAAAGTAACCAAATTTAATAAGAGAGTCCCACCCAAAACTGGCGCAACACCTTCCCCGGGACTTGTGCACAAGACTGCCAAACTGTAGTGTGCACAAGCGACTTCTGCAATTCTGAGAGTGTGTCAAATGAGAGATTGATGCCCTGTATTTATAGTATTCCTGGTAGAATTTTCTGGGCCAACTTCTCCTTCTCGGTATTAATTAATTCATATTAATTATCTCTCCTTAGCCGATATCTCATCTAGGGTTACTTTCATTTCCTTTCATCCTTCCGAAACATTCTAATCTTATCAAAGGTCACAATGGAGGTTCATACCTACTGAAGCTACCGTAATATCAACACCATCGACACCTGCCCCCCCTTTACTCTACGGATATGATCTCATCCATGAGTCTAGCCTTAGGGAATTTCAATTCTCAAATTCCCATTTCTTCCGAAGAGATTTCTCTGAAACAACTCAATCTCTCACCATGCATCCCTCTAAATTGATGACTCTACTCCTGCTTCGGGACTTTGGCCTCCTCAACTAGTTCAATGGTACTTCAACTTCCTCCTCAATCAACGATCGATATCTCCTTTAGGAATTCAGTGGTTTCACCCTCTACATTTTTCCAGAGTGCTCCATACCCAAAGTTCCAGATCTAGTGTTGTGCGTCAATTTTCAAATCAACAGTTGTCATCCACTCCGGGACTTTGGCCTTTGGCGATTTCAAATATCAACAAACACAAGCCTCTGGAGTGTCAAATCCTCTGACACTTGTCCTCCTTGATCCAACGATTGTCCAATGGAGTGAATCTTTGTCCTCCATGCATCTCCTCATAGATCAATGATCCACGTTCCTTCCTTTGGGATCTACAGCCCTGAATGCTTCAAGCTTCAGTGCTTCAGGATATTTCAAAACATAACTTCTCAGAAACCCCGAAGTACGATCCTCTAAAGTTCACGATCTAGTGACACCTGTCCAACCCAGATCAATGACTCCCAACTGCTTTCGCTATTTAGGCTTCAATGATTTCAATCTTTCATACTTCGCGTTCTTCTGGAGTAATTTATCCCGGAGTTTATGATATGTCGCAACATGCCCTTTCTAGATCTGATGGTCTAGATTATATTCGGCTCTTTGACTCTTATTTTCTCAGTCTCCTCTGAATACTTTCACCCGAAATCAACAATCTATTGACATGTACCCTACTTCACGATCAATGATCATAAGTGGCTTCAACACTTTGAGCATCAGGAATTTCAAAATCCTATGCACTCGTTCCTCCCAGAGTGCTTTTACCCAAAACACACGGTCTCTTGATGTTTCTCTCCCCCTTGATCTGACGAACTCTATCCACTTTGGGTCTTCTGGCTTCAGGAGTTTCAACTCCTGCACATTCGTTCCTTCCGGAGTGCTTTCACCTGAAATCTCAAATCTTTCACCACCTATCACCTTGGATGATGGACGGTCCCAATTCACTTTGGGACTTCAGGAATTTAACAAGTTCGCTCTCTTGTATACACAAAATGTTAAGGTTTGTGCACCTTTTCATGATCAGATGACCATTGATCCTTTCATGCTCAGATCCGATGGATGGGATCTGTTTCTTTCCTATGCACTTATTTTTTTCACTGGATGCGGATCTAATGGTCCAGTCTCCTCCCTACAACCAATGTAATGGTTGATGTCTCTCCTCCTCCTGAGCTTTTACCTTCTTCCACATTGGAATATTTTGCAAGTGTTTGGAATAATTTTGTCTTCTATGCACTCCTTTCATTATCTCTTCTAATTTTTTCGATTTACTCAATCTCTTAAGGTTCTCATCCCTTATGTTTCCTTTCAAAGGAAAACCTCGTGCCTTCCTGGCAACCTCTTTCTCAAAGAATACCTTGCTGAGTGTTTTCTTCTTACAAAGTGTTCTATAACTTTGTCTCTCTGAGCCTTCTCTGCACAGTTCCTCCTCCAAGTTATTCAGTAACCTTGAGTTCCCCCTTTATATTGTTATCACCCCGGTGCACCCTCCTGGCATGTTCTTTCAGACTCCGTATTGTTTATATGCGCACTCCTTGTGCTGGCTACAAAACTTCCAATGTTTTGTTGTGCACTCCTTGCACAGCCTAAAGAACTCAGAGCAATATAACAACTTCAACGAGGATAAAATAAATCTATGTCCTACTGCAAATGAAACTTATCATACATCCACAACATTCATTCATGAAATACGTAAACACACTATATGCAGGAAAAATGACTTTTCTATTATCTATGTGTGTCTATACAGAGGTTTTAAAAAAATGGACTGCAATAGAGTCCCAGTTCTTTCAAGCTTTCCTAACCTAACTTTATCCTAAGTTCTGCTTATAAGACCTCTATCCTTAATATCTCTCTCTCTCTTATCCTTTACAAAAGAGGGCTCTACGAGCTTATCCTCCTCACTTCCTTAGTGCCATCATTGTCTTAGTTAAGACACCATACTCTTACATCTCATTACATAAATGAAGATCTAGACCTGACTCATATCTAGACCTATTTACAAGCAACCATTTAATGCGAACCTATCCACTACCTGTACAAAGTGTTGGCTTGGTTCTTACAACCCTACAACACAAATCCCCATAGGATCAGATTTCGAATTGAAAACTGGGAAGGTCAATGCCTCTCCCTTTCTCCATTGCGTTTCTATGTGTTGGATTGTTGGCTCATTTTCTAAGGTGTATCGATTCTCCTGCATCCCTCCACACCATAAAAATTGACTCAATATTTTCTTCGTCAATTTCTTCATTTTCTTCCATGTTTTCTTCATAATGAGTCACTACTGAAAATGAAATGTTGTCTTGTAAACCTGCACACTCAAAAACATTGTTACAATCATATGAAAAATCATAGGAAGAACCATACTTGTTCTTCCAAGAGAGATTTCATTTCTTCATCTTTCTTCCCTGTTGTAGTTTCATCAACCTGATTTGTAAGCAAGGTTACTTTTCGACTTAACAACTCATCTATGAGTTTCTTCTCCTCGAGCATATGAAACCAACATTCACTTGAAAAATTTTCATCATCATATTTAACTAAATTTACCAAAGATTCAACTAGGGGTTCATTAACAATTATACATTCATCTCCACTATAAATCTTAGTTGAATTCACCAAATCAGCAAAAACCGCATCATAGGGAATTTCCTTACTATGACATGAGACTTTATTGTCACACAAACTTTCTTCATTAATCATTGCAATTTCAATGATGTCATTTTCAATCTTTATTCCAATTACGATACTATCAACACAATCAAAATTTTCAACAACAATACCTTCATCAACTTCACCATTCTCACTCCACTTCATACTATACTTCATTTCAAGAATATTCCAAAATATTTTTCCACTGTATACTTCACCAAATTCACGCAAAATACTAGACACGACATTTTCATCAAGTGATGATATAATAAGTTATAATGCTATTACACCTCTTCTCTTATCATAGAAATTGATACGACCTTCATGATCGTAATGTAATAAATCTACTAACCATAACAATTTTTTCATTTCAGTTTCCCAAGGTTTATAATTTATACCTAAAAAAAATTGCAAATTTGGTATCACTATTTCATAGAATTTATCAAAATTTTCAGTGATCAGATCTAGCTCCACATTTTTCTTGTGAAACATGGATTCTTTAGCTGGAAGCACATCATACTTATCTATAGAATATAATAACTCTTCATGTTGATTCTTCTTCCTCATGTGTTTCAACTCTCTCTGGACTTGTTTCAACCTCCTTTGATGGCCCATGATAGCTTCAATTTCTAATGGATGTAATCATGGAAATACCCACTGGCGAACTGCTTCAATGTCCAAATATTTTTACCGAATCCTCTAGCACAATGACTCCAATTCTCGCGGCACGGTAGAAGATGACAATGGGAAGGCTCTTCTTGTTGTGGTGAGGATGTTTCTTCTTGGGATTTTTGGATTCATTTTTTTTCTGGACAACTAAGGTTTTGTTGGAGGCAACTGTAGTGTTGATCACTCCAAGTTGCATAAGCTTATCTTTCTCTCTAATCAAAGATTCACAGAAGGAATCAAGAGTGGGATTTTTATAAGAATTCCCTAGAGATTCTATGGCAACATAAAAGGTAGATACAAACACTAAATATACACTACTAATCTTAGAAATAATAATATATATGAAACTCTCATCATCCATATTTATGTTACACACTTCACATAAAATTCTAAGTGTTTTGAACTTATATAAATAGTTTTTAATCTAATAAAAAACATTTGGACTTAAACTCATTATCTGATTTTCTATCTAGTGGGAACGAATAATATTGTGTTTACCAAACAAAACTTCAATTTTTTTCCAAGTTTTATTTGGGACATCAAGTCCTTAGAGGTGAAAATGTAAATCACGAGAGATGGACATTTTGATTCATCCACGAACTTCATCATTCCTATTAATCCATTTGACTTAGTTGTCATGATCAGTGGGTTCTTCTTCTTTTCCCAAGGTAATCTGGTACAATCCTTTACTTCTCAATAAATTCTCCATATGGGATTTCCATTAGAAGTAGTTGGTGTTGGTAAGAAAAATATCACTAGGAGAATTGACATTAAATATGTAGAGAATATGCATTTAAAATATGAAACTAATGGTATGGATGGAAAGATCTGAAAACAATAGTCTATTTAAAAAACAAATGGCACTGAAAATAGACTTTGGATGTGAAAGTTATGCCTTTTTGAAAAAAGGCATAAATGGTAACCAAAGAGTCACAAGGTAGGTAGAATTTGTTCCACATGGTGTTACCCTTCTAAATAACCTCACTTTTACAAATAAGTTTCTTATGAAGTTACCCACTTTTATAGAATAAGCGGGGATCACTTTTACAATGAAGCTACCTTATAAAAGAAAGTTGCATTCAAAACAAATAACTTTAAAAAAAATATTAAAGCTACTTATAGAGATTCAATTTTATAATTTAAGTGAAATACACTTTATAATGGATGCATGAACTTATTAAAAAAATTACCAAAAAAGAGACTTGAACTCAAGACCTCTTACTTAATAAAAAAAACTTTTAACCAAGTGACCTAGTGCAAAACATGTTGTCTTGTTTAAAAGGAGGATTGTTGTTTTTATTTTTGTTGTTGATAGCCTTGAAGAGCATGCTCATAAAAAATTGTTTTCACACAAGAAAAAAATTTCTCTTATGAATAGAAACAAGGGTTATATCTCAGTTAGCTTACCCAGAAAATGCAATTTTTTCGTCCATTTATGATTTACCAAGATCATACAGAGTGCACGACAAAGAGCATATGCAGATAATAAAACCATTTAAGTTTTGTTTCTAATTTATCAATATCGCATAGGGCACAATGAAAAGAGCATACACAGATCCAAAATAGTAGCAATCCGGAAATAAAAAAACATAAAACATAAATAAATCCAAAATATCAACTCTGCAAAAAATTTAAAAAGGTTGTATTTGGGATTTATATCTATGGATCTGACTGAAATTTCCATATATTTGGAAAACATAAACCTTTTCAAGTGAAATGAAAAGTTTGCTTGACTGAAATGAGCACTCCAGACACAACAGAACAATCCCATCAACCCATAAATGTACAAAAATGGAAGAATCCATAGATGAGGAAACATAACTTCATGATATTGATTTACAATAGGAGTGGGTCTTTAAATTAACTATGATACCATGTTAGAAAACACAAGTATTCCAATAGAGGATGAACACCTTCAATAACCACTCACATAACTAGATCAAATATCAATAGATTTATGTTTTCATGTGGTAAAACCCCAATGGGGAAACACGCATGACCCTAGCCAATGTGGCCACTTGGAGAAATTTATTGATGCAAAACAAAAAGTTACAAAGATTTACAAGAGATTTTCTCACAACACGTCATCAAAAAATGACCCTCCATGCTGTTTAAATAGAGATAATGGACCAATCAAATGCTAAGCCATGGATCAATGTAGTCGTTAAGATTAAGGAGAATATGAACCATTGGATCAGTATATGTTAGGAACATATTATGATTGTTGAATTTACTAAGTACAAATGAATAATAATTCATACTAAAGAAACACACTAAGAAACAAATGTTTACCTAATGACACATTAGACCAAGTTGATATTAACTAACTCCTAACTGTCTAAATATTATAACTATCATTATCTAGTATCTTAACATAAACACAGTGGTTAGAGTGACATCTACAATAACCTTGTTCCATCATAAATCTATCAAATTTTGAATACCAGTTCCTTATCCATCTTGCTTTAGGACATACAAGCTCTTCTTCAACCTACATACAAATTTTTCTTTCCATTTTACCCCATACCCCTTTGGCTACTACATGTAAATATATTCCTCCAAATCCCCATGTAGAAAAAATGTCTAGAATTAAAATAGTTCTAATTGAAGTCATTTTAACAACATGAGAAAAAATTTCATCAAAATATATACCTTTTTTTTGTGCAAACCCCTTTACAATAATTCTAGCCTTGTACCTCTTTTGTCTCCATATTTTTCCTTTATCTTGTAAGTCAATTTAATTTTTGTTTCTCTTTTACCTGTAGGAAACACAACCAAACCCCAAGTTTGGTTATATACCAAAGAGTCCTTCTCCTCTTTCATTCATTGATCCCACGTCTCTCTGGCTTCTAGATGCGTATCTTCTTCATATGTTTCTAGTTAACCATAATTAATCAAAAATAAATAATACATTGAAGGAGAGTATCGTCGAGTGGATTTACTTTTCCTAGTATATCTTCTTGCAGGAGTTTGGGTTTCTTTCTATTGTTTTTCTTATTGAACATTTTGATTTTATGGCACCTCTGGGATGTCATTTTTTGTAATTTTATCAATCATTGTGTATTTTGTTTTTTCCTTTTCATGTTTCTTTTCCTACAACTTATTTTTATACATGAAATTCTCATTGAATACCACATGTCTAATCCTAATGATATTTTGATTTTAATAATTATGTAAGCAATAACCAAAATCATTAACTCATAATCCCAAAGGGGTTGGATCCAATGGTGGAAAGCAAGGATTTTTTCACCATTAGGCAAGGTTCAATTCCCATTAGGGCATGAACTAAAACCATGGAGGCACCTTGAGGTATTGGTAGAACATGTGGTTGCACCCAGATATATTGTACTAAAAATGATATTGTGACCTGTGCACGCATAAGTGGATCAAATCCCACCCCCGTGTCCTTTAATTTTAAGTCAAGTCTCGCTATATGAATCAGTTAAGGAGTGGGTTTTGTTTTCTAGGATACCTGAGTTCAATACCCTTATGGTTCTAGCTTAGTTGGGAGGATACACCCAAAAATATAACCATATTAAGAGGTTGGTGAAGTTGAGGTCGGTTTCGATCCCCAGGTGATTTTGATGGTTTACATTCCCCTCGGTTGTGGTTTGTTAGAGAATGGTTAAAAATGCTAGCCACAAAGGTTGCAGAAACATTTCTAACAAATAAACAAAAAAAAATCATCAACTCCATATCCAATAAACATTTTTTGTATTTATCCTCAACCTTTGTTCTATTTTATTTATAAATATGGACAAAAGATTCCCAACCAAAATTCTTCAGAAATGAGTAGTTTATATTTCTACCTAGACATGCCTCCTCTGGAAATCCACCATTCAAGGAAATTGAATGCCCTCTATTTATTAAGTAAAGAATAGTATACACAACTTCTACCCAAACTGTAATGTCAATTCTACATGCAATCTCATACTTCTTGCACGCTCCATGATTTTCCTATTTATCATTTCTAACACACTATTCTCGTGTGGTGTTTGTGGAATTGTCTTCTCTCTATAAATCAGAAAACACATGCACATGAATATATAACCAAAATGGTCTTAGTCACTATATCACATACATTAGTAGCGCATTCGTTGAGGACATTTAATATAAGAAATAATAACAAAAATGCAAGAAGACATATATTGCATCAGAATATTCCATAAACAAACATGCTCTTACAGCCCATGTGAACAAAAAACATTATGCTTCAAACAATTCACAACAAAACAACAACACATGCAAGTCCTCTCCGTCAAAATTTGGCCCTGAGCGCTTCTTTGTATTAACACTTTCAACAATAGTACATGAAAAATATTAGGACAACTGATCTGGGATATTTTCATCAAAGTGACTTATAAATAATTGTATTAAATGAGCATAAATTAAAGTGCACCATTAAAGAGAGAAAATATCAATAATTAAGAGACATAAGCATCAAATATGAACAAAAAAATTGATAAAGGAGTTCGTCCGTGGTGGACTACGTCTCTGGGTCCTGCTCTCAAATGTGTAGGCCTTTTTATTAACTTTTATTAACTCAACAAAAGAATTTGGCAAAATACATAAGTATACCTCATTATGGAATTAAGTTGTAGAATATTTTCTTAGATCAGAAAACAGAAAACACCACTAAATTCATGACGTTGAATTACCAAAAAATGACTATCTCCATGCCTCAATCCAACTATGGCACTCCGAGGCCCAAGATAAATTTTGTCTCAGTTTTCGTGCCCTGCAATGTGCAATTAATGCCAAGAAAATGCCTCGTAAATGGTGCCCGACTGTACCGTCACTTGACTCCTCCTTCCACTGATGTATGTTCAATTTTTAAATAATAATGGCAGGAAGAGTTAACAATAGGCATGTTTGGCCTAGTGGTTGGGAGAGTTATAGTTAAGGCATAACAATGGGAGAGGTCCCAGGGTCAAGCCCCTGGGCCTCCCCTTTTGGGTGTTTGTTATAAATTACATGAAATATATATGGTGGTGGTTCCTCCAACTTGGAGGTATTTTGTATATATCCGTTGGGTGCCATATCCGGCGGGGTTCCACTAGATTTGGCAGACATGCCCCTTTTCTATTTTTGGAATTTGGCTCTCGGGCCCTCATTGGGAATTTTCCCACTACCACGTGGTAGCCCATGACTGGGGCATGTGGAAACCAACCGTTGGGCCATGCTAATCACCTATACTATCACCTACCCTGTCATATTTCTATGTCACATTACATTCTTCCATGTGGTTGTATTGACTGCCACGTGGCACTTTTTCATTGGTCCACGGATCGACCCGAAAAATCCAAAAATGAGTGACACATGGCAGCCTCTGGTGTTGCCACATAACCATGTTGTTGTCATCATGACACGTGTCTCATCCTATGTGTGTCACGTACACTGTATGGATGCTGACTTCATCCATACTAATGTTGACATCAGCAATACGGATGTTGACTCATCCCTTGGTGACTGGATTAGGTTAACCAAACTTTGACCGTGAATATATTTAGATGCGTAACTCCTTTTGATGAGATGTTTATGTTGCTGGAAATATTTTGATGTTCTCTTCGCGATGATTCTACTTTCACTAAGTTTTGAGGACTTTTAATTTTTTCCCTTTCTTTGTCTGTTGAGGCCGTTCTGATCTTTCCTTAGTCTTATTTGGATCCTTTTTGGATCACGCCTTCCAAACCAGAGATTTTTGGACCAACAAAAGATTTCATCAATCAATAGATAAGTGAGGGAAGAATTCCCTGACCTTGTCCTTCTCAATCCACTTTTCCTTGCTTGTATGTGTGACCTTTAATCCTACTCGAAGATAATCAACATCACCCATGCGTAAAGTCCTCGTCCTTATGTCCAGGATGATATCTTCTTTTAACTCATCCAATTAATCAGGAGAAAACTCATCAAATAAATGTATTGAAACTTCCTCATCCTAATCCATGATCATGGGAGGCTCAAAAAGTTTCAAGTTCTCTACATTTACAACTGAGTAAATCTGCATATATGGTGGAAGATCTAAACGAAAAAGAATTGGTACCATTTTTATCCAAAATAGTGAAGGGTCCATAAAGAATGGTCTTGAATTTCTTTTCTTCGCCCTTCAATCTGTCCTTGTTTATGTGAAGCCATACCTGGTCTCCAACCTGGAACTAATGATCAACCCTATGTTTCTCATGTCAATCTTTATACCGTACTTGAATTTTCCCCAATTGTTCCCTGACTGTTTGTTGTACCTGTTGGATCCTCTGGATGAACTTGCAGGCTCTGTCTTCATTTATTTCATCATTTGAATCGACATTTATCCCATACATCAAGTCCAAAGGAACTTTTTGTAGGTACCCAAAACATGTCTCAAAAGGAAAACACTGAGTGGAGGAATGTAAGGCGCATTTGTAAGCATGTTGTACATAGGGTATTTGTTCATCCCATACTTTGGGATGCTTGTTGTAGTAGTCTCAAAGAAAAAGTACCATTGTTCGGTTAACAACCTTTATTTGTACAATGGCCTCTGGATGGAAAGAAATGCTCCTCTTCATCTTGGTGTCCATCATTCTCCACAATCTTGGCCAAAAATCCCCAAGGAATCGAGTATCTCAATCCGATATAATGGATGTGGGTAACCCAAAGTGAACCCAAACATACTGTAATAAGAGATTAGTAGTATGCTCAGTAGTGATCTTCTTTTTACATGGCATTAAGATACACATCTTTTTGAACCTATCCACTACAACATACAAATATTCATGACCCCTTTTCAACATTGGTAAACCCCCTACAAAATCCATGGAGATACTTTCCCATGGATGGTATGGAATAGGTAGTGGTGAGTATAGCCCTAGTTTTCTAATAGTGGGATTACAAGTAGAACACATCACACACCCCTTTACATATTTAGTTACAATTTATTTCATTTGAGGCCAGTAACAAAACCTATGCAAATGATCCATAGTGTTTCCTACCTCAAAATTCCCAGACACAAGAGAAGTGTGAACTTCTTGTATTACATGGACTCGTTCACTTGTAGGAATACATAGCTTTCCAATATGGTAGAGTAGTTTTCCCCGTAGACAATAGTTATCTACCTATGCAACATGGGTTAGGTTCTCATATAGTTCTTTAAAATCTTCATCAATGGCATATTTTTCCACATAGCTATCATGAGATAAAGAATTATTCTTCAAAATAATAGAAGAAACAATTGGAGGTCTAGAAAGGATATCAACTACCTTGTTACTTGTACCCTTCTTGTACTTTATTACCAAATGAAATTGTTGTAGGAAACCCATCCATCTATAATGTCGATATTGTTGCAGTTTTGTTTGTTCTTGGAGATAATGTAAGGGTTAGTGATCTGTATGTATGATTGTTTTCTTCCCTTAAAAGTAGTGCTTCCATTTATTTACGCTTTGAACTAATGCATACAACTCTTTATCATATGTAGGATAGTTAACAACAACTGGGTTAAAATTTTTAGAGTGGTAATGGATAGGCTTATGATATTGCATCAATACTGCACCCATGGCATATTCATTTCCATTTGTCTTGATCTCGAAGTGTTGTTGAATATTTGGCAGTGCTAATATTGGTGCGGTACTGATATTTTCCTTCAAAGTGTCCAAAGTTTTTTGTTGCTTTCCTCCCCACTGAAAAGTGTTTTTCACACTGGTTAAGGCATGCAAAGGATCTACTATAAAGGAGAATTTTGAAATGAACCTCCTCCAATATTGGACTACACCTAAGAAGCTCAGTATCTCAGTTACACTTTTGGGCACAGACCAATTTGCAATTACATCAATCTTGGAAGGATCAACTTTTACTTGTCCTCCTCCTACAATATGACCTAAGTACACAAGTGCAGTCTTGCCAAATTCACATTTGGACAATATTAGATATAGTGTTTCCCTTTGCAAAGTATCAAATACTTTCTTTACATGCCTCACATGTTCATCCCAAGTCTCGCTAAAAATAAGAATGTCATCTAAATATACAATCACAAAATCATCTAGAAATGTCTTGAATACATCATTCATCACACACATGAATCTTGTTGGAGCATTACAAATTCCAAACGACATAACTAACCACTCAAGCAATCCCTGTTTCATTTTAAAGGAATTTTTCCATGAATCATGTTCTGCAACCCTGATCTGATGGTACCCACTACGCAAATCCAACTTAGTGAAATAAACAACATTCTTTAATTGATTAAGTAAATCATCTATACGAGGAAAGGGTATCAATTTTTCACCATGATTTTATTTAATTACCAGTAATCGACACACATGCTCCATGTTCCATCTTTCTTTGGCACCATCATGATTGGTGTAATATTCCAGATATAAATAGTATGTAGAACCGAAATAATTAGCTAGAAATGGTAGATAAACAATGATATAACCAGAACAACATCACAATAATACCAAAGTAATACCAAAATAACACCAAAAAGATCACTTTGATTATTGAGAGCAATGTTCAGTTGCCTCTTCGAGGGGGAAACCTCCAGCAGAGAAGAGCTCTATTACAATAATATTCAAGACAAAACTTCTCATAGTCTCTATTCTTATTTATACTAAATATATCTATCCAAAAGAACAATCTAGAGGAAGATCCTTCTAGAAGCAGAAGCTTCTAATAGGTCTTCTTACATTTGATTTATTCCTCCTTATTTCTAGGCCTTATTAATATTGACCTTTATTACATGGAAATATATTATTCTACCCACTTGAGGGGTTAGGTAGGTTAGGTCCCTAATATGCCCTCCCCTTAGTACCAACCTTGTCCTCAAGGCTTCAAATGAGGAAACTGTTGCAGAATGTTAGTGGGCTCCAAGGTGGCATTTGTTGGAGTTGTATCTTTCCACTGAACTAATACTTCCTTGATGGTATGCTGATGAAGACGACGCTCTCACTGGTCCAAAACTGCTTCTGGATGCAACCAGATGGATCCTTCTTCATCCAACTCGAGAAGGTTGGTTTGAGTTTGGCACTTAGTTCCAATGACCTTCTTTAAGCAAGACACAAGAAAAACAGGATGGAGCTTAGAATGATTAAGTAAAGCTAACTAATAGGCTACCTTCCCAACGTACTTGAGAACTATATAAGGACCATAAAATTTTGGTGCCAGTTTTTGACAATGTTTGGCCTTGAGTGAAGTTTTCTTATAAAGTTGTAGCCAAATAAATACCTCGTCTCCTTGAACAAATTTCCATTTTGAGTGACTTTGATCAACATATTTCTTCATATGATTCTGAGCCATGACCAAATTCTTTTTGAGGGTAAGGAGAATATCCTTGTGAACTGTAAGTGTTTGGTCAACCGCTTGGACCTTCAATACACCTGACATGTAGGAGAAAACTGAAGGTGTATTTTGGCCATATACTACTTCAAAAGGAGTCATGGAAGTAGTTGTATGGTAAGAAGTGTTATACCACCATTCAGCTAATGGTAACCATTGAGCCCATTGATTTTTCCTTTTAGAGGAGAAAAACCTCAAATAATTCTCCAAACACTTATTGATGACTTCAATTTGACCATCAGTCTGGTGATGATAGGTGATTCTGAGATGCAATTGGGTGCCCTAGAGTTTGAACAGTTCTTTCCAAAAATTTCTAGTGAAAGTTGGATCTCAATCAGAAACAATAGAATGAGGCATGCGATGAATCTTGAAGATATGATCCATGAAAATTTGAGCCACAATTGATGTTGTAAATGGGTGTTGAAGAGAAAAAAAATGAGCATACTTGGAAAGAGGATCCACAACCACCATGATGATGAACGTATTTCTTGATTTAGGTAATCTCACAATAAAATCCATTGAGATGTCCCTCCAAATAGCGGATGGAATCATAAGCGGTTGGAGTGTTCCAGGAGGTTTGATGGTTTCTCCTTTGTTGCATTGACAAACATCACATTTTTCTACAAAAGTGAGAACGTCCTTTTTTATATCATCCCAGAAAAAAGAACATTTCACCCGGTCATAGGTTTTGGTAAATCCTAAATTCCCAGTTGTGGGAGTAGTGTGAAGCTCAGAAATCACCTTGGATTTAAGTTGTGATTGTTTAATTAAATACAAATGGCCTTTGTAGCAAAGTTCATCGTTGTGTCAAGAGTACCTCAGGGAAACTAGGGAGTTGGCTTTCAATTGTTGGATAATATGTGATATTTTAGGATCATGTAGCCATTCATGGGGCACAACTTGGAGCCAATCTGGTACAATGAAGGAGAGGGAAAAAAGGGACCCTTCATCTTAATATTTTCAATAAAGCGCGTTAGAAACCAAATTTTCTTTGTGTTTCTTGTAAATGATATCATAATCATAACCAAAGAGCTTAGTTACCCACTTTTTTTTCTCTACAGAGGAATGTCGTTGCTCCAGAAAATACTTGAGGATTTGATGATTTGTCTTAATTTGGTAGCGTTTCCCGGGGAGATAAGGGTGTCAGAGATCTACTGCATGTAGAATAACCAACATTTCCTTTTCCTAGATTGATTGTCCCAAATGGCATTCAAACAATTGTTTTATAGTAAAGGCCAAAGGTCTGCCCTATTTCATAAGGAAAACTCCAATCCCTTTGCCTGAGGAATCACATTCGAGGACAACATTTTTTGTGAAATCAAGAAGCCCCAATACTAGAGTAGTACACATATCTTCCTTCAAAGCTTGAAAATCATGATCCACTGTGAGAGTCCAAGTGAAAGAATTATTTTTAAGGAGAGCAGTGAGAGGGGCCCCAATCTTCCCATAATTTCCAACAAACTTGTGATAATAGCCGGTTAAACCCAAAAAACCACGCAAGCTTCCGATCATCTTGGGGTGAGTCCAATCTTGCATTTCTTCAATATTTTTAGGATCCACCCAGACACCAACCTTTTCAACAATATGACCCAAGTACTCTACTTCTGGGGCTCCAAAGGCACATTTAGAGAGTTTGAGGAAAATTTGGTGCTGCAATAGTAGATGGAGAATTTGATCCACATGGGAAAGATGAAATTTCCAAGTTTTACTATAGATGAGAATATCATCAAAGAAAACTAATACAAAATGATGGAGAAAAGGATGAAAGAGATGATTCATGAGGATTTTGAAGGTGGAGGGGTAATTACACAGGCCAAAGGGCATGACCAAAAACTCATAGTGACCCTCATGAGTTCGAAAGGTAGTCTTGGGTATGTCATCTTCTTGCATACGTATCTGGTGATAGCCAGAACACGGATCAAGTTTAGTGAAGTATTGAGCACCACTTAGCTCATCCAAGAGATCATCAATGAAAGGAATGGGGAACTTGTTCTTGATGGTGAGATTATTGAGGGCAAAAAATTTGGGAAACATGTGCCAAGTACATGCTTTCTTAAGTATGATGACCACAGGGGAAGAATAAGGGTTGGTACTGGGGCGGATAACACCCTCTTGGAGCAATTCCTGCACTATTTTCTCAATTTCATTCTTTTGGGCAAAGGGGTGATGATAAGGGAGAACATTGGGAGGAAGAACGCTAGTAAAAAGGGGAATGGAATGATCATGAACACCATGAGAAGGAGGACGGCCTTGAGGGGTGGAAAAAACATCTTGATGTTTGGAAAGGAGATATTGGATCTCAGGATTCACAAAGGGTGTGTCAATGGATTGAATAGAATGGATTTGAGCAATGATATTGGAGTGGCCTTTCTTGAGGAGATTTTCCATACAATGGGAACTAATGATCTCAGGATAACCAATTGTGAGACCTTGGAATTGATACCTTTGTCCTTATTGTTGGAATTGCATGGTTAATTCCTTAAAATCCATAATAATGGGACCCAAAATGTGTAACCATTAAGAACCTAGCACAATGTCACAACCTTCCATGTCAATGGAAAAAATATGAGATTTCAGTTGGTAATTTCCAATTTGAAGACAGACATTTTCAGAATTCCCACCACATTTCATGGACCCAGCATTGGCTATTATGATTTGAAAATTATTGACAACACGAATATAACAATTGGTTTCCTGGGCAATGCGACGATGGACAAATTTGTGGGCACTACCACTGCCAATAAGGATGATGACCTCCTTTTGCTTAATGTAGTGAATGAGCTTGATAATTTGTGTGGCCGAGAAGCGAGTGAGAACATGCAAGGAAATAAGTGGGTCAACTTCAGGTGGGTCATCAGGCTCCTCAGTGGCATCGTGAAGGGAGGTTTATTCAACAAGGGGAACTACCACATCCTCTTTAGGAAGATCTTCGGAAATATCCATAAATAAGTTTTTTTCCTTACACTTGTGCCTAGGGAAATATTTTTTCATCACAATTAT
>SNQJ01S0002177.1:101094-140373 GCA_010110895.2 Picea sitchensis
AAAAAAACTTGTTGGGCTCCTTAGCACATTAAGTAGATTCCAACAAAGTTGGAGGGAGAGCCATGAGAACCTGGGATCAGATTTCATCCTTGAGACCACTGATGAAGTATTCACGGAAGAATGCATCTGACATGCCCTCTATTTGAAAGTCCAAATTCTCAAAAGAAGTGATGGAGTATTCCACTATGTCTGACTATTTCAACTTGGCCAAATGACCGAGATAGTGGGTATCAGTATCAAAGTGAGCATAGAGCTCAACAACCAACTTGGTCAAGGAAATATACCCCGGACATGAATTTTTTCTCCATTTCCACCATTGTGAGCATTTAGGATCTAGATAGAGGATAACATAGTGAAGTTTGTCCAACTCATCAATAATACCATGCCAAGAAAAATAATTCTCCATTTGCGTGACCCAACCAATAGGATCAGATCCATCACATTTATTGACCTCTATGTGGGGAAGACGTTGTTCACAATGAAAGGAGTTGGAGTGAAAATGCAGAGACAGAGACGAATCCGCAACATCAAGTTGTTCTGATGAGGAAGGACATGTATGGTGGTTAAAAAATTGATTGACAACAGACTATAGGGAGGTCAATTGGGTTGTGAGGTTGGTTTCCAATTTGTCCATGCGGGAATTGGTAGAATCCATCTTATATGTGAGATGTTTGATGAAGACATGGGCTTGATTGAGGGAAGTTTGGAGTTCTTGGTTACAAGTGGTGGCCATTTGGAGAGGGGAAGTGTGGGTAAGAAAAAACATTGGGTGGGTGGGACCAGAGAAAAAAATGAATTAGAAGTGATAGGTACCATGACGATCGGTGCTTGAAGGTAAATATGATGGAATAGGTGGAAAAATAGGGAAACTGGGAAGGGGTTGGGTCCACTTAAACAAAAAGGATTAAAAATGAAGGGTATGACTACGATCAGGGAGAAAAGGGGAATCCAATGGAATAGGTCTCAATTAAGTGTGCCAACAGGACCACTATTGTTTTTGTTTTACTCCTACAGAGTTATACTCTGGCCTGAAGAATACTGCAGTGACGAAATTACCAAATGCTTAACAAGAAGAAATGTGTAGTAATTTCACAACCAGAATGTAGAAGACATTGTAGCACGACAATAGATATTGTTGGTTCTATTTATGTTTCCTTCCCAAGGGTTAGGGTATTAAGGAATCTACATACAAGGATTTTCCCTGTGCTATAACTCTCTGATATATGTGTGGGGTCCAATAGTAGTACTCGACCCAATATCTCAAGGCACCAACTAAGGAGGCTAGACCGTACCCTTAGTCGTACTACCCGACTACCTAGGTACTAGAGAGTATCTTCCCGAGTGTTGTTCTTGGTGGAACTATAGCAGTCAGGAAGCCGATCGGTTTATCTATGGAGGGCTTTGGGAGATCTAGGTCAATCTATATACAAGTATTGTCTGATGCACTACAACTCGAAGGGGTACCAACAGGGGTTACAAGGATGGCCAACATATGTGTCTTTAAGTACCACTTGTATTTCATGCGTGTATGAATCTCGGACTGTGGGTTTATGTGCATAACGACAAATTATTGTAGTTTAAAGACACCAGAATATGTCTCTACCCTGAAAAAAAAAATTAACCCACAATTTTCTGTCGAGGAAGGTGCTCGGATACCACTTGTAATATTCCAGATATAAAATTGTATGCGAATCTGAAATAATTAGCTAGAAATGGCAGATAAACAATTATATAACCTAAACAACATCACAAAAATACCAAAGTAATACCATAATAACACGAGAAAGATCACTTTGATTACTAAGAGAAATGTTCACTTGCCTCTTCAAGGGGGAAACCTCTAGCAAAGCAGAGCTCTATTAAAATAATATCCAAGACAAAACTTGTCATACCCTCTATTCTTATTTTTACTAAATATATCTATCCAAAAGAACAATCTAGAGGAAGATCCTTGTAGAAGAAGAAGCTTCTATTATGTATTCTTACATTTAACTTATTCCTCCTTATTGTTAGGCCTTATTAATATTTACCTATATTACATGGAACTATATTATTCTACCCACTTGAGGGGTTAGGTAGGTTAGGTCCCCAACAATCGGAGAACCACAAGGAGATGAGTTGGGCCTGATAACCCCTTGATCCAATAAGCCTTGTACCTGCTTCTTGATCTTTTTTATCTCTACAAATTACATCCTGTACATTCCCACATTAGGAAGAGGAGAATCCTACTAAAGATATATCTCATGTTGGATTTCCCTCTTAGGAAGTAATCCATCTGGTTCCTGGAAAATATCATCATACTTAGAAACAATATCAATTAATTTTTTCTTATGAGAAGGATCACATCCTTGGAAAACGTCAGATGTTCCAACATCTTTCTCCATTGCAACCATGAGTACATATCTCTTATTAGTGTTTATGAGTATATTTATTTGACCTACACTAACAAGTGTTGTGTTTACCCTCATGCTATGAGCTTTAACAGTATATTCCACTCCCCCCTTAGTAAGGTGGTATTTGTTCTCATGACAAAAGAAGACTGTTTTTCTATCATAAAGATAAGGAATCCCCAACACTATGCCACATATATCGAGTGATAAAACATCCAAATCCACTTCATCAATCAACTTTGAAGCAATAGCAAGAGGATAATTCTTTGGATGTGGTTTCATTTCAAGACCCATATTTTTAACAAGTGCTTCATACATCAAGTTTACTTGGGAACCTGGATCAAATAATGTATCTATCTTAGTGTGTTTAGATACAACTCTTATGTGAAATAATTCATTCCTCTTTCATTCATCATCATGAGATTCATTATCAGAAATTGAATTAGCATGAAGGTAATCTTTACCTTGTACTCCAACCGTTGTGATCTTTCCTTCATCTCCTGAATCAGAACCAAGATCTTGTTGCACTGTAGAAACAATTTGTGTCTTCCCCTTTCCATCAAAATGTTCCGGTCTCTTCTCTAGATGTAGTTTCCAACATTGTTCATCATCGTGATCACTTTTCTTGAAATGAGTGCAAGATGTCTTTCCTTCTTCTCTCTTTACCATGGCGGTCTTCTTGTCCTTCCTTTTAAACTTTTTAAATGGCTTATGGGGGAGATTGGAAAGTTTCTTTGTGGGATCTTCTTGAACATGCTTTCCCATGTTCTCAAGGTGAGTGGATTACACCCAAACTTTTTCAATACTGGTGGGGTTAAACAATAGAAAAAAATGGCGAATATAATTGTGAAGTGCGCCAATAAACTTCATTAAAGTTTCATAAGAATCCAAAGGAATGTTTAATGCGAGAGATTTATTCCTAAATTATTTTGTGAACATTTTTACAATTTGAACTTTACTTTGTCTTAAAGTTTACCATTCCATCATTGCTTTATGTAAATAATCTAATGGATAAAATTGATTCCTTATCGTGGATTTAGATTCTGACCATGAGGAAACAAGATTACCACACTTACTTTTGTCTTGAAGTTTTTTCTCCCACCATACGAGAGTGGTGCCTTCCAACCGAAGAGAAGCCATTTGAACTTTAACTTCCTCTTCATCAATTTGTTGAACACAGAAATATACTTCAACCTATCGGATCCATTTATCTAGCTTTTCAAGATTAGCATCTCCATTAAGCATAGGTAAAGAAAATTTTACATCAAGCTTTAATAATGGTTTCTTAAAATAGGCTTTATGGCTAGAATGATAAGAATGATGAGAATGCTTAGAGGAAGAAGAACTAGAACTTTATGGTGAAGATGGAGGCTCATAAGGGTCTCCTCTAGTCCCTTGATTTAATGAAGCATCATCATCACCATGGGCTTCCTTTTTCTTCCTTTTCTTCTTCATCCTCTTCTTGTAGTCTCCATACATTCGTTCCACCATTTATGACATGCAATAAAAGACCATATGGAAGTTTGTATCCTGTTCATCACACTTTTCCTCTTATGCCATTTTCTTCCTTCAAGATGCATGGCCAACTTCATGATTGAAAGTATTAAGAGTTCCTTCACCCTTCTTATGCTTGGCCCTAGTAAGCATTCACACTCAACAATTCACGTCAMAGATGACTGCTCTGRTACTAACATGATCTGGGATATTTTCATCGAAGTGACCTATAAAAAATTGTATTAAATGAGCATAAATCAAAGTGCACCATTAAACAAAGAAAATATCAATAATGAAGAGAAATAAGCATCAAATCTGAAAAAAAACTTGATAAYGAAGTTTGTCCCTCGTRGACTACATCTCCAGGTCCTTCTCTCAAATGGGTGGGACTTTTTATTAACTGAGCAAAAGAATTTGGCAAAATACATAAGTATACCTCATTCTGGAATTGAGCTACAAAATATTTGTTCATATCAGAAAACAAACAACACCACTAAATTTGTGGTGTCAAATTACCCAAAAATGACTGTCTCTGCAAGTCAATCCGACTACGACACTCCCAAGCCCAAGAGAAATTTTGTCTCAGTTTTTGTCCCTTGCAACCTACAATTAATGTCAATAAAATTCCTTGTAAACCATGCCCGATCGTACCATCATGCACCTCCTCCTTGCACTAGCAAATTTTCAATTTTTAAATAATAATGGGGGCATAGTTAACAATAGGTTCGTCTTGTTTAGTGGTTGGCAGATCTATAGTTAAGGCATAACAATGGGGGAGGTCTCGGGGTTGAGCCTGTGGGCCTCCCCTTTTGGGTGTTTGTTATAACTTAAATGAAATATATATGGTGGTGGTTCCACCAACTTGGAGGTAGTTTGGATATATCTGTTGGGCGCCAGATCTAGCAGGGTTTCGCCAGATTTGGCAAACCCGCCCCTTTTTGGGGGGGGGAATTTGGTTCTCGAGCCCTCATTGGGCATTTTCCCACTTCCACATGGAATATGATGACTGAGCCACGTGGCAGGAAACCATTAGGCCACACGAATCACTCGTACAATCACCAACCACATCGGTATATGGCTTGCCACCTCAACTGCCACATCATCTTTCCACATCATCCTACCATGTCAGCCTACCATGTCACCATAGGGTCTACCACATGGATGTATGAACTGCCACATGGCACTTTTTCATTGTTCCATGGATTGACCCAGAAAATAAAAAAATAAGTGACACATGGAAGCCCTTGGTGTTGCCATGTCACTATGATGACATCATATTGATGTCAACATGACATGTGTCACCTCATGCATGTGCCATGTACACTGTATGAATGTTGATGTCATTTGTACTAATGTTGATGTTAGCAGTACGAATGTTGACTCATCCCTTGCTGACTTATCTAGGTTGACCAAACTTTGACCATGAATATCTTTCGATCCATAACTCCATTTGACAAGATGTTTACAATGTTAGAAAGCTTGTGATGTGTTCTTTGCAATGATACGAATTTCACTAACTTTTGAGGAATATGAATTTTTTCCCTCTCTATCTGTTGAGGCCATTCTAAGCTTCATGAGTTGCTTCTGTGAGTTATGATCTGCCCTTAGTCTTCTCTATATCCTTTTTGGATAAACAACTCTCTAATTTTAGTTGACACTATATTTCCAAGTATTTCAGAGGTGTACAATGTTTGAAGAGACAAAATCCCTTTCTTTTGGTTCTGTTCTAGTATTTATTGAGGTTAAATAAGACATTTGGTCTTTCATCTCCTTCCTTGACCTTTCTTCTTCCAACATTTGTCCTCATCCTCTTTGTGATGATGAGCAATAAGGACAATGGTTACATTTCTAATTTGTCTCCTAGCGCTAGTGGGTCATTATGGATTTTGTCCATATGTGTCTTGGGCATCATGAAGACTAGCTTTGGGTATGGGCGAATCTTCGTTGTCCTGAGTTTGAAAATTGATCATCATGGAGTTTTGAGCTTGGTTCCCCTCACTGCTTTATGTTTATATAACAATTGACATCGTTTTACCATTTTATTTTCTTTGGTTGTAGATCACATTGCAAGAGTGCGTCTCCCTCAAGGCATGGGTACCTAACACTGTTCAACATATAGTAGATCAAAGTAAATCCAAATAAACCATCAAAATTGATCATCATAATTCATATGAATGGGGTATAAAATAATTGAAGTATCATTTATAAACTTTCCTGAGTTCTATTCATGGTTCCTCTGCTCGCGGTCTAGTTATGGTGTTCTTTGAGGCTTTCAACAAGGTGTTAGATCTTAATTCAAAAACTCGTATACCATAGGTTAGTAATTTCTCAAATCATATAACTAGCATGTTTCATAGCTCGAAGAGAAATTTACAATAGTATAAAGAACAAGAAAAACTTACACCCTAGTCATACGTTATGGCCATTTTACGAAAGGTGGTTTTTCATGTTTTGGAGGAGTTAGTACTAACTTTTGCGATTTTCTCGGAGGAGTTAGTACTAACTCATCCGACCTGGAATAAAGGAACCATGCATTAGGAATTTATTAAATCACATAACTAGAAAGTTTTATAGCTCGGAAAGAAATTTCCAACGATATAAAGAAGTCTTAAAATAGATACATGAGTCAAACGTTACAATCATTTTGCAAGATATGGTTTTCAATTGATTGAAGGAGTTTGAACTAACTCTTTTGAACTGAAATAACTCCTCCGACCTGGAGTATGCATACCATGAGCTAGTAATTTCTCAAATCACATAACTACAAAGTTATATATCTGGAAAATACCTTTTCAATGGTATAAAAAAGCTTCAAAACAGACACCCGAGTGAAACGTTATGGTCGACTTATGAGAGGCAATTCTCTTATGCTCGAAGGAGTTTGAGATAACTCCTTTGATACGTATTAGAGAATTTTTAACTAACTCCTTCGATATATACCGGAGGAAATAAAGGAAAATATTTTGAATCTCTTTGAAGGATTCAAAGGGAACTTCTCTTTCTGGGGAAAATAAAATTGAAAAAAATTATAAGTGTTGTACTCGCAAGAGACAATGAGAGATTGAGTTCAAAATCCTGTAAATTTCTCATATGATGCCTGATTGAGGTGTGATTTTTTGAAACAAGGAGAATACATAGAAATGATTCTATCAATATAACTGAAAATGTTGTCCCATCATTTGAGTGGATCCATTTCTAATGATGGCCATGATTATGGAGGCTTACATGGGGGAAAATCTTAGACAATCGTTTTGGTAATTTCGAACCTCGAATATCGATTTTGTCAGTTGCATTGGAATTTTAATGGAAGGAATCATAAAATTGTCTTATTTCAGGGATGAAAAATTCACTTTGACAAATGCCAAAAAATTGTGCCCAAATGTGTTTTTTAATGAAATTTTGGGTCCTGCGTTCTTTTTTACTTCATCCAAAATTAATTTCGTCAATTGATAGTTCATATGTGATGTACAGGATCTTGATCTATACAATAATATTAAGGTTATTCATTAATAGAATAAAGTTATACATCCTCTAAAACTACCAAATGATGTCTAGTGCGCTTAGCACTATCTAGGAGCTAGAAGGATCAAATTTCTCCCAAAGTGTGTTTTAGAACCAATGCAAGACCTGTATGTGTTATGATTAAGCCATATTATGCTACGAAAGGATTCCATGATGAATATTTAGTTGTAAATTCAAGAAACACAAAACAAACAAGCCAGTACCATGTGTGTGAAGAAAGCTATTGGGAACACTAAATCTTGATTATGGTTGTGATATGAAGCGAATAAGTTGAGAAAGAAAATTAATGACCAACTATATATATAGGAGTGGAGAGTTTAATCATTGTAAATGTAAGGAGATTGATTGGGGAACACAATAAGAATGCATCTGAGCTGGGAGGGGGACGAGATAAGCTTTAAGGCAAAAGTGGGCTACGTTGAGAAAATCAACATTGGTGAGAGGAATAAGATTTTCCTCTATGTCCTCGATGATGATGAGAGGTCGACATCATTCCACTGATGCATTTGAGATAAGAGAGGGAAATGTTTCAATGGGTAGTGTTTCGGGAAGAAGAGGTGAACCTTGTTAATAAGCAATGTAATGAAGCAAAAGGGGGAGAGTGTCATTGTTATGTGATGAAATGGTCTGAGTAGAAGTGAGTTAGATGGTGAATGGTGTCCGTGTGATGAATATAATAATGTGACCAATATCAGTGAGACAACATTTATCATGTTAATTTCTTCAACGATGAAGATGTGAGTGAGTGGGGTTTGGTAGAAGTGTGATAGCATGTTATCCAAGTTAAAAAGGAGGTATATGATGAAATGATGAGAAACAAAATGGCATGTGAATGCAAATGTGGAAGAAGGATGCACACATCAGAACACTATGTTTCACTGTAGGAAGAGGGGACTCATCGAAGTGCATGTCATTGGGTATAAGTGATCCGAGGAGTAACTAGAAGTGGTAAAGAGAGGTAGGGTGAGGAGAACTTGGGCATAGCTATTTGCATGAGAGAGAGAGAGAGAGTGCAAGGGTTCCGATTGAAATATTTAAAGGGGGGCCTAATTTATTTTCGTATATAGAGGATAAGAAAAGAAAATTGGGAGGATGTTGTGGGGGAAACATAAATGGTGACACATTAGGTGAAGATAGAATATCTTCTAGTCTTTCCTAACTGATAAGCATAAAATATAGAAGGTCATGAAATTTACTTTTAAGTTCAAAAAATTATGGGAATAATGTGTAAAAATTACTTGAATTATTCCATCATGGTGAGATCACTGGTGATGCTTGCATATCGGCTAACAAAGATCGTCTGTTGTATATGGAGGATGAATGATGATGAAGTTTATTTTCTTAAACTGCATCGACTATCTATTTTGGTATCTCCATCTTGGGGTTGATATAGGTTTGGGATAAATAAATATTTTTCAGCAGGTGCATATACAGATATCTCGCAGGTGTTTCTCCGCTACCCACGAATGTCCAAGGCCCTGATGGAGTCAACATGGTGTCACAAACCTTTCTCTACTTCCATCGAGCATCCATAGCCCCCACGAAGATTTTTACATGTCCCCTAGTCTGGTCAAACTTTCCTTTCCATTTATTCTCGACTTATTTAGTACATGATTAAAAATCATTGGATGGGGAAAGACATGGCCTTTTTGTCTTGATAGAGGATGACTTCCATATTTTGATATTTATTTGTGTATTTTCTACACCTAGCTACATAGACATATCCTTTTTTGGTTTTCATCCTTTTATATGTTGACACTTCACCTTTCACGTGAGTAGCTACTTAATGTGTAGAGGGTTCCTCCATTACATAGGATCTGATTTCCAACCAATATGAAAGGATGAACATTTATTAACCACTATGCTTAGTCATGGTTTAACTACTATCACAACATCCCCAAATAGTTCTGATTTGTTTTCAAACAAAGACCCCTAATTCCGCTCATGATTTAGGAAAGAGATGCAAGTTGATTTGTTTCGACTTCCAGTGCGAACACGTTTTCTATGAAAAGACAAATGGAGGTGAGAGGTATGTATGTCATGAAACATAATCAAAGGTCATAAGACAATAGAATTGAAGAAACAAATTTCTTTGAAGGGAAAAGATGATGATCAAAGAATGGTAATAAGAGTGTTGAATTAGGAGAGATGACATATTCAGGGTTAGAGATGAAATCGGTCCAATTTCTTGCTATGAATAAAAGATAAATCCTTTTAGATGAATGATGATAAATAATATTTAATTAGAAAATGTATATGATTGATAAATAAGTTTTGTATTGAGTGTTTCTAGTAGCCTAGAGGATATTCACACATTACGACCAACTAAAATTTTGCAGTTTCTTGAAACAACTAATCCATGTGAAATATTATACATGTAATATTTCATTTAGCTGGGTTTCAGTGTTGGCATTGGATGATAATTACAAAGTTCAACAAGATTTTATTAATATTTCCATTTCAGTTGTACAACCTTGTGCTTCAATGGGGAAAGGGTTAGTTAGAATCCCACTTTGTTGTCTATCATATTTACTCAATTTAGCCTTAGGAAACTTTCACTTAATTTCCACCTTTTCAAGCTCTATAATTGATGTTACATAATGATATGCTTAGTCAACCATAGTTCTAATGTTTTATGATCAGTTCCAACATTCTTAAGATGCTTGTCTTTCTAAAATCTTGTCTTTCTGTTCAAATGAATATATATTTTCATGATCAACTTCGGAAAATATTTATGAAAAACCTCACCATAGTAATATGAAAATGATAACCAAAATATGTTTGGGTGTATGATATTATGCCATGAGTATAACCCATTCCAATTTCCAGGAGAAAAAGTAGGATTAATATTGAACGTTGGTTTGTATGGTGGAATCTTTCTTGTTTGATAGAAAATGACTATAACTATCGCAATTACCAGCTCTTCCCTAAAGAGGTGTGCTTGAGAGCCATTTTATTGACCAATATCCTTGATATCAGATTCCACTTGAAATATATCACAGGGAAACTAAAACTTGATACTTTTTTCCTTGAGGAATATACTATATATGGAATATAGAATTACACTCCCCCATGATTGAAAATAGACTTTAAGACTCAAAAAAGGGATAAGTGTACCATAAAGTCTCAGGCATACCTTCTATCATAGATCCACAAATTATTGAGTGAGTTTTTCTCAACAGACACCATCGTGAGTAAGGATGTGAACAACAAACATGATTTCTTTAATCCAATATCAATCTTGGTTGAACTGTAAATCATTTCCCAACAGATGTTCTTTCAATATTTTTTAATAACTGGCTTCCCAACTATCGATGTCAGGGTAAATATTGTTGAGAAAAGTTAATTTTGCAACTCAACCTTTCAAATAATTCCTACACATGGTTTCCTCATGAAGATGGAGGAAAACAAAGATTAATACAAACTTTTAGTAAGAGGAAAATGAAAAGCATTGAATGTAAAACAAGAAATCTTTGATGAAAAATGACTTGAACTGCAAACTAGACTAAGAATATGAAGGTCAGAATAGGTGAAGGTCAGAGTACTTGTGAGTAAGAATATGAGGTTTGAACCTAAAGTCATATCATAAATATAAGGAACTCTCGTTCCTATGGAATAAATTATGCATGGGAACCAAATGGCACAAAGGTTCTAACTAGGGCACCCATCTTTTGTAAGCCTCTACCACTTGATAATGACACCTCTAGTAGCAGCAAGAAGGTTTCATGTCATTAATAAATGGGTTCGTACTTAAGGCATATGGATCATAGTTAGAGGAAAATGTAATAATGCAGAATGGAGTGACAACCTATCCTATATGTTGGTAAAATAAAATACCTTTTGAAGTTATGAACAGGTGGTATGGCACTAGAAAGTGCAAAAAATCCTAGAAAAAACCACCAAAACCAACACTTTCCACTATACTATTAGTCCATAAGGTAAAACATTATCCCAAACTATATCAAGTGAGTAAAAACTTTCTACTAATAGTAAAAAATAGACTATTTACCATACTATTTGAGTTTTTTCACCCACATAGTGCATTTTAGGCCATTTTCCCCACAATCTCCAAGTATCAATTGTGGGAGCTATGATCAACAAAACTTACAACCATATGGATCAAGTAAGTTCACTTCCCCTCCTATTAATTTATAGTGGTTTAAGATTCAAATTTAGTCCTCATTTTTTTAGTTTTAGAGGGCGCAAAATCTAAACTAGGGTATACATAGGTGATGGTTCATTGGGTCGTGTACATGGAGGCATGTACATGGGAAAATAAATCATGCCCACTTATATGTGGCCCTACACATTATTGTTAACATTATAGCCTATGTACAAGTCCGTAAACAACTTTTTTATAAAATTTAACTCAAAAAATGACTTTCCTTTGGGAGGATGGTGCTTGATTGGAGGGAGATGGAGCATGAAGAGGTAGATGCGGTAGTGGAAAGGGATGTAAGGGACCAACTATATTTAAAAATATGTGGCCTTTATAAATTTTGGGCTCTCAAAGGAATGAGGGATCAAGTGAGCTTACTCCAGATGCTTGTAAAATATTGGGATCTAGTGATAGAGGTCTTCAATATCAATGGGAAACAATTGAGGATTGAAGTAGGTGACATATATTTTATCACAGGATTTTCTCTCCAGGCCGAGGTAGTGAATCTCAAGGCCCAAGGGGATGGGGGTGGTATTCCCATGGAGGAATACATTTCCACCCACTGTGTTGCAGGAACAGATAAAGTAGGGAGACAAATCCCCATCAGGGCGATTGAGAACCTTAGTTTGAAGATCGTCATACTTGTTCTTACATGGATATCAAGGTCGGCCTCATTGCAACAAGAATCAAGGCCACTCATTTTCTACGTGGTGGAGTGTTTATGACCCACTATTTATGACCGGTGTACCTCACTATTGACTAACATGAAGAGCCAATTGATGGATTGCAGACAAGTGATAAAGAGAAACTTATGATTTCCATCCATCTTGTGTATTTTTTTCTTTAAGCAAGTTCCAGGTTTGAGCCCTAGAGAAGAGATTATTCCAAAAGGACCGCACGATTCAACCATGTCACAGTGGACCGACATGATGAGGCAGCTAGGAGGTGGTAGGGTGCCAACCATCTATAATGATGAGTTATTTTTCTGGTGGTGTTGATAGGTCATAGTCATTGACGAATACCCCTATGTTAGGATCAACTACAGAGGGGATCTAAATATTCCTTTGTGACCAGGCTCCGTCTTTGGTGATATTGGTAAGAAATGTTTTTATATATTTCATTTTTTGTGGGTTTTTCAAAAAGAGTAAAAGACGCAAATATTTTTGTATGGTATCAAGTATTAATAATTGATTTGTTACGTAGATGTAGGTCCGCAAAGACCAGATGGATTTCCACAACATTGACGGAGGAGTTGGGGAGATGATCATTCGGGAGGAGATTTAGAAAGAGTGATGCAAAATTTGCAGGGGAATCTGTCTCGATTGATGTACAGGTTTCCTATGGTTCAAGTGGAGGATCTGCCAAAAGCTATGCAGTGATAGGTAGTGGGTTTGCTCCATGCATGGGTGTGACTCTTTGGGCATCTCGCAAATGCCTTAGTGTTCTATCATGATACGCATCTGGTGCCATAGGCATAGATTACATGATCATATCTATACCTACCATATATGTATTTTGAGGGTGTGAGCCCCATTTTTCACAGTGACACCATATTTTTTGAAAAGATGAAATATAAAAATAATTTTTGTCTTCGAAATTACTTATATATGTTACAATGTGTATATGCATGAATGTGTTTTCTATACTTAGTTATGTGACAAATTCCAATCTAAAACATAATTAGGATATGAATCAGATACATGATTAGAACTTCTAGGTATGTGATTATGAGTAAGAAAATAAAAGTATCATTCCAAAAGTCATACCCGTAGGAGTCACCGAAGTAGAGTAGGGTCTCGCACAGGATAAATGTTGTTTTCTTGAAATACGACTAACTGGGAGTCCAGGCGAACCTCTAAAGACTGAACAACATGTGAAATGGCATCATGTAAAATTTCTATAATGACACTATACTCTACCACATTATTCGTTGGTGGCTCCAAACGGACTCCACCTGAAGACACCAGTTGACCCTCGGGTGAGTAAATTCCCCAAGCGACAAAAGCCATGTTCCATGTTTGACGACCGACACCGTCTCCAAATCCTAAGTAAATTGAATACTACATTGACATCTTCCAACCAAGGGAAAACTTGATAAGCAAACCGATGATGCAAAGGAAAAGATGTATATACACTAAGATACACTAGTATACAAAACTTCATGCCCAATATTGAGGGCTCAAGCATAATTCCTTTGAAGGTAGAGCCCAGTTTTGGACTCATCCAACATATTCCCTTCATAATATTCCAATTCATAGGTTTATTTCTCTAAAACACGTTGCATGATATAAGGACCATGCCATATAGGGTTGAATTTTCCTGCCCCCAATGTTTCTTTTGCTTGTTCATACAAGAGAACCAAGGCACCCTCAATGTATTGTCAAGGACATACAAACCTATCATACTGAACCTTAACACGTCATTTATTTTCTTCGATAGTCGTAGATGCATCTCAATGTTGCTCATATAGACGCTCTAGGTGGAGGAGGTGTTCTTGAAGATCGAAGTTGTTAGGTAGGACCTCAATTTCTAGATTGAGGGAAGGAATTTCGCATTCAATCGGAACTATCAACTCCATGCCATGTACTAACTCAAAAGGAGAAAAACTAGTGGAAGTATTAACCGAGGTTCGATATCCCAAAGTGTAGGGTAAAGAGTTAGATGATAGTTAGACTTACTTTGGTTGATAGGTTTTTCAATATGGTCTTGAGAGATTTATTCACCGCCTCTAATTGTCCATTTTCCTGGGGATAATAAGAGGAAGAATGAATTTACTTACAACCATTTTTTATGCTAACTCCTTCATCATTTCATTTTGAAAGTGACTTCCATGATTAGTGACAATATCCTTTGGGATTCTGAACCGAGCTATAATTTGGTTGAATACGAAGAATGCATCTGTCTTACCATCAGATCTAATGGTAGGCATGGCCTCTTCCCACTTAGTGAAGTAATCCATGACCACGATAATATTATGATACCCCCCAGTTGAGGTTTGGTTACAGTCCATAAAATATACCCCCCACTTGGTGAAGGGACTGACGGTGATGACTGGGTGAAGAGGGGATGGGCACGAGTGCATTTTTCGAGTGAATACCTGGAAAGGGTGACACTTCTTGACTACTTCAACACAATCTTTAAAAATTGACAGCCAAAAATAACCAACTCGCAATTTTTTGGGGTTGTCGCAAATCCAAATAGATGACCACCACAAGCCTCACTATGACAGTCATTGAGAACTAAATCAGCTTCCTTGTCAGTCAATAAATGATGCAAAATATTATCTACTCCTCGATGATACAAAGTGTTTCCAATGATAAGGTATTTTTTAGCTTGATGACATATACATCGTCGATCATCTCTTAATAGATGTTGGGATAGCTTCAAGGTTTGAATATCAAATAGAATGTCTCCATAACAGGGGTCCAAAGAAGAGATAAGTAAAATATGTTCATCTGCGAACGAATTGTCATCAATGATTTCCTCATCTATTCGAGGGAAGTTTGATAACAACCTCGAAAAAAATAGTGAATACTTAGACTTCGCCGAAGCAAAATTGAGATCAAATTCTTTAGAAATAACAATCCACTTATTGTATTTTCCCCATATGATACGCCTGGGGAGGACATATTGAAATAGATTGATATCTGCAACTATGGTAGTTTTGCAAAGCAATATATAGTGTTGTAATCTTTGAACTGCATGTATGATGGCCAAGGCTAGATTTTATACGTTAGAGTACTTAAGTTCAAGATAGACTAAATTTTGACTAAGATAGTAGACAATCTGCTCATTGAGCTCATCATCCTCTTGAACTAGAACCATAACAATCGTCTGTTCAGATTCTGAGATATAAATAAAATAGTACGTATTGTAATCTGGAGGCTTCAACAGAGGCGCTGATACCAAGGATTTATTAAGAGAATCAAAGCATTCATGGGCTCACTCATCACATATAAATTAATTATCCTTCTTCAAAAGACACATGAAACCCTTATTTAAATTGGCATAGTTCACTATGAACCGACACAAGAAATTAGCCTTCCCCTGTAAACCATGAAGTTGTCGAATGTTGCACGAGGGAGTAAATTGAAGTATTTCCTCAACCTTCATATAATCCACAATGATCCCATGCTTAAATACTAAGAATCCTAAGAAACAGACATACCTAACACAAAAAATGCACTTGTGAGGGTTCAAATGGATGCGATAGTAACGACATCTATCAAATACTAATCGAAGGTGAGTGCAGTGATCTACTCTCTTGTGAGAGTGAGAAATGAGATCGTTGAGGTAATATTCAACAATATGTTAGAGATTGTGAAAAAAAAAGGTCATGGTGCATTTGAGTTACTTCACACACACCTAGGATTTATTTTTCCTTGTTTATTAGTTATTATTCAGTCTCCTATATTTTAGGAAGAAAATTACTCTAGGGAGAATATTCTCTTCAGTTTTCACTTCAGTTTGATCAGTTGAGTGGAGTATAGATGCTACATTAGGGTTGTCACCATGAAAAAATGGTATCATCACCATATAATGCGCATTTTCCTTGGGATCATCACCATACTAGCACATTACTCATGATTCCCTGATCTCCTCCTCAGTTCACTCAATTTCAGTCAGTTAACTGAAGACTAATAGACTAGTTAACTCAGACTAGGTGGTAGTTCACTCCGGTAACTTCTTCAGAGACTACACTAGGTGGAAGTTTACTCCCATTAATGTTGGTGTGTGACCAGATAACTCTAGACCACAACTATGGTGCATTGGTTACTCATGTATCCTATATCTCTTGTAAAGTATTCACTCTTTGAGTGTGGAATACGGTTAATGAGAATTCTTCCATTATTTCTCTCTTGTTTCTTCTTTCTCAATTTCTCTCTTTAGATCTAGAGGCATCGATGAAGGGTTTTGAGTACCCTTCCTTCTTCGTATTTGCATGAGATTTATTTTTTCCTTTATATTTATATTTTTAATATTGATGGCTTCCATCTTGCATAGAAAGTGCAAGTGCTTTTGGGCCTTTGATTTTTCCCATGTTGACGAGCTTGGTTTGCTCTTGTGTCAGGGATTCAATAAATTCTTCAAGAGAAGGCATCTTCCAAGTGGATCTGAAGGTGAATATTACTGAATGGAATGTGGACATGAACACAGATAATTCAGGACCAAGTTTGGAGAGAATGGTGTGAACCATTTGTTTCTACTCAGATTTATCAACCCCACAAGCTTTGAGTTGTGATAGTAAATCCTTGAATTTTGTAAAGAAATCTTGGATATTGTCAAATATTTTTGGATCCAATGTGATCAATTCCACCTCCAACATGTGTCCCCTCATCTCGTCCTGTTTTCCAAAGAGCCCTTCCAAGGTAGTCCAGGCTTCATTGGGAGTCTTACATTTACACTCATGATTGTAGAAGCATGATTGATACTTCCATGAAAGAGAACATTGATATCAGATATAATAAAGTATGTATAATAAAATAGGAAGAACAGGTGAACAAATACCAATTCTCAGAGATCGCAAGATTTGAAATAACTCGAGATGAAGAAAAATCTACAAAGAAAAAATAATATATTAGATACATAAAGTTTTGGGAAAGAAATGAAAGAAAAGAAGGATAGGTGAATAAAGAACAGGTTCAAGAGATTTTACTTTCAAGAATGATAGAGAAAGATAAATCCACAGGAAGAAAGGAATAAGTTAGATTTTAGAGAGATAATGACTCTACAGACAAAGAGGAAGATGACTCTGCATCAGAGAAGGTATTCTTCTGAGCCATCTTGCTTGGAGACTCACAAGTAATTTGAAAATTAGACAGGGGGAGTCTATGAAGTAGTTGAGATAGATCAGAGAACCATCCTTCGAGCAACTTATAGAGTTTGAGTAGACATACGCAATGTTGGACACACCTATCACACTAAGTAGACATACTCATGTTGGACACACTATCACACTAAGAGGTGAATTAGTGTGCGGGATATTTTACACTTCTCACAAAACTTTAGTTAGAAATCACCATTCAAAACATAATTAATGATTACTTCCATTCATACTTAGTTTCTTCCATGTAAATATATCTCAATGGCATACATGAAAAATAAATCCCTATGCACCATCACAATAAAGAACACAAGGAACACTCGATACATGTATACATTTATTTTTTGTTACGGACTACAATCCTTGGGTTTTATCATAACAAACTAAAATAAAGAACAAACTCCAAGAGAGCACTAAATCTCAATGCAAGACCTAACCTGCATATGTCAGCTCCAATAGATATGTGAGGAATCCAACCCTCAAGTACAAGACCCATCTAGTAGACAGAAAGAAATCTATCAAACTGTACCAACAATCTATACCAACACAAGTGTATCAACTATCCACAACCTGTCACTGCAACATGTCACTGTTGACGACTAAAATCACAACGAAGTTTTTCCCTGCAAAGTGTTGCTAAAGCCTATTATTATAAAGCTAACAGGATAAATAATACTAGTAGGTGGGACCCCCTTCTATATTATAGATCAGATCTGGTTCTTATTTTATGTTTGTGATACTCTTCGACAATGCTTACATGGTTCATGAGATCTTGTTTTTACTGGAAATGGTAAAGCATGTTATGTGTTTTTTCTACTTCTCTAGGCTCAGTTTTCATGTTATGATGGTCCATGTTATCCATTTCTATCATTGCTATCTATTCTTGGATTCATTACTGTGACTGTAGAATTCCTGCAGAAACCCCGATAGATCTAGAATTCTAGTTAAATTGAACACATGCAATTTGCTGATATTCAAGAGATGAGAGAAATTTTTTTCTCCATAAATCAAAGAATTATATTAATAAAAAATGAATATACATGAGCAACCGTCCTCAAAAAAGAAGAGGGGAGGTGAATATATAGAATTTCCAACAAGGAATTCTAGTCAAAAAAAGATAGAAATAGCTAAAATAGGTGTCATAAGCTAAGGCAGACCACATAGTTCAACCTAGACCACTAAAGATACATTTCACACACTCATTAATGTCCAGAAGATTCAATTGATGTGCATTAGCTCACTTAATCTCACTTAACTGACAAGAGAAGCAGTTCGAACTCACTTAATTGACCTGAAATAGTAGTTACTAATAATAGTAACGACAAAAGTCATTAATTAAGGAATAAATCTCTCACTCAAAGAGAAGGTGTGCATTCCCAAATAATAGATTATTTTTTCATGGGGGGGTTGGAATAAATCAAGAATAAATCAAGAAAAATCAAGAAAATCAAGAACCGGGAGTTGAGTCTTGATCTAAAATTAGCAGTTTTCCCTAAAATCTAGGGATGAGGCGCCCTTCTTCTATATGTGGCCAAATTAGTTGAAATAACGTGTAAATGAATGTATTATCCAAGATATAGGATTATAAGCTAGGTATAGACTAATGTAAGTTAGGGATATGTTCCAACACCCCCCTTAAGCCTAACTGTAATGACAAAAAATTTGAGTCCCGACAACTTGGCCATTTTAGGTACTCATTACATAAAAGAATTCCTCATGAAAAGAGGAAAGAGGTAAAACCTCATGGGAAACCCCCCCCCAAAAAAAAGAGGAAAAAAAATGTTGAGTGGCCAAAAGTGACCTACTTAGTTGTCTCCACCACTCCAAGCATAGCTCTCAGTTCTGAATTTTTTTTTTCAGTGAAGGACTTGGTGAAGATGTCTGCAACCTCAAAGTGTGACCTTGGATATGAAAAAAGTGACATATAGAAATGTATGGGAATAAAAGGTTATGTGGCATCCAAGGCTTGAGGAGCCCCAAAAAACTGTGATCTAGACCTTCGTGTATTCGCAGGATCACCGACTAGTTCACCTGCATCTTGCAGGGTTTTCTCTGCCCAAGTTGACAACTGAGTTGGAGAAGCCATGACCTGATCCTCATCCTCTATATAAAAATTTAAAGGCTTCTTTGATGGTTGTTCTGAAGTTCTCGAAGAAGTTTCTGACTCCTCCTCATCAGTGACAACAAGCGGTTCCTCGACAGGGTCTTCTAAAAAATCATGCAGTGATTCTTCTTCAAACTTCACACTTCGAGATAGAATGAAATTTTCAGTGTGAGAGTCCAAAAATATATATCCTTTGACACCTTCAGGATATCCAACAAATATGTATTCAACACTTTGAGGCTCCAAAGCCTTCCTCTTATCTGTCAGAATGTGAGCCCATGCTCATGAACCAAAAATACAAAAGTGTGACACTTTTGGTTTCTTACCGGTCCAAAATTCAAAAGGAGTGGTGCCTTTGAGTGATTTGTGAGGAAATTGGTTCTGAATGTATGTTGCGCAATGAATATCTTCAGCCCATATATTGGGAGCTAATGATTTTGACTGTAGCATCCAATTGGCCATCTCTTTTAAGGATATGTTTTTACTCTTCGCAACATCGTTCTGTTGTGGTGTATATGGCACTGTGTGTTGTAGTTGTATATTGATTGAAGGCTACGGGAATGGGCCCATAATGTCACTGTGAATCATCCTAAGAGGTGAATAATCTCTCTGTGCCTTCCCTTTGTCAAAAATTTTCTCTAGATGCTTGCCAAGAATGCATCCTTGACATACACCGCTTGTGAATTTAATAATTGGCAATCCTTATACCATGTTTTCCTTGCTAAGTTGATGCAAGTACTTATAGTTTAGATGGCCAAATATTTCATGCCATAACCTGATAATATTATTATATTGTGACAGAAATACAGTTCTAATAGATTTAGGAACAAAGTTGGAGAAGAAATACAAACGAGAACTGTGATCTGCAATTCCATGTGCAAGTTGTGAGCCTATGGAAATGTCGGTAATCACTGCAGAGTCTGGAGTGAAATCCACCTTCCTCCCAAATCCGGAATGAGTGATCCGATATATCGAGAGAAAATTTGTAGACATGGAGGGAACATGAAGCACATTTGTGAAGCATCCCCCTTCAAGATCAACAATTCCTTCGCCACACACCTTTGCGGGTGTGGCATCTCCCAAGTAAATTGGGGATCTGGTGCTTTCTTTGATGGGGGAAAATTCATCTTTTGATGAAGCCATATGGTTCGATGCACCTGAATCAAGGATCCAAGCTAATGGAGTGGATGTGACATCCATTAAAGCATGGCCATCTCATTCTCTCCCTCCCGTTATGTTATTATCTTTCTTCTTTGCATTTTCGGGCACCGTGAGATTGTGTTGCTGCAATTGCTTAGCCATCTCATCGATAGTCTTCCTCATGCAATTTTATTCAGGATGAAAAAATTTGCAGCAGTAGATACAAAGTGTTCTTTCCTTCTTCTTCTTCTTACCCTTAGGATCAGAAGATTCCTCTGAAGATTGTGCGAATCTCTCCTTCTTCAATTCAAGAAATTTACATGTTCCTTTTCTCTTGTCTTTTCCACTACTCTTTGGAGCATCAGTAGTCGCAAGTGCTTGGTCCTTGGAACACTTGATGGCACCCATTTGGACTAAATTAGCTTTCTCTTGAGTCAAATATGCAATGAAATAATTTAATGGAGGCATTTTCCATTTTTCCTGAGTCAATTTAGATGCTTGAAAAGACGACACAAATACAGAATATTTAGGGCCTAGTTTCAAGAGAATTGAAAGGATAAGTTGGTCTTCCCCTTTCGTGAATCCACATGAATTAAGTTCAATGAGGAGGGATTTGAACTTGGTGAATAATTCTTGCATGTTTCTTAAATTAATTGGACTTAGGGATATGAGTTCATTCTCCATTTGATGTACTCTCATTGCATCCTGTTTGCCGAATAGTCCTTCTAATGTGGTCCAGACCACATCAGGAGTAGTGGCTCCACTGACATGCAAGAGGAGATCTATAGAAATTGAAAGGAATATCATCCCAATCGCTTCATCTAAATTATTGAAATACTTTATCTTCTCCGCTGCAGCAGTCGGTTCTTTCTCCATTCCCATTGTTACCCAGTAAAGCCCTTTGCTTCGGAGGAGCAGAGAGATCTTTGTCTTCCATTCGAAGTAATTGAAAGGATTTAGAATGAGTTTTGTGGGCTGAGAGAGATGATCCATTTCTTCTTTCTGCACCTCCTGATGATCTATACGTGCAAATAAAATCGTGTACAATCCACTAGATTCAATCTAGCTTTGATACCATGTAGAATTCCTGCAGAAACCACGATAGATCTAGAATTCTAGTTAAATTGAACACATGCATATTGCTGATATTCAAGAGATGAGATAAAAAAAATTCTCCATAAATCAGAGAATTGTATTAATCAGAAATGAATATACATGAGCAACTGTCCTCAAAAAAGAAGAGAGGAGGTGAATATATAGAATTTCCAATAAGGAATTATAGTCAAAAAAAGCTAGAAATAGCTAAAATAGGTGTCATAAGCTAAGGGATACCACATAGTTCGAACTAGACCACTAAATATACATGTCACACACTCCTTAATGTCCACAATATTCAAGTGATGCGCATTAGCTCACTTAAGCTCACTTAACTGACAAGAGAAGCAGTTCCAACTCACTTAACTGACTCGAAATAGTAGTTACTAATAATAGTAACGGCAAAAATCATTAATTAAGGAATAAATCTCTCACTCAAAGAGGAGGTGCGCATTCCCCAATAATAGATCATTTTTGCATGGGGGAGTTTGAATAAATCAAGGATAAATCAAGAATAAATCAAGAAAAATCAAGAATCGGGAGTCGAGTCTTGATCTAAAATTAGCAGTTTTCCCAAAAATCTAGGGATGAGACGCCCTTCTTCTCTATGTGGCCAAATTAGGTGAAATAAAGTGTAAATGAATGTATTAACCAAGATCTAGGAGTCTAAGCTAGGTATAAATTAATGTAAGTTAGGGATATTCTCGAACAATGACACCTGCTGAATAAACATGTTAGCAACAACACATAAGAGAAATTTAAAAGAAATAAAAACAACCTAAGAAAAGTGCAAGGGGAAGAGATCAAACTATGCTCTTATGCTACGTGCATTGAAATTTAAATGGTCGTTGTTAACCCTAGCAATAAGCTAATAGTTATGTGATTTGTCGAGTTATATGGAACATGGTTGATTTATGTTATAAGTTCGAAATGGATAAATATGATTATGGGTCACGCTATTGGCAATTAGTGGGTGATGGTTTCGATACATGGTTTAATTGAATGAGTTAATGGGAATATGGTTGGCGTGTACTAAGAAATTAATTGACTGGGGGTGGAGTTGACATGAATTTACTGCACATCACCCTTACTCTTTCCACTGGCCACCAACCTAGTTAGGCTATTGTTCAACTGTGTTTGTTGTGGTTAGGCTCCAATTTTCAATCAAAGGAAAAATTGCTTGGCCAAATCGCGTTTTTAAGGTGCTCTTGGTTATAGGTATGCCTTTTTTCCATCCATGAATTTGGTCTGGTTATGAAATATATAGTGGCTCAGTATGTATGGGTTTGTACTTTCCTTAAGTCTGGAAACTATGTTTCTTGGTGATATCTTTCTGGAATGATTCGTTGGTGGTTTTCATTGCAATAAAGTTTGAGGTCACAGTGTTATTGGTTGTTCTGAGTGTTGGAAACCGTAAAGGCTCTCTGTCATCCTTGTTGGTTTTATTCAGAGGGTTTCATTTGGTTTAGAGTGGTTAGTTGTTTCCATGCTTTTGTATCCCATACCCAGTATTTTTTTGTTATGGGGTTTACTATCTTCTTTTAATGACACTATGTTACAGATTGACTATGAACAATGAGCAATTTAATGCACATAATTGTTTAAGTTTTACACAGTGGTTGTTCTTTTGGCACAGTGATCATTTTGGTTGGTGTTTGTTATTTTACATTGATTTGGAATGATTGTATGGATTACTAAATTAATTTCATGAGAAGTACCCACTCTCTTTCCCTACCATTATTTTACTTTCCGCTAATTACAACCCCCTCTCCTTCCCACATTCATTTTTCACTCCCTGTTCTAAAATTTAATTATAGTCAAGAGGAATTTTGTATTGAAGTAGTTTGAAGTCGCAGTTTCTTGGTTGGATTATAGTGATATTTTATTAGATTTGCATTACAGTTGACTTTTGTGGTCTTTCAGAAGTAACTATGTTTCTTCCCCCCTCATTTTATCATTTTTCACTCAATACAAACCCCTCGCATATCCCAGAACCTTTGTTAACCCCTTTCTCATCGATAACAGTTAAAAAATTTGTATGGATTGGATTGTATAAGTGTTATATGTTGTTGAGCCAAAATTGATTTCATATTTTTAAGGAGTTGTCATGTATGGTTGTAAAGGTACTATTTTCTAATAAATCATGCCTGTAGGAATTAGCTTTTTCAGCCGAGGTAGCCATGGCAGAGGCAACCGAGGGAGAGGTAATTGGAATAGAGGCCAAATAAGGCCAAGATTCTCCATACACTTTGATGTTGAATCGCAAGAGTTAGGCCAGCTATTTCAGGCCATATTTTTAAATTGGATTGGGCAAGGAGTGGTCCAACCTAGGCCTGAAAGGCCTCCCTTCCAAGCTCCACAAGCCCCTGTTATTCTTGTTCCCCCTCATGTCTCATTGCAACCTGAGGTTCCTGAAAATGATAGATGGAAAGAGATTGTACACCCGATAGTCTCCCAACATCGTGGCTGGCCCAATTTGTCCTTACTTGCTCCCCCACCCAACAATCAGATTGTCCAAGTTGCACTTGTCCACTCACCAATTAAGTCCTCTCATGCTAGCAAAAGGTTGAAATTTGAGGCCCACCATGCCCTTAACAAAGGAAAAACCATTGTTGCCCCTTCCTCACCCTCCAATGACTCTGATAAATCCATGTCTTCCTGGATGTATTTGAGGGATGATTGTTCTCACGTGATCAGTGAGATTAGGCCTAAAGGCTCAACACAGCCAAAGGAAAATTCATAAAAATCAAAGGGCGACAACAACAATCAAGGAAAGATTGCATCTCAGAGTGGGAAATATGGTTTTTGAGTTTTTTATGTTATTTATTGTTGATGAAAGTTGACTTCATAAGTTTTGGACAACATGTTTTCTTTGGATATATGACTAATATATTTTTTGAAAATAATTTCAAATATCAATGAGCTAAATTGTTAAATGTTAATGTGATGATGGGAGTCACAAGGAGGGGTGTTTGGATTAATTAACTAGTTATGTTATGATTCTTAATAGTTAAAGGGAGTTACAAGGGGTCCCACCTACTAGTTATTATGTATTTATAACCCTTATTATGATTATTACTTTTCCCCCTAACTAAAAATTTGGTTAAGTTTTTAGTTAACTTAACTAATGAGGTCCTCTCCTCTTAACTTAATACCTGCTACTCGTCCACTTCCTAAATTCAATATGAATCTTCCTAAGTTCTCGGGGAATAACACTATCACTACAAACGAACACCTGGTGGCATTTTCTAATGATTGTCATAACATAGGAGCCAATGACAATGATACTTGCATGTGCTTATTCATCAATTCCTTGGAAGGAAAGGCTGCGGTCGATTTCTTTGACCTCCCTCCTAAGATTTTGTCTACTTGGGAGGATTTAATCTATTGGTTCAGATCCATTTATGGGCAATCTAAAAGCCCAGCTGAGAAGTTACGAGAATATAATAACGTCACCTATAAGGATTATGAGACCACCAAGTCTTTTATCTTGCATTTCACTAGGCTATACAATCAGATCCCTGAACTCATTCAACCTCATAACCAAGATGTTGTCATGCATTACTATAATGCATTACCTTCCCCCTACCATCATAGGCTTGAATAAAAATCTATTGATAATCTCGATTCCGCTCTGCATACTTGTTCAAAGTATGAAGAACAACTTGAAAGAACAAGTCTTCCCCAGGGAGAATCAATTAGACAGACAAATATGTATACCCTTTTACAACTAGTATAAGATATGCACAATCGTATGGTATATTTCGAGTGAAAGGGGACTATCTCACCTCTCACCTCTTGAGATTCATCCTCTTCGACACCTCCTTTTAGGAATCCAATTGAGAATAATTTTTAACCTAAAGCTATCTTGCCTCGAAGTTGGTGTAACTTCTGCGAGGAACACCATGAGGAAGCTACATGTGAGGTAAGGAAGAGTGTCAGAGATACGATCTTTGGTAAAATACCAGAAACTACTATCTCTTTCCTAGATTTTGCAGAACCAGAAGATGTCATGATTATCAATACTAGGAACAAAGTCTATCCTCGCAAGGGAAAATTTGATCTTCCTCGCAATTCTTCTATCTCGAGATCATCCTCACTTGCTGCTACTGCTCAGGTTCCTAAGGTTCTTGAGAGTCAAGGAATTACTTCCCCTCTCCCCTCTTCCAAATACAATATATTAAATTAGTTGGCCAACATCAAAGAAGATGCAACCCTTCTAGACATGGTTGTCGTCCCTGAACAACAGATGCACCTAAAACAATTCATGGAAGGAAAATATTTCGTTGTAAACAATATTTCTAAAGAGGTAAATGAAGATGATTCATCTGTAAATAAAGTAGGTGTACATAACTTTAGATACCCTGTAAAAAATCCCCCTTTTTATATTTCTATAAAGATTATGGATAAGATTGCCCATTTTTGCCTCATTGATGGTGGTTCGAGCCCATGTGTGATGTCGAAAATTATTATGGAAGATCTAGGCTTGTCTTGTACAAATGAAAATGCCAAAAGAATTCTCTCCTATAATAGCCTTCAAAAAATGACCATAGGTGATATTAAATATGTAACCTTAGTTTTATGTGCTCCCCCTAAAATAAGGACAACCCTTAGTATTCAGGTAATCGATATGTCGGTAAGAAATTACTCAATTATCTTGGGAAGAGATTGGAAAGCCTTAATAGGTGTATATCTCTCACTCGATGGGACACATTTATCCATTCCTTAGAATGGTAAGAACATTATAGTCCTTAGAGAGGGAATAATTTCACCCTACATAGAGAGCGTTCCACAACCTAATGTAAACTATATCGAGGAGGACCTAGGAATGTATTCCATCTTTGCTGAGAAGAATAGTATTCCTTTTGGACAAATCGGTTTAGATGATGAGATGTGGCACATGCACTTTGATGGATCACACTCAACTGAAGAAAATGGGGTTGGCATTATCTTGGTCTCCCCTCTAGGGAAAATTCATAATTTGTCCTACATGCTAGAGTTTGCTTGTACAAACAATGTCACTGAATTCGAAGCTTTATTATTAGGTATTGAGAATGCCTATAATATTGGTTGTGGTCACCTTTCAGTTTTTGGGGATTCTGAGCTTGTTTTGCACCTTGTACGTAAAATTCACTCTCGTAGCAACAAGTTGATAAAAAGTTACACCCAAACTATTTGGGCACTTATCTCAAACCTGTTGTCTTTTAATATCACCCATGTTAAGAGGGATTTGAATTTAATGGTCGATCGGTTAGTTGTCTTTGCAACTTCTCCTAATCAACAACCTTTTCCTCACAGGCCTGATTGTTCTTTTCAATATCTACATCATCCACACATCCCCGACAATGTAGAATCTTGGCGGGCCCTCCCTAACGATAAGAGTCTTTGTGCTCTCATTCAAGACGAACCTATTAAGCCCAATGAAATTATATCCATAGAAGACAACAAGATTCCTAAGGGCTTGACTCCTCTTGAGAGTTTGTTTTCATCGAGTGATGTAGGCAATAAAGAAAAAAGGGAAGAAGAGGAATTAAGAAGGAAGGTGGGTGAGACCATATCCTTGAACATTGGGGCACTTGAACCTTCAAAGAATGTTAAAATAAGTACCCAATGTTCTGATACAGAAGAAATGAGGTTTGCCAAGCTACTTTGTAGATTTCAATTTTTTTTTTCTTGGTCTTATGAGGATCTTCATGGTTTTGATCCTAGTCTTACACAACATGCTATTCACATCAAGAAAGGCATGAAACAATATAGGAAAAAATAGAGACCTATTAAATATGAATTTAAAGCAACTTTGCAACTTTGCAATAGGTTTCCAATTGGGTATCTGTTCTGAAGACCACTGATCGTATTAGAACCTGAATTAGTTTTCGCACTTTCAGTCAAGCTTTTATGAGAAATTCTTTTTCTCCCCTCAATATGGAAATGATTTTGCAGCAGTTTGTAAGGTCACAGTTGAGGCCCTTACTTGACAACATTTTGGGTTACAGTAAAATCAAGGTAAAAGGGGAAGATGTTCAAAAAACCATTCTTATCGCAAATTGGGGTACCATGTATTATAATCGCCTGCTTTTTGGCTTATCTGATGCAAGTACCTGATACAGGAGCATCACCAACAACAAGCGAGCGTGGGGAAAACACCAATGCATTTTGGCACATGATGAATTGTTTGAGTGTTTTGAAGTTTGATACACCAAATGTAAATGAAACAATTAAGAAAGGGCGTACTTGTAGATTGTAATCAGACCTTGAGCATCCCACTCTCATCTAAAGGACTAAGAGGCATTTATGCTACTAAATGTAAGTAGGTATTTTTAAATTCCTAGATTAGACAGTTTTAGGAGCCAGGGGGAAAACGGATATATACACCCTCACTTGTATCATTGTAACATTAGCAACATAATCAATCAAGAGAGAATAGAGAAGAATAAGTAGAAAGTTGTGTAGAAGAACCCATGTACAAAAGTTATGAGATTAATATATGAAGCTTGATTCAGACTTATGGTGTTCAAACACTTTCTATGTATGAATGATTGAATGTTATGCTCATGATTGTTTTACTCTTTCTATTATACATTTTATTTTATGCCATGTATGTATGATTTTGTGTTAAGCATTCGAAGTTTGAGAGCGTAAAGAATGAGTTTCAATTGTTTCTCTGTCTGAGTAAGGGTTTTCTTGCAAGGAGTGTAGTGAAATTGTCCGCAAGGTGTGCGTTCACAGAAGTCAAAGTTCATCTCTGCAAGGTTAGGAGGGATAAAATTGTTCTCATTCTCACAGAAGTGCAAGTTAAGAACAGGATCCATGCAAGGAGTGCGCAGGCCGAGTGAAGTCTCAGAGTTGCAACCTTAGTGAAATTTTTGAAGGATTGTTGTCGCAGGGAGTGCGTAGAGTCGAAGAGGTTCGAATACGTGGAAGTATTTGAAGAATTTCCACAAGGAGTGCATGAAGGAGTCTTCTTAAAGACTCGAGTTGTGGAGAAAGATCAGGAGGGATAGAGTCTTCGAATTTTTCGAAGAGAAGCTCAAGAGGGATAGTGCCTTGAAGTGTTGTAAGAAGGTGCAACAAAGTTGTTTTGCAGGTGGATAAGTTTCATGAAAGAACACTTTGTTTATTTCGTAGGAATATTCAAGGAGGAATTTGATGGTCGGAATTCTCCGTGGAGAATTAACGAAGTTCCAAGAGCCATCGGATCGTGCAGAGGAGCAAGGAGGATTACGGTGAGTGCTTTTCTAAGCGCAAGATCAGGAGAAATCAGGCCATAAGATTTGACCCAACAATGGTTTTTGAATCACTCGTGTAATCTCATTTTGTGGATTCACGAGTTGAAGGGTCAAAACCCTTGCATCAATATTCGTGGGGTCACGAAAGGCGAAGTCCTGAAATAATGAGAGAATCTGAGCCGTTCATTGGAAGGAGGACACGTGTCGCGAGATCCTCTCTATCGGGGATTCAGACATCGGGGTTCAGAGAAGGAAGTCCTTCAACTTCACGAGTAGCGAAGTCATGAGAGAATCGCAACCATCCATCTGACGAGGATAGGTGGAAGAGATCTGGGGATCTCGTGAACTCGGAGGTTCGCAAGGTGAGAGCCTAGGAGTTAGGTGCTCAAAGTAGCGAGTGGTGAAGTCATGAGAAGATCGAGACCGTCCATTCGAAGGGGACAGGTGGCAGAGATATAGGGATCTAGAAAACTCAGAGGTTTGCAGGGTGAGAGCCCAAGAGTTGGGTGCTCCAAGTCCCGAAGTCGCAAAATTGTGAGGAGCCAGGATAGCCATAGGATCCAGGTCACAGGAGGACCATTGGATCAGAACCCATCTCTTATCGCGCATTCAGGGGTTCAGAGGTTGAGAGGAGTCACTTTCAACATCAGAAGTCATGAAGTGCCAAAAGTCAGGCACGAAGGACACATGGCAGAACCACAAAGTTGGCCCGTAAAATAGACAGGCGGACACGCGTCTCCTAGCGGAAGGAGTCAACACTTCATTTATTTTCTCGTGTCTTGGGGATTCGTGAGGTAAGAGAACAATAGCTCGACATTGAAACTTGTGAATTCATGAGTAGTGAGAAAGAGAGGAGAAAATTCAACATCTCTTCTTGGGGTTTCGTGAATGGAAGGTGCCAAGGTTGGACGTTGAATCTCGCGAAGCGGTGAGTAGGGAGAGGAGCTAGCGTTAAGCCTAGACGATGGTCACGCGCATAAGGCTCTGACAAAAAAAGAAATACACCCATTTCATGATATCGGTTATTGCGGGATTGAAAAGGAAGAGTAGGAGTCACGACTCACGAACTCGCGAGTCGCGAATTGCGACAAGCGCCTTTGGAATTTGGGCCTTGGTCATAGTGTTGTGGTCACACAAAAAGATGTAGCTCGTGCCTAGTGCTATTTGCACAGGGGAGCTTCCGAAAGGACCTATGGATTGATAACTTGTGATTCCAGTAGGGAATCTAAAGAGCCAATTCAGCTCAAGGGAGATAAAGAAAGATCTTGTGAGAGGATCTTAGCCCGAGGGTCGATTGGTCTGCGTCAGTTTGGTATCATAGCTTGGCTTTGTTTGTATAATTCAGACAGGGAAAGCAAGAAAGAAATATCAGCCATGCCGTCGAGAAGAAGAGATAGGAAAATAATTGATCCGCCAAAGGAGAGGGAAATGCCAGAAGACAGGGGTAGGCAGGTGCAAAATCCATCGATGGAAAGAGAGATGCATGACCTACACGCCAGAGTCATGGACATGGAAATAAAATAGAGGCGCATAGATGGTGTTGGATATGTCAGTGAATCTGAGAGTGAAGATGAAGCTGGACATGAAAGAGAAGAAGTTACAACAGAAGATGCAGCAAATGAACACCTGATTAGGGTTGTTGCTAGAATGCGTGCTAGAGTAAAAATGGATATCCCAGAATATGAAGGAAACGTGGATGTTGAAGAGCTTCTAGAATGGATTAGAGCTCTGGACTCATATTTTGACTATGAATATGTTGAGGAAGACAAGAAAGTCAAACATGTTGTCACAAGATTGAAGGGACATGTAGCATTTTTGTGGGATGAGCTACAAGCTGACAGATGCTGCAAAGGAATGAAGAAAATCAAGAGTTGGGATAGGATGATCGAAAATATGAAGGAGAAATTCATTCCCAGGGATTAACAAATTACTCTGTTTTGGAGAATGCAAAATTTGAGACAGAAGTTGATGTCAGTGAAGCAGTACAYTGAAGAATTCTACAGGCTGAACATCAGGGCAGGTCATCGCGAAAGTGATGATGAAAAAGTTTCCAGATATATGAATGGTATAAGATAYGACATTCAGGATGAGATGAGCATGATGACCATCCGAATGGTGGAAGATGCTTATCAGATGACTCTAAAGGCTGAAGAGAAGCTGAGCCGAAAATAAGGTCAAAGAGGCCAAGGCAGAAGTCAAGCCAAAGGCAAATCAGTTTCCTAGGATAGAAATCAGAAACCCAAGGAAGAGTAGAAAAAACCTTAGACTCAGACTGAGAGAGGTGGAAGTTCGCAAAGAGGGAAGCATACCGAATAGAGAGGTCAGTATGCTAATGGAAACATTTTTCCTCGTACTAGAGGTAGAGGAAGAGGAAGAGGTGGAGTGGTGAAATGATTCACATGTGGAAAGAATGGACACAAGTCTTATGAATGTCTAGATAAGAAGAAAGAAGGTGGTGAAACTCACATTGCCAAATCACAAAGGTGGAATGTTGAGGAAGAATATGTTGAAGGCAGAAGATCGTTGATGATGCGAAAAGCTCTCTTAACACCAGAGAAGGAGGTGGAGAGTTCGGTCCAAAGGAACAGACTTTTTTGGATCGCTTGCAAGACCAAAGACTGGGCATGCAAATTCATCATGGACAGTGGTAGCATAGATAATCTCGTTTCTACAGAGATGGTAGAAAAGTTGGAGCTGGAGACTATTGAACATCCAAGCCCATATAGAGTTTCGTGGCTACAAAAAGGACAAAAAGGACGAATTTGTTCACATAGTAGTGGAGGAACTACCTCATTCGTTGCCATCGATCAGAAGTGTGAGTCATCATATTGATCTCATCCTTGGAGCTAGTTTACCAAACAAATCAGCGTACAAACTGACACCGTGGGAGAATGAAGAAGTCAAAAGATAGGTCTAGGATTTAATGGAAAAAGGGTTGGTTAGAGAAAGCTTGAGTATGTGTGTTGTTCCGACAGTGCTCAGTCCGAAGAAAGAAAGAGGATAGAGAATGTGTATTGACTCGAGAGTGATCAACAAGATAACCATCAGGTACATATTTCCATTGCCAAGGATGGATGATTTGATGGATTGCTTGAGTGGAGAAAAACTTTTTTCAAAGATTTATTTGAAAAGTGGATATCACCAGATTCGAATGAGAGAATGTGATGAATGGAAGACAAACTTCAAGACTAACGAAGGGTTGTATGAATGGCTTGTTATGTCGTTTGGATTAACGAACGCACCAATTACTTTCATGAGGTTGATGAATGAAGTCTTGAAGGATTTCATCGGAAAATTTGTCATTGTGTATCTTGATGACATACTGATTTTCAGTAAAACAGAGGAAGAGCATATGAAACATTTGGCTACAGTAATGAAGAGGCTACAGCAAGAGAAGTTGCTGATAAACATGAAGAAATCCTCATTCATGAAGAAAGAGCTCATTTATTTGGGGTTTGTTATTTCCACAAATAAGTTGAGGATGGATCCAGATAAGGTGGAGGTAATTAAGAATTGGCCATCGCCAAAGAGTATATTTGAGGTGAGAAGTTTTCATGGATTGGCTAGTTTCTAGTAGAAGTTCATCAGGAATTTTAGTGGAATTAGTGCACCGATGATGGACACAGTGAAGAAGAGACACAAGTATTTTCACTAGACAGAATAGGCAGAGAAAAGCTTCAATTTGTCGAAAAGGAAAATCACGGAATAACCAATTTTGGTGTTGTCGGATTTTAAAAAGACATTTCAAGTAAAATGTGATGCAAGTGGATTTTCAATAGGGGCAGTCTTGAGCCAAGAAGATAGGATGATAGCATACTTTAGCAAGAATTTGAATGAAGCAAAAGTGAAATACTCCACGTATGACAAGGAGTTCTATGCTATTATTCAGGCATTGAAGAAATGGAGGCATTACTTAATCCCTTAGGAGTTTATCTTATACAGTGAAAATCATGCTTTGCAATTTGTAACTCAACACGAGAAGTTGAATCAAAGACATTTTAAATGGGTTGAATACATGCAGAACTTTACTTTTGTAACTAAGCATATTTTTGGAACTGCTAACAAAGTTTTTGATTCTTTGAGCAGGAAATGTTTGCTATTGTAGGAGTTCAGGGTCAAAAGACTGGGTTTTGATGATCTCAGGGACATGTACAGAGATGATCCAGATTTTAAAGAAGTGTATAAGGTGACTGAGAATCCAATTCTTAGAGACAGAAGTCAATGGACAGAATACATGATCTAGGAACGATTACTGTTTAAGAGCAATCAGTTATGTATTCCAAAATGCTTCATCAGGGAGAATTTGCTAAAGGAGAAACACAGTGGAGGATTGGCCGGACATTTTGGGCATGAAAAGACGTTATCAAAGTTAAACGAGTCATATTTTTGGCCAGTAATGAGAGTAGACGTCAAAATATTTGTGGACAGATGCAGAATTGGTCAGCATTCGAAACGAAAGAGGCAGAATGCAAGATTTTATCAACCATTACCCATACCTGAGAGGTTGTGGGATGCGATAAGTATGGACTTCATATTGGGGCTGCCGAGAACACAAAGAGGGTTTGATTGAATCTTTATGGTGGTGGATAGATTTTATAATATGGAACACTTCATACCGTGTCAGAAAACTAGTGACGCAAGTCACATTGTGAATCTATTTTTCAAAGAAGTCATTCGAATTCACAACTTGCCAAGGCGCATAGTTTCGGATCGAGACACCAAGTTCATGGGACACTTCTGGAGAACCTTATGGAAAAAGATGGGAAAAAACTTGTCGTTCAGTTCATCTTATCATCCTTAGATGGATGGACATACAAAATTTGTGAATAGAAGTTTGGGAGACTTGCTGAGGAGCTTGGTGACAGAACACCATAGTCAGTGGGACAATATTCTGCCACAGACAAAATTTTCTTATAATGATTCAATCAACAGAAGCACAGGGCAGAGTCCATTCCAAATTGTTTATGGTACATAGCCAAGAGGAGTTTCTAAACTGAGGGATTCAGAATGGGATGAGATAAGAAGTGCTAGTGCAGAAGATTTTGTCGAAGAAATGAAGGAACTTCACAGCCAGGTGAAGGAGCGATTGCAGAACTCGAGCCAAGAGTATAAGCGCAGAGAAGATCAACACAAGAGAAAAATTCAATTTTAGGTTGGTGATTTTATTCTGGCACATCTGAGAAAGGAAATATTCCCGAAGGGGACATATAACAAACTGAAGATGAAGAATATTGGACCATGTAAGGTCTTGAAGAAATTTGGGGCAAATGCTTATGAGATTGAATTACCCGATGGGATCGGAATTTATCCGATATTCAATGTCTCAGATTTGTACCCTTACAAAGCTAGGGAAGAAGAAGCAGGTAATGAACAACTAGAGGTTCATTGGACTAAACAGATGCTAGTTGCAGAGAATCCACAGATGGAAAGCATACTGGACAAAAGAGTTAGTAAGAGGACCAGGCGAAGGGAATATTTTGAATACTTGGTCAAGTGGAAGGGACATCTAGTTGAAGATGTCAGCCGGGAGAATGAAGTAGAGATCCAGAAGCATGGACAAACCGTGTGAGAGCTCATGGAAAAGAGCCCATGAAAATTTTCAAGCGAGGGAGTATGATGCAGGAGCATCACCAACAACAAGCGAGCATGGGGAAAACACCAACTCATTTTGGCACAAGATGAATTGTTTGAATGTTTTGAAGTTTGATACACCAAACATAAATGAAACAATTAAGAAAGGGAATACTTGTATATTGTAATCAAACCTTGAGTGTCCCGCTCTCGTCTGAAGGACTAAGTGGCAATTGTGCTAGTAAATGTAGGTAGGTAGTTTTAAATTCCGAGATTAGATAGTTTTAGGAGCCGGAGGGAAAACGGATATAGAAACCCTCACTTGTATCATTGTAACATTAGCAGCATAATCAATCAAGAGAGAATACAAAAGAAGAAGTCGAAAGCTGTGTAGAAGAACCCATGTACAAAAGTTCTGAGATTAATATATGAAGCTTGATTCAAACTTATGGTGTTCAAATACTTTCTGTGTATGCATGATTGAATGTTATGCTCATGATTGTTTTACCTTTTCTATTATACATTTGATTTTATGCCATGTATGTATGATTTCATGTTAAGAATTCGAAGTCTGAGAGAGTAAAGAATGAGTTTCAATTGTTTCTTTGTTTGAGCAAGCGTTTTCCTGCAAGGAGTGTAGTGAAATTGTCTGCAAGGTGTGCGTTGACAGAAGTCAGAGTTCATCTCTGCAAGCTCAGGAGGGATTACATTGTTCTCATTCTCACAGAAGTGAAATTTAAGCACAGGAGCCGTGCAAGGAGTGCGCAGGCCGAGTTCAGTCTCAGAGTTACAACTTGAGAAAAATTGTTGAAGGACTGTTGTCGCAAGGAGTGCGCAGAGTCGAAGAGGTTCGAATACTTGGAATTATTTGAAGAATTTCCAAAAGGAGTGCATGCATGAGTCTTCTTAAAGACTTGAGTTGTGGAGAAAGATCATGAGGGATAGAGTCTTCGAAGTTGTCGAAGAGAAGCTCAAGAGGGCTAGTGCCTTGAAGAGTTGTAAGAAGGCACAACGAAGTTGTTTTGTAGGTGGATAAGTTTCGTGAAAGAACACTTTGTTTATTTCGCAGGAATCGTCAAGGAGGAATTTGATAGTCGGAATTCTCCATGGAGAATTCGTGAAGTTTCGAGAGTCGTTGGATCATGCAGAGGAGCAAGGAGGATTACGGTGAGTGTTTTTATAAGTGCAAGCTCAGGAGAAATTGGGCCGTAGGATTTGAGCCAACAATGGCCATAGAATCACTCGTGTAATCCAATTTTGTCGATTCGCGAGTTGAAGGGTAAAAATCCTTGCACCAATATTCACGAGGTCGCGAAAGGCAATGTCCCAAAATAGCAAGAGAATCTGAGCTATTCATTGGAAGGAGGAGATGTGTAGCGAGATCCTCTCTATCGGGGATTCAGACATGGAGGTTCAGGGAAGGAATTCCTTCGACTTTGCGAGTAGTGAAGTCAGGAGAGAATCACAGCCATCCATCTGAGGAGGAAAGGTGGCAGAGATCTAGGGATCTCGCGAACTCAGAGCTTCACAAGGTGAAAGCCCAGGAGTTGGGTGCTCCAAGTCACGAGTGGTGAAGTCGCGAGAAGATCAGGACCATCCATTCGAAGAGGACAAGTGGAAGAGATCTAGGGATCTTGCGAACTCGAAGGTTCGCAGGGTGAGAACCTAAGAGTTGGGTGCTCCAAGTCGCGAAGTTGCAAAATCGCAAGGAGTGAGGACAACCATAGGATCTAGGTCGCGGGAGGACCATTGGATTAGAACCCGTCACCTATGATGCATTCGGGGGTTCATAGGTTGAGAGGAATCACTTTCAACATCAGAAGTCGTGAAGTGCCGAAAGCCAAGCATGAAGGACATGTGGTAGAACCACAAAGTTGGCCCGGAAAATAGACAGGCGAAAACGCGTCTCCTAGCAGAAGGAGTCAACACTTCGTTGATTTTGTCGTGTCACGGGGATTCAAGAGGTAAGACCATGAGAGATCGACATTGAAACTTGTGAAGTCTCGAGTAGTGATAATGCAAGGACAAAAGTCAACATCGCTTCTCAGGGTTTTGTGAAAGGAAGGTGCCAAGGTTGGATGTTGAATCTCGCGAAGCGGTGAGTAGCGAGAGGAGCTAGCGTTAAGCCTAGCTAATGGTAATGCGCGGAAGGCGCTGACAAAAAAAGAGCTACATCCATTTCATGATCTTAGGTTGTTAGCGATATTTCTTGTCTTGGGCCTAGGGTACCCCAGTCTACAGGATGAACAGGAAACACCCTAGCGCAGCAGCAGAAGGATCTCTTTTCCGGTTACGAGTCAAGTGAGCAGGCAAGGTTTTGCTGTCGACAGTCGAGATCCATCCACGAAGCAGATCAACTGTCATTGGGATTTCGGGGCTGCTAAGTTACCCGATATATAGTTTAAGGGAAAGTGCCTATATTTTAAAAGCTAATTCTGGCTCGTCTGATCCATTGATGCATGGCACAAGATATGGTCACATCGACATATCGACATTCGGGAGTTCGAGGTGTAAAATTCCCTCGTCACTTCACTTCTCGAAACCTCGAACACCGAAATGCTGATAGCGCCCAGAATCAGGCCCGTGGTTTTTGGTTCCTAGTCGTAAAGGAACAAGCCTAGAGGAGGGGTGCTAGTGTTTATCATTTGGCCACTCAGGTCCCAAAGCACCAAAAAGCAATCTCAGCCATTCATCTTGGAGGAGTGCGTGGCGACCATTAAACCCTCCCGGCATTTCTCCCATTGCGATTTTAATAGAAGAAAAACCTGCTCCTTCCTATTCGCAAACCCCGAAACACCGAAAGCACTCCAGAAATTAGGTGTAGGGTCACGGCCCATGGTCATTCGAGAAAGTAGAAAGGGATGTACAAAGGGAGGCCAAAGGCACCGAATTGAGTTTTGGAAGGGGGGCACTATGTTCTCCAGACACCGATTCGGCGTGATCTAAATCCAGGTACCTCCTGGGAATGAATGAAGAAGAGAGAGGGTGGTTGAAGCCTCGCTCCACCCATTAATTGCAAGGCATGGAGGGTCTGGCAAGCGGTCTGCTCAAGAGGGTCTTGTGTACCCATTTTTCCATAAAAGCCATGCCCGAGTTCTCGACTAGCCGAAGGAAGTCTGCACATGCTAGATCGACACTTAATGGATCAGCTACTCCCATTGCTAGAGCCACACGCAGTTAAGATGGCATCTACCATAGGCGCATGATCGTCTAGTCTACATGCGCAAACTATTAGAAGACATGCAGACGCAATGTTTTTAATGAAGCATCTTGTTTTTGTTGTTGTTGTTGTTTTGAGTATATGTAGGCATTTTCGCCATTTTTGTAAAGGATCGATGGTAGAGCAGAGCTCCTGATTGTAAGGTTTTAGTGCGGACTCTAGTTCTCTGGTTATGCATCTGTATATGATATTTCTTGCTTTATGACATGCATCCTTTCTTACTTCATCTAATTTTCATCTTATGCTAAGAGAGTCTGCGAACGAATGATTCGTGCGGATCATTGCAACTATGTCATGATAAAGGATTTATTTATGCATTATTGTATTCTCTGGTTTTCTGTGTTTGAGTGCAAGATGATCTTGTGTTTGGACTCCTTCTTCTACAGTCTGTTAGAAACCCGATGTTTACTACAGGCCTTCGCATCTCTCGGATATAAGTCTTCCCCCTACTCACCCTTACTACACCTCATTGTCTGAATTTCATGCAAGACCTCATCTGCCCATGCATGCTTGGCCTAGTATTGGAGTTAAAACCACATCGTCTGAGTTTACTTCCATTAGATCACTCCTTTTACACCCATTACAAACAATCGTGACATAAAAATGATGGGCGTCGGGCTCTGCTCCTACAAGCAATGTGGGAGTGACCTCTGACGCTAACATTTCTGGCACCGTTGTCGGGGACGAAGTTGAATTTTTTCCCTGGGCAGAATGACATTGAGCCTCTGATTCTGAAGGTGCATCAGACATCATATCCCTTCAAGATAGCTACTGTGCACCTGGTGACTCCACTGTGGAGACTCCAGTGTTTCCACTTCACTACTCAGCTGTGGCTACTGTTGGCACAACTGAAAGCTGACCTAGAGGAGATTTCTCGAGAAGGTTTTAGCAGCTGCTTTCTCAGCCTGAGAAGCTTCCTGGGGTAACAACAACGCTAAGATATGGAATTTTATGGTGAACAAGGACCAAGAATATTTGAAGCTACGCATCTTTCACCTGGCGACTCCATGATTCGAGGATCGATTGGCGACTCCACTGGTTCGAAATGGAGAAAATCCTTGCTCGCAGGTTTGCTCCTTTTAGTTTTTCTGCTATTCCTGGTTTTCCTAATGTTGTCCCCTCTTTGGATGAATGGGGTGATTATTTGGCCATATTTGGAAAATGTGAAGAGGACAACCCTGCTCAGCACCTCAGTGAGTTTTATGAACTCATGCATCAGTGGGAGATACATCATGAGGATGTATTACTAAAAATGTTCATGTTCTCGTTAGCAGGGGATGCACATAGATGGTATCATTCTTTACCCCCTGCTAGCATTTCTTCACTCAGTGAGTTCCATGCAGCTTTCACCGCTTACTGTCAAAAATTGTATCCCTCTGAGTCAATTTGTCATAACTGTTGTGGGGGATACCACAACTATATGCGAGATGAAACTGTTTTAGATGTAGGCTGTGAAGATGGTCTTGATGACCTGGATCTGAACTCAGTCCTTTCTCCTCCTCATTCATCTGCATCAGAGGTGGGTTATGAAAAC
>SNQJ01S0002177.1:141015-172535 GCA_010110895.2 Picea sitchensis
GAGCTTCTATCCAGGAAGCTGCTTGAATGGCTATGGTGGAAATCTGCTTTCACCTAGCCCCATGTAAAGTGTTTTATTAGTTTAGGATTGTATATAAATAAGCTCCTTTGAGTATGTATCTTTATTTTGTTGCTTTTATTTTTCGACTTGTATTTGCAGCAGCAGGATGTTTTGAGCCTGACTCCATAGCCCAACAACAAGGCACTGAAGCTACGTAATGAGTTCTTAGAGCATCACAGGGACGACTCTATCCCCCATGGAGCCTAATGTTAGTGATATTTCTTGTCTTGGGCCTAGGGTACCCCGGTCTGCAGGATGAACAAGAAACACCCTAGCGCAACAGTGGAAGGATCTCTTTTCCAGTTATGAGTCAAGCGAGAGGGCAAGGTTTTGCTATCGGCAGCCGAGATCCATCCATGAAGCAGATCAACGGTCATCAGGATTTCGGGGCTACTAAGTTACCCAATATATAGCGTAAGGGAAAGAGCCTATATTTTAAAAGCTAAGTCTGGGTCATCCGATCCATTGACGCATGGCGCAAGATCTGGTCACATCGGTATATCGCCATTCGAGAGTTCGAGGGGTAAAAGTCCCTCGTCATTTCACATCTCGAAACTCCGAACCCCGAAATGCCGATAAGCGATCTTCAAAGTCTAGCTCATGGTCTTAGCGCCAGTTCACATCAAGCGAGCCTGCAAATGGGGGCAACCCCCTTTATAATAATGTACTATCTGGGTCGTTCATATGAAGGACGTGCGATGCACATCCGTGTCACATCGGCATTCGGGAGTTTGAGGGGCAAGTGCTCCTCGTCACTTCACTTCTCGAAACCCCGAACCCCGAAATGCCGATAGCACCCAGAATCGGGCCCGTGGTTTTTGGTGCCTGGTCGTAAAGGAACAAGCCTAGAGGAGGGGTGATAGTGTTTATTATTTGGCTACTTGGGTCCCAAAGCACCGAAAAGAAATCTCATTCATTCATCTTGGAGGAGCGCGTGGCGATCGTTAGACACTCCCATCATTTCTCCCATCACGATTTTAATAGAAGAAAAACATGCTCCTTCTTATTCGCAAACCCTGAAACGCCGAAAGCACTCTGAAAATTAGGTGTAGGGTCATAGCCCATGGTCATTCGAGAAAGTAGAAAGGTCTGTACAAAGGGAGGCCAAAGGCACCAAATTGAGTTTCGGAAGGGGGGCACTGTGTTCTCCAGACATGGATTCAGCGTGATCTAAATCCCGATACCTGATGGGAATGAATGAAGAAGAGAGAGGGTGGTTGAAGCCTCACCCCACCCATTAATTGCAAGGCATGGAGGGTCTGGCAAGCGATCTACTCAAGAGGATCCTCTGTACCCATTTTTCCAGAGAAGCCATGCCCGAGTTCTCGACTAGCCGAAGGAAGTCTGCACACCCTAGCTCGTCACTTAATGGATCAGCTACTCCCCTTGCTGGAGCCACGAATAGTTAAGATGGCGTTTGTCATAGGCGCACGATCATCCAGTCTGCATGCACAGACTGTCAGAAGACATGCAGACGCAATCTTTTTAATGCAGCGTCTTGTTTTTGTTTTTGTTGTTGTTTTGAGTATATGTAGGTGTTTTTGCCATTTTTGTAAAGGATCGATGGTAGAGCAGAGCTCCCGATTGTAAGGCTTTAGTGCAGACTCTGGTTCTCTGGTTATGAATCTATATATGAGACTTCTTTATTTATGACATGCAGTCTTTCTTACTTCATCTAATTTTCATCTTATGCTAAGAGAGTCTGCGAACGAATGATTTGTGCGAATCATTGCAACTATGTCATGATAAAGGATTTATTTATGCATTATTGTATTCTCTGGATTTCTGTGTTTGAGCACAAGAAGATCTTATGTTTGGACTCCTTATTCTACAGTCTGTTAGAAACCCGATGTTTACTACAGGCCTTCGCATCTCTCTGATATAAGTCTTCCCCCTACTCACCCTTACTACACCTCACTGTCTGAAGTTCATGCAAGACCTCATCTGCCCATGCATGCTTGGCCTAGTTTTGGAGTTAAAACCACATCGTCTGAGTTTACTTCCATTAGATCACTCCTTTTATACCAATTACAAACAATCGTGACATAAAACTGATGGGATTCGGGCTCTGGTCCTGCAAGCAATCCGGGAGTGACCTCTGACGCTAACACGGGTATCGCGGGATTGAGAAGGAAGAGATGGGAGTCACGACTCACAAACTCGCGAGTTGCAAGTTGCAACAAGTGCCTTTAGAATTTGGGCCTTGGTCATAGTGTTTTGGTCACACAAAAAGATGGAGCTCGCACCTAGTGTTGTTTGCATAGGGGAGCTTCCAAAAAGACCTATGGATTGATAATTTGTGATTCTAGTAGGGAATCTAAAGAGTCGATTCGGCTCAAGGGAGATAAAGAATGATCCTGTGAGTGGATCTCGTCCCGAGGGCCGATTGGTCTGCGTCAATACCTATTTTAAAAGACCTATACACACAAATATTGATGTATTGGTCAGTATCCATATCTATCTTGATGATCTAATTGTGTACATTAAAGGACTGATAATTACCTCAGAGTTCCAAGTGTTATTTTTGGGTCCCTTCCAAATTGATTTTGTCCTGGATACTAACTCTTTCATTCTAAAGGATTTATAGGAGCAATTGTTCTCCTACAACACTAATGGTTCTCGCTTGAAATATTGCAAGGGACCAGCGTGAAAAGTTCTAATGTTGCTTGGATTTTCAGTATACTAGTAGCCTAGCTCTGCTTTCATCATGCGCTTTTTCTTTTTTTCCTTACAATAGTATGATTTATGCTTTCTGTTTTAAGAATTTCCTTCTATTTTTGCATTTCTATCAATTTTATTTTTGTTGTTTTAATTTTTGGCAACCTTATTCTGTGAGGATTCCTATTGCTTCATCATATTTTTAATTGATTTTGGCCGAAAATTGGATGTTGGAACAGTTTTTCCACAGTGACACTCCTGCAAAGCATTGTTAGTCAATAACAATCAATCTTACACAGTTGTTGCAATGTTTCCCCTGAAGGCACACTTGAATTTGTTATCTATTTCCACTGTTGTCTTATAAAGAAGTGGTTATCTCCCACTTCTTCTAGTCATTTCTTCATTCATTGAGATCTTAAAGAGCAAATCTGTAAATTTTTTCCTTGAAGTAAAGAGCAGATTCTTGTTGAATGATTATGCATACAAGGATAAATCCCCTCATACTTAAGAATTTTCATGAGTTATTCCCAAAACCCCAGTCATTTTTCCATTAAATTTGCTCACTTCCCCCTGTTGCATAATCTTCCTGGCTATATCTTCTTGACATGTTGTTCTTGGTCTACGAACCCATGAGTTCTAAGTTCTAAATCTATTGAAAACAAATTTCCCTATGGACTCGCCAGTTTGTTGACGATTAAATTTGCAACGAAGTTTTTTCCCGCAAATTGTTGCTAAAGCCTATTATTATAAATCTAAAAGGATAAATAATACTAGTAGGTGGGACCCCCTTGTACATTAGAGATCATATCTAGTTCTTATTTTATGTTTGTGGTACTGTTCGACACTGCTTACATGGTTGATGAGATATTTTTTTTACTGGTGATGGATAAAGCATGTTATGTGTTTTTTCTATTTCTCTAGTCTCAATTTTCATGTTATGATGGTCATGTTATCCATTTATATCATTGCTATCCATTATTGTATTCATTACTGTGACACCTGCACAATAAACATGTTAGCAACAAAACATAAGAGAAATTGAAAATAAATAAAAACAACCTAAGAAAAGTGCAAGGGGAAGAGATGAAACTATGCTCTTATGCTACATGCATTGAAATTTAAATGGTCATTGTTAACCCTAGCAATAAGCTAATAGTTATGTGATTTGTAGAGTTATATGGAACATGGTTGATTTATTTTATAAGTTGGAAATGGATAAATATGATTATGGTATGCACTATTGGAAATTAGAGGGTGATGGTTTCGATACATGGTTTAACTGAATGAGTTAATGGGAAGCTTGTTGGCGTGTACTAAGAAATTAATTGACTGGGGGTGGAGGCGACGTGCATTTACTGCATGTTACTCCACGGGCCACCACCCTAGTTAGGCTATTGTTCAACTGTGTTTGTTGTGATTAGGCTTCAATTTTCAAGAAGAGGAAGAACCGCTCGTCCAACTTGCATTTTTAAGGTGCTCTTGGTTAGAGTTATGCCTTTTTTCCATGCATGAATTTTTTCTGGTTATGAAAGCGATAGTGGCTCGGTATGTATGGGTTTGTTATTTCCTTAAGTCTAGAAACTATGTTAATTGGTGATACATTTCTGGAATGAATCTTTGTTGGTTTTCATTGCAATAAAATTTGAGGTCACAATGTTATTGGTTGTTCTGAGTGCTGGCAACCGTAAAGGCTCTCTCTCATCCTTGTTGGTTTTAGTCGGAGGGTTTCATTTGGCTTAGAGTGGTTGGTTGTTTCCACTCTTTTGTATCCCATATCCAGTATTTTGTTGTTATGGGGTTTACTGGTTGTGAATTCCTTGTGTCACTATGCATTGTTCACTTGGGTATTGGGTTGTTCATGTTACTAATGTTGCGCAATGGATTACGATGGTTCTTTTGCCAAAGGGATTGCTTAAGGAGAGTATTATTTCTCGATCCTGTCCTATCTCAGTATTCTCGGGTTGATTGGGAAAACCATGAGGGTTATGCCCTATGTGTTCTAAGTGTTGTTACAAAACCAGAAGGAAGCCTGGCTCCTATGTTCTTAGTCTCACCTATCTGACACAAGAACTATCACCTTGTCTGCGAAGTTAATTGTGGTATACCATGTGTCAACCATTGATCTTAGAGGTTCTCACCAATGATGGGAGTCGAATCCATGTCTCCCTATGTTGGTCCACAAAGAAAAGCCTCATTTTCTCAAGCCCTAGTTTTCATAGAGGAAACCGTTATGACCGTCGGGTATATTATTGGTCGTTATGAATTGTTGGTATATTGTCAACAGTGCTTGTTTTTTGGCTCGTATCTGTTGATTATGTTGACAGTGGTGTTTGTTTTGGTATTTAGTCACGACATTGGTTATTATGGCAATCAAATTGATAAACTCAACAAGATAATTGGTTGATTGGAGAATTGGTTTGAATGCAAAGTCGTTGTATCTTACATTACAATTGTTGAATGGTTAACCCAACATTATTTTTGATTGATTGAGTCACAACATTGCTTCATGCATGATGTGTTGGTATGTGTGGTGTTCCTATAGCACGATAAGTTGAGTTAATGTTTTCTATGACTGTGTGTTTCAAATTGTCGAATGGAACTTTTGCAATCATGGTAATCATGGCATGGCCATCCACTATATATGTTATTGGTATTATTTGATTGCACAATCAGAGAGAGTCACAGTATTTTTTTTTAAACAATATGGTTTTTTTTATTTGATCAGTTTGTGAGATAAGGTATGGCATACTGTTGTTGCCTCGTTGTATTGGATTGATAGCCCAACATTTTGGATGTCTAGACTCAAAATAGTTAAGACATGACAATCACAGAAATGATATCACATTTTTTTGAGTGGTCTTTGTATCCCACAGTGGCATATGAATTTAAATGTTGATTGTTGTATGTGTGGTTAAAAGGAAATTTAGGGTCTTTGCAGTTGATATATAGATCGTTGTGTTTGACTCTCCACTATGTATGAATATCATATATCTTAACAAAGATAAGCATCGATGTTGTGGCAGTATGGTCTCATTATAATTTAATTGTAGATGAAATTGAGGGCTAATATCATGCATACTTTTTATGTCTGTGTTGATGAAGGTGGTTGATTTTTGATGCTGAACAGAGTGGAATTAAGTGATTGTTTAGTCATTTGGGAATTGTTTTAAAATATTAAATGGATAAATGAGAAGAACATAAATCCTCTACAGGTTGTTGTGGAATGCATACTGTCTTGTTTTAATGACATTGTGTTACAGATTGACTGTGAACAGTGAGCAAGTTAATGCACATAATTGTTTAAGTTTTACAGAGTGGTTGTTCTTTTAGAACAATGATCATTTTGGTTGGTGTTTGATCTTTTACATTGATTTGGAATGATTGTATGGATTACTAAATTAATTTTATCAACAGTACCCGCTTTCTTTCCCTACCATTATTTTTCTTTCCGCTAATTACAACACCCTCGCCTTCCCACATTCATTTTTCACTCCTTGTTCTAAAATTTAATAACAGTCAAGAGGAATTATGTATTGAAGCAGTTTGAAGTCGTTGTTTCTTGGTTGGATTATAGTGATATTTTATTCGATTTGCATTATAGTTGATTGTTGTGCTCTTTGAGAAGTAACCATCTTTCATCCCCACTCATTTTATCATTTTTGGATCAATACAAACCCCTCGCATATCCCAGAACCTTTGTTCACCCCCTGCTCATTGATAACAGTTAAACAATTTGTATGGATTGGATTGCATAAGTATGATATGGTGATGAGCCGAAATCTATTTCATATTTTTAAGGAGTTGTCATTTATGGTTGTAAAGGGACTATTTTCTAATAAATCATGCCTACAGGAATGAGATTTTTCAGTCGAGGTATCCATGGCAGAAGAAAACCGAGGGAGAGGTAATTGGAACAGAGGCCCAAGAAGGACAAGATTCTCCATACACTTTGATGTTGACTTGCAAGAGTTAGGCCAGTTGTTTTAGGCCGGATTTTTCAATTGGATTGGGCAAGGAGTGGTCCAACCTAGGCCTAAAAGGACTCCCTTCCAAGCTCCACAAGCCCCTGGTATTCCCATGCCCCCTCATGTCTCATTGCAACTCGAGGTTCCTCAAAATGACGGATGGCAAGAGATTGTCCACTCGATAGCCTCCCAACATTGTGGTTGGACAAATTTGTCCTTACCTAATCCCCCTCCTAACAATCAGATTGTCCAAGTTGCACCTGTGCACTCACTAGTTCAGTCCTCTCATGCTAGAAAAAGGTTAAAAATCGAAGCCCACCATGCGCTTGACAAAGGAAAAGCCATTGTTTCCCCTTCCTCACCCTCCAATGGCTCTGATAAATTTGTGTCTTCCCAAATCCATTTGGGGTATGATTTCTCTTAGGTTATCAACTAGATTAGGCCTAAAGGCTCAGCGCAACCAAAGGAAAATTCAAAAGAATCGAAGGGTGACAATAACAATCAAGGAATGATTGCATCTTAGAGTGGGAAATATGGTTTTTGAGTTGTTTATGTTATTTATTGTTGATGAAAGTTGAATTCAAAAGTTTTGGACAACATGTTTTCTTTGGATATATGAGTAATATCTTTTTTGAAAATAATTTCAAATATCAATTAGCTAAATTTTCAAATGTTAATGTGATGATGAGGATCACAAGGAGGGGTGTTTGGCTTAATTAACTAGTTATGTTATGATTGGTAAGAGTTAAAGGGAGTTACAAGGGGTCCCACCTACTAGTTATTATTTATTTATAGCCCTTATTATGATTATCACTTTTCCCCCTAACTAAAAAGTTGGTTGAGTTTTTAGTTAACTTAACTAATGAGGTAGTTCAACTACTTCAACCAATTCTAATTTTCTTAAAAGAAAAGGAATGTGGGGAACAAGAGGAGGATAGAAGGAGAATCACACTAAGGTTTTCTCTTTGGATTTATACTAAGATAGTTTAATTTTCATTCATTCCTTAATTTATCATAAGCCTAATTCTTTTTTATGATAGCAGGGTCTTATTGTAGATAGCAAGATTTGTGTTTGAATTGCATCATTCAGACACTTGTTCCTCAGAGGTGTTGATCAATATTTGATAGTCTATGTAGACTTGTATTTTTGTGAATTAGTTTTCATGACTGACAAAGGCTATTGTGCAGATTCGAGTGGGAAACAATCCGTGGAAAGCTGATCCATCTTTTAGAGTTTAGTTTTTTATTTTCCATCAGAGGTCCTTTTGTATGTTCCATCGGGGATGTCTAAGTTTGACTTTGGTCTGAAATTTCCTCATGAGATTTTGTAAAGAGAATGACTCTTTGGTGAATTGGAATGAAATAAAGGATTTCTTTATGTCTCATGTGTCTTGATTATCATCTTGGTGTATTTACTTCTGTCTCTACATTTATTTCAGCAACAATTTTATTCATAAAATCACAATTAAATGAATTTTCCAGCAAGCTTTTAATTGTAAAAAAGAGTAGCCTAAGAACTTGTAATCAATACTTGTGAGTTAGGATTTTATTTTTGATGGCTATAAACATAGGGTGACATTCCCTTGCATTTTTATTTAGCCAAGAAAAATATGAAAATGCTTGAGTATGATCATTTAATATATTTTCCTCAACAATCACCTTGATGCAGGAGCATCACTGTATGTCAACAGCGTGCCAGCTAGCCAGCACATCCTGCATGCATTTAATGGAGAAAGGGAGAGGCACAACCCTCTCAATTTTGAGATTTGAAATTTCAATAAATGTTGTAAGGCTTTTAATTCCAGACCATGCCTTTGTATACGTAGTGGTTGAGGTTTCCTTTAATGGTTGCCTGCATCAAGCCTGGGATGTAGTCAAGACTAGGCATCCATTTATGTAATGTAGTCGTAGGAGCCTCTCTGTGATGGGATAGATCAGAGATGGTGAGGTTGAGGATAATCTCAAGAGAGCCCTATTTGTAAGTAGAGGGTGATAGGATAGAGAATGAGAGAGATGGGAGGAGAGACCAAAGCAGAGAGGTCTTGAGAGAGAGAGTTGAGACTTGTTACAGTCCAGTGTTTGTAAACATTTGTATAGACATACGGATTAATAGAAAAGATTTTTTTCCTGCATAATGTGTGTTTGATGTTTACATGTTTTTACGCATTTCATGTTTAAATGCATAACTGGTGAGGTATTTCATAAGTTTCAATTTCGTTCCGTCTTGGAGTTTTTGAGTGCAATGAGTGCACATAATCCGCAAGGTGTGCATTGACAGAGGTGAGACAACCTCAGGAAATCTCAAGAGGGATAGCATTGAACCTTCATCAACAGAGGTGCAAGGAGTGCATAGGAAGGAACTCTATCTCAAGTTCAGGGAAGACAAAACTACTCAAGGTTATGTAGAGCTCTTCCAAGAAGGCATTGAGCGAGTGCATAGAGTGCACTAGGGAACTTTATTTCAAGTTATGAGAAAAGAGAACTGTCAAAGAGAAGACACTCACAGGGTTGTTGAATACTCTATAGGATCTGCAAGGTGTGCATCAAACAAGAGAACGCCAGGTGGGCATAAGGAGTTTTCTTTCAAGAAAACTTCTTGAATTTGAGTTATTCGAGATCCTCGAACGCAAAGTGTGCACATGATTAAATCTCTGAGGGGACGAAGCTCAGAAGGGATAGCGTTTCTATAATGCAGATGAGACCCAATGGAACTAGTCTCACAAGAGGAAGAGTTGAAGGTCGAGACATTCGAGACTTAGAAAATATTCTAAGTCAAAAAGCAAAGAAATCTCAGGAGGAAGAGAACAACTGTCATTGGATCAACACTGGGAAGACGATATCTGGACGATTAGATCAGTGTTCAGATAGGAGGAGCACACATAGGAGATGTTCAAATCTGAGCCGTCAGATCTTGAGGCATGGATCAACATCCATTGATCTCAAAGTAAGGTGTGCATGGTTTAAGTTTTTTGGAATTTCGTGTACCAAGAAACATAAGAGGGAGAGTCTTTCAACTCCGAGAGATGTGAAATTGTGAAAACATGCTAGTCGTTGGATCGAGAGAACAGTGTCATGAGAACCGCTGGATCAAGGATACGTGCACGGGGTTTAGTCCGTGGGAGATGCGTAGAAAATTATATCTGGGACATCACATATAGCACAGAGGACCGATAGCCATCGGATCCCCAAGAAGGTGTGTGGGGATTAATTCGTGGGAAGCCACATATAAGGGTAGAATGGATGGCAGAAACTTCGAGGGAGAAGTGTCGATTTTCTGTGAGCCATCAGATCAAGAAAAGATGTTCGAGATTTAACCCTCGTAAGAGCAGAGGAGAGAGGACCTATCAAAGTCCCGAAAGCCTTTGGGACCATCCATCTCAGAGGACACGTGTCAAGAGACCCACATTTTGGGGATTTGGACACCGGGAGACCGAGAGTGAAGAGTCTCCAAAACTTGTGAAAGGAGAATTTGAGAAAGGACCAGGACTGTCCATCAAGGAGGACACGTGGCAACTGGTCAACGTTTCATAGAAATCTCTGAAAGGACCAGAACCATCCATCAAGGAGGACACATGGAAAGAGGTCAAGGTTTCGGGGAAAAGCCCAAAATATTTTGAGCTATTGATCCAGTCGGATCATAGCCATTGGTTCCAGAAGGTCCTGGGCCATTGATCTCTCAAAGGGAGAGATTTCAGCATTTCATAGACCGGGGATTCGAAAGACAAAGGAGAGGGATGCTTGCATCACAATTCCCTGAATCATGAAACCCCGAAAGTGTTCGGAGGAATAGCACCAGGTCACAGGATCGGGTCATATAGAGAAGGTTTAAGGGGGGAACCAAGGAGCCATTAAGCCCTTTTCGGGTTTCGTCATTTCGAAAGATAGAGAACAGGGGAATGCTTGCATCGCGATTCCCCGAATCATGAAAGACGGTAGTTTTTTGGCATTAAGCACATGGAAACAAAGTGGTGGTCATGTGGATGGAGGCTAAGGGAGGCACCAAATCTTGTTAAGCCCTTTTCAACATTTCAGGACCTAGAATCGTTTGCAGCTAGAATCACGAAATCGCGAATTATGAAATTATGAAAAGTGGATCGTGGTCACAGGTAGTGGTCACATGGTCAAGCGTTAAGGGAGGAGCCATCTATGGAGTTAAGTCCTTTTCAGCATTTTGGCAATCGAGAGTTCAAGAGTGAAGGAGTCGTGAGATGGGGAGTCCTGACTCGCGAAATCATGAAACACAACAAGAACCTTTTGGACAAGGCCTGTGGTCATAGCTGGTGATCACGTGGGGGTGAATCTTGTGCTTAGTGCTCAGACACACAAGAAGGTTTCAATAAGGGACTTGTGGATTCGTTCAAAGGGTTCTAGCAGAGAACTAGAGGGCCACTTCGGCTCAAAAGAAGATCGATCCAGAGACTGGAGGTCGCTTAACCCTGCTGAGGTAGGGGGACTGGATCAAGTGGTATTAGAGCCACTTTTTGTCTGTAGACTGTAGGCAGAGGGAGGTAAAGTAGATAAATAAAATACTCCAACACACACCATCAAGTGGTATCAGAGCTCTACAATTTTTATGTTTGCATATCACAGACAAGAGGAGGACTGTGAAGGGATACAGTCTGATACCATCATGTGGTATCATAGTTGATATTTTCGTTTGTAGACTCTAGGTGAAGGAGACAATAGGTGAAGGAGGAGACATAGTAATGATGCTATGTGAAGATTGTTGAAAGGTGTGCAACAAATGATAGACAACCAGGCGAGCTATAGGAGGACATGGAGATTCTCTCAGACATAGAGTGATCCATACACTTGCCAGGAGGGTAGGTGAAAGATGGAAATGGCTATTGAAGGCCATGAGCATGGTGGAAGAGTAGACCACCAGTAGATGAGTAAAGTAGTGATTGTATAAGAATTATCTGAGATAAGGGTGAGAATGGAGCAACTGACATTGAATATGTAGCAGGAGGCAAAGATACACTAGAGGTACGAATGGCCTCTTAACAAGAAAGACAAATGGCTTGTTCAAAAGTTGTTGGCCAGCAAACAACAAAAAGAGTTGAGGAAGTGGCTGAGGTATGCTGAAATCCTCAGTGAAACAGAGTTGATTTGCATTTGTGAGCCAAACGTTGGAGAAACCCTCAGTGATGAGGAAGAGGGATCAGTTTCAGATCTCATAAACTGCTAGGAGGGCAGGGATGAATTTTCAAATTGCTAGGTGGGCAATGAAATGAGATCATTGGAGGATCTCATATACTGTTAGGAGGAAAGCCATGGAAATTCATATTGCCAGGTGGGTAATGGTATGAGATTAACAGAGTATCTCATAAACTTCTAGGTGGGTAGAAGTGGACTTTCAAGTTACTAGGTGGGCAATGGAAAGAGATTAGTGGAAGGTCTCGCGTACTGCCAGGGGAGAAGTGGTGAAAGTTTAGATTGCCAAGTGGGAAATGAGACGGGATCAGACGATCTCATAGAATACTAGGTGGGAAGCAGAAAATTCCCAAATTGCCAGGCGGGCAAGGGGAAAGAGGTGAGACTACCTAAAAGTCGCATGAACTCAGAGGAGATTTCAGATCAGCAAGGAGTGTTGATAAGAGAGAATCATAAGAGAATTCTGATCATTGGAGGAATAGAGGTATTCCTACCAAGTAGCCCAATTGAGGCCAGATCATGTGTTGCAGATGCAGCAACAGCAGGAGGACAGCCACCAGAAACTGTCATGGAGGAAGAAATGGAGCAGACACTAACATTTTCCCAAGAAGAAGAAGATGATCATTCAACAAAATGGCTCAAAATTTTCAGCCAGGAAGCTGGAAAGGAAATCACTACAATACTGGAAGGTGCAGAAGAAGAAGAAGAAGAGGAAGCAGATAGCATGGATTTTGCTAACCTATGTGAAGAATTGGAAGCCCTGGAAAGGAGGGTGATGGTGAAAAGTTTACACATAGAATAGGCTAAGTTGGAAGAAGGTAGTGGAGCATACCAGCTTGGGGAGAAGCTGGAAGAAGTAGGAAGTATGTCAGCAGGAGAAATGGTAGCAGTAGAACTACCAAAGGAAGAAGATGAGCAACAGTTCAGTGAGGAGACTGCAAAGCTGGAGTCTGCATCAGAGTGGCCACTTAGTGCCACAAAGAGAGATAAAGATATAAGGGGAGATCGAGCAGATCTTCCCATTGAGAAGACAGAAGTGCGGAAGAGAAGAATACATACAATGAGCCAGCCACTGGAGTAGCTGGACAAGGTAATTGAAGAAATCAAAAGGATGATGTTGAGTTTAGTAGCAGAGACTGCCAGTAATGAGAATCTGAGAAGAAGGGAGCCTGCAAAAGCAGCAGGGAAACAACAACAACAACAACGAAGCAGAGGAGTAGATGGACAACTCTAAGGGAAAGTTTGGGATCTAGGTGGATTTCAACATTGGAGAAGAGGAGCTCATGATCAGGAGATCATGATTTTTCCAGCTGAGGAGTATGATGCAGGATCATCCCTCCATGTCAGAAGCATGCCAGCCAACCAGCACATCCAACACACATTTAATGGAGAAAAGGAGAGGCCCAACCCTGTCAATTTTGAAATTCAAAATTTCAATAAATGTTGTAAGGATTTTAATGCCAGACCACGCCTTTGTACAGGTACTAGTTGAGGTTTCAATTAATGGTTTCCTACAGCAAGCCCAAGACGTAGTCAGGACTAGGCATCCATTTATGTAATGTAGCCGTAGGAGCCGCTCTTTGATGGGATAGCTCAAAGACAAAGAGGTTGAGGATAAGATCAAGAGATCCCTCTTTGTAATTAGAGCGTGATAGGATAGAGAATGAGAGAGATAGGAGGAGAGACCAGAGTAGAGAGGTCTCGAGAGAGAGATGAGACTTGTTACAGTCCAATCTTTATAAACATTTGTATAGACATACAGATTAATAGAAAATTAGTTTTTCCTACATACTATGTGTTTGATGTTTACATGTTTTTATGCATTTCATGTTTAAATGCATAACTGGTAAAGTATTTCATAAGTTTCAATTTCATCCCATCTTGGAGTTTTCGAGTGCAAGGAGTTCACATAGTCCGCAAGGTGTGCATTGACAGAGGTGATACAACATCAGGAAATCTCAAGAGGGATAGCATTGAACCTTCATCAACAGAGGTGCAAGGAGTGCACAGGAAGGAACTATGTCTCTAGTTGAGGGAAGACAGAACTACTGAAGGTTTTGTAGATCTCCTCCAAGAGGGCATCAAGCGAGTACATAGAGTGCATTAGGGAGCTCTATTTCGAGTTATGAGAAAAGAAAAATTTCGAAGAGAAGACACTCACAGGGTTGTTGAATACTCTATAGGCTCTGCAAGGTGTGCATAGAACAAGAGAACGCCAAGTGGGTGTAAGGAGTTTTATTTCAATAAAAATTCTCGAATATGAGTTATTCGAGATCCTCGAACACAAAGTGTGTGTAGGAGTAAATATCTGAGGGGACAAATATCAGAAGGGACAGTGTTTCTATAACACAGACGAGACCCAAAGGAACCGGGCTCGAAAGAGGAAGAGTCGAAGGTCGAGACCTTCGAGACTTAGAAAATATTCTAGGTCAAAAAGACAAGAAAGCTCAGGAGGAAGAGCATAGTTGTCGCTGGATCAACACTGGGAAGATGAGATCTGGACCATTAGATTAGTGTTAATATAGGAGGATCACACATAGGAGATGTTCAAATCTAAGCCGTCAGATCTGGAGGCATGGATCAACATCCATTGATCTCGATGTAAGCTATGCATGGTTTAAGTTTTTCGGCATTTCGTGTACTGGGAAGCATAGGAGGGAGGGTCTTTCGACTCCCAGAGATGTGAAACTATGAAAACRTGCTAGCCGTTGGATCAGGAGTGCAGTGGCATGAGAGTCGCTACATAAAGGATACGTGCAYGGGGTTTAGTCCTTGGGAGATGCGTAGAAGATTAGATCTGGGCCGTCAGATCTAGTGTAGAGGACTGATAGCCATCGAATCTAGAAGAAGGTGCACAAGGCTTAATCCCTAGGAAGCTGCACAGAAGGGTAGAACAGATGGTAGAAACTTTGAGGGAGAAGTGCCGATTTTTTGTGAGCCATCAGATCCAGAAAAGATGCCTGAGGTTTAACCCTTTTAAGAGAAGAGGAGAGAGGGGACCTATCAAAGTCCAGAAATCATTTGGGACCATCCATCTTAGAGGACATGTGTCAAGAGACCCACATTTTGGGGATTCAGACACTGGGAGATCTAGAGTGAAGAGTCTCCAAAAATTGTGAAAGGAGAATTCATGAAAGGACTAGGACCATCCATCAAGGAGGACTCATGGCAATTGGTCAGCGTTTCTTAGAAATCGCCAAAAGGACCAGGACCGTCCATCAAGGAGGACATGTGGAAAGAGGTCAAGGTTTCAGGGAAAGGCCCAAAATATTTTGAGTTGTCGATCCAGTGGGATCGTAGCCATTGGTTACAGAAGAGCCTGGGCCATTGATCTCTCAGAGGCATAGATTTTGGCATTTGGTGGACCGGGGATTCAAAAGATAAAGGAGTGGGATTCTTGCATTCCAATTCCCCAAATCGCAAAACCCTGAAAGCATTCAGAGGAATAGCACCAGGTCATAGGATCGGGTCGCATGGAGAAGGTTTAAGGGAGGAGCCAAGGAGCCGTTAATCCCTTTTTGGGTTTCAACATTTCAAAAGATAGAGAATAGGGAAATGCTTGCATCACGATTCCCCGAATCGTGAAAGATGATAGATTTTTGGTGTTAAGGTTGTGGACACAAAGTTGTGGTCACGTGTAAGGAGGCTAAGGGAGGAGAGAAATCTCGTTAATCCCTTTTCGACATTTCAGGACCCAAGAATTTGAAGGACCTAGAATCATTTGCAACTGGAATCGCGAAATTGTGAATTACAAAATTATGAAAAGTGGATCGTGGTCATGGGTAGTGGTTGCATGGTCGAGCGTTAAGGGAGGAGACATCTTTGGAGTTAAGTCCTTTTCGACATTTCGACAACCGGGAGTTCAAGAGTGAAGGAGTCGTGAGACAGGGAGTCCCAACTTGCGAAATTGTGAAACGCGATGAGTGCCTTTTGGACAAGGCCTGTGGTCACAGTCCGTGATCACGTGGGGGTGAAGCTCACACTTAGTTATCTGATGCACAGGTGGGTTTCAATAAGGGACCTATGGATTCGTTCAAAGGGTTCCAGTAGAGAACCAGAGGACCATTTCAGCTCAGAAGAAGATCGATCCAAAGACAGGGAGGTCATAGAACCTTGTTGAGGCAGTGGGACTGCATCACACCTCAACCTATATCATCAATACCATAATCCAAATATGATATGTAACTCTGTAACATACATGGTTTATGTGATCATAGACCTGCAAACCTTCCTTAACTTTAACAACAAGAGACTATCATTTTCATCAAACTTTACTTTAGTCTCACATGATGAATTTTTCATTAGTCAACAACCCTAAATTGAAACACTCATGAATCTATATATGTAATGAATGAAGGTCTAAAAATGGTACAAAATGTTCTTTAGTGTCTTTTCTACAATTTCTCTAGGCTTCACTTCTTGGAAACTCCTAGAAAAGGAGTTATAGAAAAAATAACAAAACTTGTTGACTTCTGGATTATTCTAGAGAGCTAACTTTTAGAGCATGGCATGCATTGAATATTTGTTGTGTTAGCACCAATATTATTTTTAGCACCTGACGACCATCCAATATCTCCAAGGGTCAGTTTCAAAAGGAAGATTTGTCATTTCTTATCTTCATTTTACATTTGCAACTGTGCATTGAATAATTCACTTTGCACTGCAAACTCAATTCTGCGCTGCAAACTTCACTCTCCACTGCAAACTCAACTGCATGCTGCAAACTCAATTGCGTGTTGAAAACTTGACTGTGTGCTGCAAGCTCGACTGTGCGATGAAAACTCAAAAAAATCATATTTTCATAATAAATTTTAAATTGCTATCTTGGTTCCTCTAAAATTTGGTGTGGAGAAGCACCATATTAGTATTGAATTGCTGACCAAAACTCAACCTGACCCAGCTCATCATTTGGGAGAAACGTTGAAATAATCACCTATAGGAAAGTTTGCAATGAATCCTGAAATTGTGTTGCTAACTCTAACAGTCTGATAAAGCTAAGGTGTAGGAGGGTTTCCACCTATATGAGGAGATTCAAATGGGTTCTCATAGATAAATTAGACACTAAGGGACACTTGTACCTAATATTCAACTCCACTAAATCTCCACGCAATGAGTTGGCTGCAGTTGCATTTATTTTAAAAGACAGTTTCCAAGAATCAAGGAATTAGTTGGATTTTATGTTTGCCACATATCTCTAAAGCATAGAATCCAATGCATGGAGTAGGTTTCAACCTCCTTGAGATATTATTGATGTAATTTTATATTTAATGAGTGAGAGGACTCCAAATAGGAACTAGAGAGAGTTAGAGGAGATATTGAGGAAGTTTAGTTGTGTATGTTGATTTGAAAGCCTGTTGGGCATACCAAAATGTAACATTTCTGCCATTATAGATTTATGAGAGTTCTTACTATCATATTTTGTTTTCTTTGTTTTAAATTTTACATTTTCATCTTGCTTGAATGAATTTAAGACATTGAGGATCATTGCTTGATGAATATTTCTTTTTATTGTTATCTACTTCATTCTTATGTTCATCATTATATATCCCTTTTGTCTGGTAGGTATCCTGATTTCCTTTGATATGTAGAATGTTATGAATCCATTCCCAATGGAATGTCTCTATAGAAAGTTTGATGCTCTCTTTATTGTTCTTTCTTAATAATCCACCAACCATAAAATTTATTTAATTATTCAAATTCTAATGGGTATTAGGATTACACCTACAACAATCTAGGTGTGATTTCTAGTGATAACATTTTTGGCCCCATTGCCAGGGACGAACTTGAATATATTCCCTGGGAGAACAAAAAATATTAAATCTAGTCTTTGATGGTGAACAAAGGTTGCTTACATAGTACAAACTACATCATTCACCTCGCGACTCCATGAACGAGAGATGACTCACAATTTCAGAATGTTAAAGGAATTTGGTGTTGTTTTGGCTCAGAGTTTTGCACCTCTTGACTTTTCTGCAGTTCATGGCTTCCCACATCCAGAACCTCATATATCAGAATGGGGATATTTTCTACTTGTATTCAGATAAAGGAAGGAGGGTAATCCTGCACAACACCTCATTATGTTTCATCAATGTATGGATCAGTTAGATATACGTCATGAGGATGTGCTCATGAAAATGTTCATGTATTCACTAGAAGGAGACACTCGAGAATGGTATAGATCTCTTCCTCCCTTAAGGATTTCATTATTACAATATTTTCATACAATGTTTCATCATCATTTCAAAATATTTTATCCAACTGATCTTACTTTTGAAAAATGTTGTAAAAAAATTGAATTCTACATCCAACATTCATTTAGTAATTCTTTTAGTTATAAGGATGAAGCATAAAGAAATATTGAACATGTAGACGAGGAATCATCCCCATGTAAAACCTTTTCTAGTTCTTTAGTTTCTAAAGAAGAGTCTATTGATTGTTTTAATGATAAGGATGTTAGTGATAGAAACATTGTAGACACATTTTTCCTTGAGACGAATGTCTCTAGCAGTTTTGAGGCTGCTCCAAATTTTCATGAAGATCAACTTGTTTCTTTTAAGTATTCAGATTCCAAAGAACTAATGTACACATCAACATATGATAGCTATGAAAATGATGATTGTCATGAAGAAATAGTCGTAGAAGAATATTTTCCTCGGGTCTTTCAAGAAGTTTCCTACGATGTGTTTTCACTCGTCATTGAAGATAAGGATGATAAACATGTCCATGAGCTTGTGTGTGTTCAAATTTAACCTTTTCATGATAAATTTGAAAATATACTTACTCTTGTAAAATATCATGAAGACAGGATTCATTTTCATCCTTCACTTGAAATATTTGACAATGGTGGAAATATATTGCAGTAGTCTTTCATTTTTTAGAATAGGAGAGATCATAATGTTATTCACATAGAATATTCAGAATAGTAGAAGCCTTGTCCATTGCATCATCCCAAAAAAAATTGTCACGAGTTTCATGATCCATTAGCCGATTGGATGGAGTCTCTATTTTTAAAATCTTCACACACTGACAGTTTGGGCATGGTGTTTCTTTTCTGCTGTGAGTATGAGCTATCTGATAATTGTTTTTTGAATAGATTAAATTATTTTTATGTTTTTTCAGACAACAGTAAGCATAAATCCGTGCCAATAGATCACTTGCTTGGTTGGCTATTTTGGAAATTTGTGTATACATAATCAAAGTGTTTTTTCATTTGGTTAGTATAGGAATTGTAAATAAATAATCTTGTTGTTTCAATCATTTCCCTCAGTTTACACAGTGTGTGAATGTTTTAATTTCCAATAAAGAGCAAAAGTATACTTCAGGTAGGAACATTTCACAGTTTGTAGCTCAGGTCGATTGTAGTCCATGATGGACAACTACAAGTTTCATATTTTCAAAATGGATAATACACTTGAACTACAAGTTCTTGGAAGCTCCTAGGCATCATTCCATTCCTCATTATGAGCCAATGTTAGCACCAATATTGTTTCTAGCACCTAGCCATCATCCAACATCTCCAAGGGTCAGTTTCAAAAGGAATCTTTATAATTTCTTATCTTCATTTAGATTTGAAACTATGCACTGCAAACTTCACTACGTGCTGCAAAATCAAATGCATGGTGAAAAATTCAGTGCATGCTGCAAACTCAATTATGCATTGCAAACTCAACTGTGTGTTGTAAACTCAAGAAAATCATATTTTCATAATAAATTTTCAATTCCGATCTGGGTTATTCTAAAATTTGATGTGGATAAGAAGCATATTACCATTAACATGTTGACCAAAAAAAATCATGACCTAGTTCGATGTTTGGGAGAAAACTGGAAATCATCACCTATAGGAAAGTTTGCAATGAATCTTGAAATTGCACTGCAAACTCTAACAGTCTAATAAATCTAAGTTGTATGAGGGTTTCCACCTATTTGAGGAGGTTTGAATGGGTTCTTAGAGATCAGTTAGACACCAAGGGACAATTTATCCTAATATTTAGATCCCCTAAATCTCCATGCAATGAGCTAACTGCAGTTGCATTTATTCTAAAAGACAGTTTCCAGGAATGAAGGAATTAGTTAGATTTTTTGTTTTCCACATATCTCTAAAGCATAGAATCTAATGCATGGAGTAGGTTGTGACCTCCTTGAGATATTATTGATGTAATTTTATATTTAATGAGTGAGAGGACTTAAAATAGGCAATAGGGAGAGTTAGGTGAGATCTTGAGGCATTTTAGTTGTGTATGTTGATTTGTAAGCTTGTTGGGAATATCAATATGTAACATTTATGCCATTAGAGATTCATGAGAGTTGTTAATATCATATTGTGTTTTATTTGTTTTACATTTTACATTTTCATCTTGCTTGAATGAATTAAATACATTGAGGATCAATGATTGTTCATAAGTAGGAGATTCATGAGTTGCAATGGATTTGTAGTGATTGCCTTCTTTCATGATTTTTGTTCAAGTATTTTTTTTATTCATTTTGCAAAGAGGATCATTTCTTAATGAATATTTATTCATAGTGTTATCTACTTCATTCTTATGTTCATCATTATACATCCCTTTTGTTTGGTAGGAATCTTGAATTTATTTGATTTGTAGAATGTTATGAGTCCATGCCCAATGGAATGTCTCTATAGATAGTCTGCTTCTCTCTTTCTTGTTCTTTCTTACTAATCCACCAACCATAAAATTGATTTAATTATTCAAATTTTGATGGGTATTAGGCTTACACCTACAACAATATAGGTGTGATTTGTAGTGCTAACATGTTATATGTATATGAACATGGTAAACAACATACTACAAACTGTAATATAACAAATCCATTTGGTCTTACTGAATTTCAACCTGTTTTGAAGAAGTTATGACTTTTTTACCAGGAACCCTTGTTTTAGACTAGTTTTAGGACTAGAAACAAAACCTATCATCCACAGAGTGTAACTCCCAAATTACAATGACCGACAAGATGAAATGTTTATCAGAGTTACTTGGATATGTTGTCTCAACAACCTCTAGATTTCACTATGTGAATAATTCTAGAAAAAATGTTATTGCAAAAATGGTGAGATGACCTGTAAATAACATACCTTAGAAAACATCATCAAAAGTCTTTATCCTCCCTTGAATTTTGACCTTATTTTCTTCATGTTCACTATGAAATTCACCTTATATCTCCTTCCGTTGCCTTAGTCACTTGTAAATATTCAATATGCTAAATAGAATACTAATGGGAGACCCTTGATATCTTATTTATACTCTCCAAGTAGCTTCCTCTAGAAGTATCCACTTAACCACATTGTCCACTTAACCACTTTGTCCACTTATCCACTTTGTCCACTTATCCACTTTGTCCAGTTTGTTAGTACTATAAGTCTCACCTAGACTTCTATAGGTGTGAGCCTAATACCCATTAGAAAAATTGTAGGTTTGTTAAAGATAAGAGTTTAGTTCAATGTGTAGGGAATGGGTGATAAGCTCAGCTTAAAACATCAAGAAGAAACCTCCACAAAATATACACCAACAAGCATTTCTTGAATAGTGTCAGACAAACATTTAGAATACAAATGGAAATATGGAAGACTTAGAAGAAAATGTAAAACACAGGCATCAGGTTACATCAAGTAATTCTGAAACACACACAGTAGAAATATCATCAAGTAGGAACCTCCTAATCAACAAAAGAGTACTTTGATAACACTTGCACCAGTTAACAAAGAATAAATTATTCACTGCATTAACGGACAAGTACTAGGATGAACCCTTCATAAATAGCTAGCATCAAAGCAAAATTGAAACACATATATGACAGTAGGAGAGGAAATTGATCACTAACTATTCAATATTCTTAAGTCTGATACATATAGTATGGAAAATATTTACAGTTGAGAGTAAAGATGTTAGTCTCAATATATGACCATTCGAACCCCCTAATGGAGTTACATTATATATTAAATAGAAAATTACATTCAAATTATTCCTAGAACTCGCCAACTAGTTCCTACAAAGTATCATGTGCTTTAGAGAAGCGTAGAAATAGGAAAACAACATAAAATATAACAAACTGATATATTCAAGGAACGTTTTGGCAGTATTAAATACAACTGCAGCCAAATCATTGCATGGAGATTAAATGAATCTATACCTTAGGCACAATTGTCCCTTGATTCTTAATTGATTCTTTAGGAGTAACTCGAAACTTATCTGACAGCTAGAAGCCCTCCTACATATCGAAATCCAAGTAAATTTTAGGTTCGTAGCACATACGTTGCAAATTGTTATGGTTTTAGAAATTCACAGTGCCTTCAACAATATGCGCTGTGAAATTTCCTGTAGGTGTCATTTTTCTCTTAAAACATGTCATCTGATGTCAAAACTATGCAACATCCTTCAAATCTTTGATTATTCCTGCGATAATCTCTAAATCACAAAAGTGGTTTGCAAAAATATCATATGAGCAACTTAATAATAACATCATAATGTAAAAATCCTCCTTAAAGTTGTAAGCATGCATATATAAAGTCCATAGAAAAACTGATAATTTTGATGCAGAGATGATGCTTCATATTCTTCTTCTAGTGGCCACTCGAGCCAACATGTCTAGGTTTTGTTTTTCATTTTGTTCCTTCAACTGTTGCACTTCCTCCTTCAACTTCCTGTTTTCATATGGATGAGCTCTATTAATCCTATACACATTCTTCATTTTCCTATGCATAGATATGGATATCTAAACCCAGTGTTTCTCCTTTTTAACAGTTTCTTCACCCATATCTATAGTTATCTTTAGTTGAATCTTGGCATTCAGATTTTCCTTCTTCAATTGTTCATTCTCAACCCTTGCCTCTTTCAGTTGTTTCCTGATCGTTTTAAAAGTGGGATCCCTCTCATCAGAAGAAGAATTGATCTAAATGATTTATATTTTATTTTTAAGAGGCTTGGTTTTGATTGTTAGATGAGATCATACTATGGATGTACCTTCTTCCATAGGGACATGCTGCTTTGTTGTTGATCTTATGAATGGCCTTCTAGGATTAATAAATTTTGTAGCAACAGGTGGAGAAAATATAAGTTTATTTCCCTTTAAGCTCATTTATTTGTTAGAGGATGTCTACATAGGTGAAGGATCTGCCACAAAAGAAGTTTCTTCCTCAAGAGGTTGTGAAGGAACTTCACTTATCTGATCAGTAGACTAATAGGACTGATCCTTTTTAGTCATCTTCTGTTTTTTGGTGGAATTTGAATGCATAGTATTTTAAGCAAAAATAGGTGCCTGTCACTTTGATTGTGGTGTATCAATAACATCTGGCTGAAATCCTGATGCAACTAGGAAAGCATCCCAGTCAGTATTGGTCTTCTTCAACTCTTCTAACACTAGAATTTTGATCAGACTAGAATGAAAGACACTAGTATCGACCTGCTTAGATTTGACCTAAACTCTATCTCATATCTTCCCAAGGCTTCTAAACATATAGAAGGATATATTCAAGGGATATTTTCCAGTAATTTTCATTAATAGTCTAATATGTTATTAATAGACCATATTAAACCTACCTTCACAAGCAAAATAGCTTTGAATGACTCTAAGAATTTTATCAAAATACTAAAGCATAAGATTTCAAGTTATCTTTTTCATATATTCAACACTCCCTTGGATAGTGTTAGCGATATTTCTTGTCTTGGGCCTAGGGTACCTCGATTTGCAAGATGAACAGGAAACACCCAAGTGCAGCAGTGGAAGGATTTCTTTTCCGGTTACGAGTCAAGCGAGCGGATAAGGTTTTGTTTTCGGTAGCCAAGATCCATCAACGAAGAAAATCAACGGTCATCGGGATTTCGGGGCTGCTAAGTTACCCGATATATAGCGTAAGAGAAAGCGCCTATATTTTAAAAATTAAGACTGGGTCATCCGATCCATTGACGTCTGGTGCAAGATCTGGTCACATTGGCATATCGACATTCAGGAGTTTGAGGGGTAAAAGTCCCTCGTCACTTCACATCTCGAAACTCCGAACCCTGAAATGTCGATAAGTGATCTTCAAAGCTGAGCTCACAGTCTTAGCGCCAGGTCACATCAAGCGAGCCTGCAAATGGGGGCAGCCCCCTTTATAATAACGTACTATCCGAGTGATTCATCTGAAGGACGCATGGCGCACATACGTGTCACGTTAGCATTCGGGAGTTCGAGGGGCAGGCGCTCCTCATCACTTCACTTCTCGAAACCCCGAACCTCTAAATGCCGATAGCGCCCAGAATCGGGCCCTTGGTTTGGCGCCTGGTCGTAAAGGAGCAAGCCTAGAGGAGGGGCGCTAGTGTTTATCATTTGGCCACTCAAGTCCCAAAGCGCCGAAAAGCAATCTTAGCCGTTCATCTTGGAGGAGCGCGTGGCAACCGTTAGACCCTCCCGACATTTTGTCCATCATGATTTTGAAGGGGGAAAGACCTGCTCTTTCTCATCCATGAACCTTGAAACATCGAGAGCACTATGGAAAATAGGCGAGAGGTCATGGCCCGTAGTCACTCGAGGGAGTAGAAGGGGATGTACTGAAAAGGCCAAAATCACTAAGATGAGTTTCATAAGGGGGGCACTGTGTCTCCAGATGTTGGTTCAACGTGATCTAAATCCTAATGCCTGCTTGGGATAAATGAGATAAGAGATAAGGTGGTTGAAGCCTCGCTTCACTCATTAATTACAAGGAATGAATGTCCTGGTTGGAAGGTATACCCGATATGGTCCTTTGTACTAGTTCTTTCCATGGAATCCACGCCGAGTCCTCGACTGGCCAGAGAGGCTTGCACATGCTAATTCAACATTTAAGGGCTCAACTAACCCCTGGCGTGAACCATGTAGAATTAAGGTGGCGTATGACAGGAAAAGTGTAGGCCATATTTGATTGAGGAGACGCCATACATTGAAAGCCCTGAGACGCCGCTGCTAAGCGAATTTTTCTGAGTATATAGGCTCAATCTTTGTATTTTTTAAGGTATCGATGGTAGAGAGAAGCTCCCGACTGTAAAGTTTTAACAGAAATTCTAGTTTTCTGGTTATGTATCTATATGTGAGATTTCTTGTTTTATGACAAACAGTATTTCTTAATCCATCTAATTTTCATCTCATACTGAGAGAGTTCGTTATCGACAGATTCGCACAAATTTATGCAATTATGTTATGATAAAGGGTTTATTGTGGCATCATTGTATTCTATGGTTTTCTTCGTTTGAATGTAAGAAGATCTTGTGTTTAGATGTCTTCCCCTATAGTCTATTAGAAACTGGATGTTTACGATAGACCTTTGCATCTCTCTGGTACAAGTCTTCCCCCTACTCACCCCTACAACAACTCACTGTCTGGAGTCATCTAAGACCTCACTTGCACATGTATGTCTGGCCTAGTTTCGGAGTTAGAACCACATCGTTGTGAGTTAACTTCCATCCGATGACCCGATTAAATAAATCGTGACATAAACTGATGGGCATCAGGCTCTGCTCCTGCTGCAATCCAGGGGTGACTTCCAACGCTAACATTTCTGGCACCGTTCTCGGGGACGAAGTTGAAGATTTTCCCTAGGCAAAACGACATTGAGCCTCTGATTTTGAAGGTGCATCAGACATCAGAGCCCTTAAAGATTGCTACTGTGCACTTGGAGACTCCACTGTGGCGACTCCATTGTCCCCACATCACTGTTTCAGCTGTGGCTACTGTTAGCACACATGAAAGATGACCCTAAGGAGCTTTCTAGAGAAGGTTTCAGCAACTGCTTTCTCAACCTGAGAAGCTTCCTAGGGTAATGAAAACGTTAATATCTGGCCTTTGATGGTGAACAAGGACTAGCCACATTCGAGGCTGCGCATCTTTCACCTGGCGACTCCATGATTCAAGGATTGATTGGCGACTCCACTGGTTCGATATGGAGAAAATCCTTGCTCGCAGGTTTGGTCCTTTTAATTTTTTTGCTATTCCTAGTTTTCCTAATGTTGTCCCCTCTCCGAATGAATGGGGCGATTATTTTCCCATATTTGGAAAATGTGAAGAGGACAACCCTGCTCAGCACCTCAGTGAGTTTCATGAACTCATGCATCAGTGGGAGATACATCATGAAGATGTATTACTGAAGATGTTCATGTTCTCGTTAGCAGGGGATGCGTGTAGATGGTATCATTCTTTACCCCCTGCTAGCATTTCTTCACTCAGTGAGTTCCATGCATCTTTAACCGCTTACTGTCAGAAGTTGTATCCCTATGAGTTGATTTTTCATAACTATTGTGAGGGATACTACAACAAATGTATACAAGATAGAGCCATCTTTTATGAAGGCTATGAGGATGATCCTGATGACCTCGATCAGGAATCTGTCCTTTCTCCTCCCCATTCTTCTGCTTCGGGTGAAGTTATGGAGCTGGTAAAATCTATCAATGCCAGACTTGACAGGTGGGAAGCTGAGTGATGTGCAGAGGAGTTTCCACCCTTTGAAGAAGATGATTTTGGTATCTCTACAATGAATGATTATGAAGATCCCAGGGAGGAAGAAGATGCTTCAGGCGGAGTTATGGAACTGATAAAATCTATCACTGCCAGACTTGAAAGGTGGGAAGCTGAACAATGCGCTAAGGATTTCCCATCCTTTGAAGCAGAGGCCCTTAGCAACTCTACTGAGGGAGATTATGAAAAAAGCTTTCCCACGGGTCTTGTTTATGGTCATTATGAATTTGACCCATGGGAGAGCCAAGAAGAAGAAATCCTCCCAGATAGGATTATGTCTAATGAAGGTTTTGATGATGAGGGTTGTAAGGATAGAAGACTGGGGGAAGAAGATGCTCTGAGTGAACTGATAGAGCAGGCAAAATCTCTCACTACCCAAGATGGAAGGTTGGAATCTTAGGACAATGGGGAGGATTTTCCAGTCTCCAAGGCAGATTTTCTAGATGGCTCTTTCGAGGAGATTATTGAAGATTTCTTATGCGCATTAACATCTTCCCCCAATGAGCTTGTTGTCTCAGATAAAAACTATGAAGTGGTAGTTGTGGAAGAGGATTGTTCTCTTTTCCTTCACGAGATCCCCCATGATGTTTTTACATTCGAGGTCGAAACGGAGGAGCGGGGGATAGTTCCACTTCTGCAAGTTGGAGAAGCTCTGTTCCCCCCCAACTTTGATGATTATCTGGAAGAGGAGCAACAAAACCCCACATAACCTTTTGCTGATCCGAGCAGCCAACCCACTTATGACAATTACAGATCAGAGTCTGAGCTCGATATGCTAGATTTCCAAGAGTAGGTTGCAAAACCTTGTCCTCTGCTCGCTAAGGGAAATTATCACTAGGAAATCATCCATCTCAATCCTTCAAGAGACGCTGAGCAGTACGAGGAAGAGAAGAATTTACCCAGGGGGCCTGTTTATGATGAATACGAATCTGACCCGGGGGAGAGACAAGAAGAGGAAAAAGAACCAGAGGAGCAGTCTTCCCTTTGTTCAGAGCCAATCAGTGAGCACCCACCACCTGAAATCAACGAGCCTACTTCAGGTATTCACCCACCTATGCTTATCAGAGATATTTGGTCGCGTGTGAACAATTGTGTAGTAGAAGAGGCTGTCTGTCGCCAATTTCCGAGAATTGGTCACTCATTCGATGACCCTGTCAGCAAATACATGGAGTGGCATTTCCCTTATGATTTGGAGCTGCCATATCCCATCTCAACTTCATCTTGTAAGGAGAATTTGAAGAGTGTAACCATTCTACTGTCACGGTTACATCAACTATTTGTGATCATTGACAGAAGGAAAGAGCTTCCCTTCAAGAAGTTACTTGATTGGATATGGTGGAAATCTTCTTTCACCTAGCCCCATGTAAAGTGTTTTATTAGTTTAGGATTGTATATAAATAATCTCCTTTGAATATGTATCTTTATTTTCCTTCTTTTATTTTTTGGCTTGTATTTTCAGCAGCAGGATGTTTTGAGCCTGACTCCATAGCCCAACAACAAGCCCCTAAAGCTGCAGAATGAGTTCTTAGAGCATCACAGGGATGACTCTATACCCCATGTAGCCTGATGTTAGCGATATTTCTTGTCTTGGACCTAGGGTACCCTGGTCTGCAAGATGAACCGGAAGCACCCAAGCGCAGCAGCGGAATGATCTCTTTTCCGGTTATGAGTCAAGCGAGCAGGCAAGGTTTTGTTGTCGGTAGGCGAGATCCATCCACGAAGCAGATCAATGGTCATCGAGATTTCAGGGCTGCTAAGTTACCCGATATATAGCATAAGAGAAAGCGCCTATATTTTAAAAACTAAGTCTAGGTCGTCTGATCCATTGACGCATGGCGCAAGATCTGGTCACATCGGCATATTGGCATTCGGGAGTTCGAAGGGTAAAATTCCCTCATCATTTCACATCTCGAAACTCCGAACCCCAAAATGCCTATAAGCGATCTTCAAATCCGAGCTCACAGTCTTAGCGTCAGGTCACATCAAGTGAACCTGCAAATGAGAGCATCCCCCTTTATAATAATGTACTATCTGCATCGTTCATCTGAAGGACATGTGGCGCACATCCATGTCAGATCGGAATTTGGGAGTTCGAGGGGAAAGCGCTCCTCATCACTTCACTTCTTGAAACCCCAAACCTCGAAATGCTGATAGCACCCAGAATCGGGCCCTTGGTTTGGCGCCTGGTCATAAAGGAACAAGCCTAGAGAAGGGGCGCTAGTGTTTATCATTTGGCCACTCGGGTCCCAAAGCGCCGAAAATAAATCTCAGTCGTTCATCTTGGAGGAGTACGTGGTGACCGTTAGACCCTCCTGGCATTCCACCCATCACGATTTTGAAGGGGGAAAGACCTGCGCTTTCTCATCTGTGAACCCTGACACGCCGAGAGCACTCTGGAAAATAGGCAAGAGGTCATGACCCATGGTCACTCGAGGGAGTAGAAGGGGCTGTATCGAAAAGGCCAAAAGTGCTAAGATGATTTTTAGAAGGGGAGCACTATGTCTCCAGATGTTGGTTCGACGTGATCTAAAGCCTGATGCCTGCTTGGGATAAATGAGATAAGAGATAAGGTGGTTGAAGCCTCGCTTCACTCATTAATTACAAGGAATGAACATCCTGGCTGGAAGGTCTACCCGAGACAGTCCTCTATACTGGTTCTTTCCATGGAAGCCACACTGAGTCCTCGACTAGCCAGAGAAGCCTGCACACGCTAATTCAACATTTAAGGGCTCGGCTAACCCTTGGCACGAGCCATGCAGAATTAATGTGGCGTATGACAGGAGAAGTGCATGTTGGATTTGATTGAGGAGATGCCATACATTGAAAGCCCTGAGACGCCGCTGCTAAGAGAATTTTTCTGAGTATATAGGCTCAGTCTTTGTATTTTGTAAGGTATCGATGGTAGAGCGAAGCTCTCGACTGTAAAGTTTTAACAGAAATTCTAGTTTTCTGGTTATGCATTTGTATGTGAGATTTCTTGTTTTATGACAGACAATCTTTCTTACTCCATCTAATTTTCATCTCATACTGAAAGAGTTCGTGATCGACGGATTCGCACGAATTTATGCAATTATGTTATGATAAAGGGTTTATTGTGGCATCATTGTATTCTCTAGTTTTCTACATTTGAATGTAAGAAGATCTTGCATTTAGATGTCTTCCCCTACAGTCTGTTAGAAACCGGATGTTTACAACAGACCTTTGCATCTCTCTAGTACAAGTCTTCCCCCTACTCACCCCTACAACAACTCACTATCTGGAGTCATCTAAGACCTCACTTGCACATGTATGTCTGGCCTAGTTTCGGAGTTAGAACCACATCGTTGTGAGTTAACTTCCATCTGATCACCCCATTAAATAAATCATGAAATAAACTAATGGGCGTAGGGATCTTCTCTTGCTGCAATCCAGGGGTGACTTCTAACGCTAACAGATAGGTTATCTTCTTGATATTCATGTTTCAATAATTTCTTAGAAAATGAAGAATTCAAGGTCATGGCCTTAAACCAACTTTCTCCATGAAATGGTATCTCTATGGTTGTAGAAATGGACTACTCGAAAACCTCAAAATCCAATGTACCAACTTTAGTCTTTTTTCCATTGAAATTTAGTGCAAACTTCTTGGCAACCTCAAGATGTCCTCTCTGCATCTTTTCACAAAACATCCCACTCTCTGAAATGCCTCTTTGAAAAATGGGCTTGAGTTTATTAGTTGCAGGTCATCGTGCTCATCCCTAAGAATTTCTCCTCCTTTATGAATTTTCTTACCTCGTTGATTGTCCATGAAATATTAGTATAAACCCTCCTTCTAATAATAGTTTCTACCAGATAATATAATGAAAACTTGATGAATTTAGGGTTTATTGCTTAATTTGTAAGAATCAGGGTTTGTTGGAAAAAATATTTTTTGCTTAAAGAAACAGTAAAAAAAATGAAAGAGACTGAAGTTGAGAAATGGAGGTAAATATAACAACCTAAAGCTCAAAGAATCCTCCAACAGACAAATTTCTGAGAGACTGTGTAAAACAGAGGGTTTGCAACAAATTGACAATTTGCAGCAACACATTTTAGTGTATGGATTTCATCAGAAAGATTTACAATTTCATAGGTAAGGAGAGGAATATGATGTTGAGTGAGGCGATGTATTTCAAAACTGAGTGAAAGAGAGGTTTTATCAAATGTGTAAAACAACAAATTCATAACGCAATTTGAAACAAATGGGAGTTTGCAACAACTAGGGTTTGTAGCGAGTAGGGTTTTGACAATAGGATTTTTAGGAAATAGGAATAAATATGAAACAAGTACCTGACATCCAAATCCCACTCCCTACAACACAGAACCAAGCCTATCATCCCTTTAATCTTCCACCATCGACATCTTCATATATTTTGTAACGAAATAGTTTGGAGCACCAATGACCAGCGAATCTACCAATCTGTAGTGCTAGTTACAATTCACAATGAGTTGAACCAGTCTACAACTCCTTTACAAAAGGAAATGGAGACATAAAATGATAAACCGTCCCTTTGAAAACGAACCTTTAGATTTTCTTGATGATGTGATGGCACTGAAAACTAGAGTTCATCATTAGACACTTTTTCAAAAAGATAATCATAAAAATATTTGGCACATGTGCTATTTTGAAATTCTACAAACTTTTAGGAACGTATGTAGCGCAAATCATTTGATAGATGACAAGGAACTTTAGGTGTTTGAGTAAATATTTAAATACCTTGTCATACTCATTTGGGTCATAACACTTGATGATGATCTTTAAACAAGCTAGATATGACCAATTTATTTCCCTCTTTTGCTAATGATGACAACTACCATCATGACACCAAGACTTTGAAAACATATTTTGATCAGCCTTTATACCCAAGGTAAAGTCACAACCATGATTTATTGACATAAGAAATGACTCAAAAACATTTTATAACCTGAACCTATGACTCAAACCTAGAATATTAAATGAATGACTCATACAAGAAGGACTGAACATATGATTTTCAAAGACCAATGGACTCTTTCAGTGACTAAGCTAACAAATTTAAAAAAAAATTGAAAACATTTGACCCCTATACATCCTATGTGCTAACACACTTAACCAAATTTGTCCACTTAGCCACTTTTTCCACTTAATCACTTTATCCACAAATAGTAAACTCTCCACTTCTAGTTGCAACTAATTTATTTTTAATTGTTTTA
>SNQJ01S0002177.1:174072-184325 GCA_010110895.2 Picea sitchensis
ACAAGTAGTTGATGAGTTGGCACATGCATGAGGTGTATAGTTGATGATGTTGGTACATATTGATGAGTCATAGTTGATGCATAGTTGAAACATGATTGGTACATACTTGGTACATGGTTGGATGCACTTTTTTATGGTACAGGTTAATTATAGGTTGTTTGGTACAGGTTGGTGCATGGTTGATGCACTTGTTTATGGTACAGGTTGATTACAGGTTGAGGTACAGGTTGATGCATAGTTGATGCATGGTTCATATTTATTGGTACAGGTTTACAGTTGTATATCTCACAGTGATAGTGTGACAGTGGTTCCATCATTCTACTTCTACTTAAGGGCGGTTGGATGGGGCAAGGATACGTGGTTGTAGCCACCTTCCGGTTGTAGCCGGAGAACATAGGAGGTTGTAGCCTCCTTCTGGTTGTATCCATATAATTGGGGAGTTAGAGATTCCCTCAGGTTGTAGCCTGAGAAACTAGTGGGAGAAAACCACGAAATTATTTTTCTTATATGTCTCAAAATGAGAACTGAACAGGAAAATCCAGATGTAAAAGAAGCAACCTTAAAAGAATCCAAAAGATCAAAGAAAAAGAAAGAGAAACAAGAAGAATATAACAACAACAATGACCTCTCGGAAGATGATGAAGAAGTGGCCAACTTCATCAAAAGCCTGAACAAGGGAACCGACGGTAGGTATAGAGGTAATCTTCCTTTAATTTGTTTTAATTTTGATGGTATTGGTCATTTTTCTAACAAATGTCCTCATAAGAAAAGGATAAATGATGAAGTTTACTCAAAAGGCAAACAAACATATAAAGGCAAAAGAACTACAAAGAATTTTTTCAAGAAAATCCTATGCACCAAAGAAGACATCTCATCATCAGATGAAGATGAAGTCAGTAACAATGAGACATGAAGAGTTCTATTCATGGCAGTAAAAGACTCTGACAAAGAAGACTCCGAAGAAGAATATGAAGAAGCTGAAGAAGAAGTTGAAGAAGAAATTGAAGAAGAAGAAGTTGAAGAAGAAATTGAAGAAGAAGAAGTTGACTTTTCGGAAGAATTAAAGTGTGTCATAGAAGTTATCAGAAGAGAAAAAAAGAAGAATAAGAAACTACAAGCAGAACTAGACAAGAAATAAGACACTCAAGAACTAGAACAAATGATCACAAAATTGAAATTTCAAATAGAAGAAGATAAAAGAATTGAAGAAGAATTCAAAGAAAAACTAGAAGAAAAGGCCAAGATCATCAGAAACTTGGAAGTAGATATTGTAACATTAAGAAAGGATATTCAAAATAAAAATATGCAAAATAGCTCAAAAGTTTTGGATGACATTATCAGTAGTCAAAAATCCCATTTTGACAAGACCAGACTTGGATACAATCAGACAAAAAATGAAACAAGATCCAAAACAACAGAGCAAGAAACCTATCCAAAATGCTATGGAGAAACAATCAAAGGGGATAGGAAGATATACAAATAAGATTACAGGGACACTCCTCCAACAAGAAGATTCAGATTTCAGAATCAGGAAACGACAAATAGGCCTCAAGAAGAAGAAGGATTCACAAGAGCACTTCCTTTCAAAAGATCCTCAACTCCTAGGTATCAAACTATATTTTTTGGTTTATGTTATGAATGTAATAATTTTGGACATAAAGCTGTGAATTGCAGAGCCAACAACAAGAACAATAACAACTTTGACAGTTATACACAAAGGGGTTATTCAAGAAGGTCTAGTGAAACACAGAGAAGAAATTACAACAAGTTTGAATCCATGAGCGATGAAGTGGAATGTTACAAATGTAACAATTTTGGACACGTGGCCAAAGAATGTAGAATGACAGTCCCTCCTAAAGAACCTCAACAAAACAACAACAATCACAAAAAAAAACCACAGAAAAGAACATGGATAAGAAAGCAAGATCAGTATAGCAATGAAGAATGCACACTCGTTCTACAAGCTAAGCAGAAGAAACGTGGTTGGTATGTTGACAGTGGGTGTTCAAAACACATGACAGGTGATAGAGACAAGTTTCTTACATTATGAAAGGAAAGAGATGGATCAGTCTCTTTCAGAAATGATGATTCAGCCAAAATCATTGGAAAAGGCACAGTCCAAATTGGTAACAAGAATGAAAAGGCAGAAAAATTTATACTAGTATAAGATATGAAACATAATATTCTAAGTGTGAGTCAAATATGTGACCAAGGTCATAAATTTACTTTCGATTCACAAAAGTGTGATATAAGAAAAGAAGGTTCAGGGAAATCGGTCGCTACAACTACAATAACTTCAAGCAACATATATGTGTTAAGTGAAATTGGAAATGAAAAATGTTTTCTAGGAAAGGGAGATGAAAGTTGGCTATGGCATAGAAGAATGGGTCACATACATTTTGATAACCTTGTCAAAGTTAGCAAAAGAGAAGCAATCAGATAAATGCCCCATATCATGAAACCAACCAACACTTTATGAAAGCATTGTCAACAAGGAAAGAAAACAAAGACAAGGTTCAAATCAAAGGAATATTCAACGACAAGACCACTGGAAATTGTGCATATTGATCTAGTTGGACCAATTAAAACAAAGGGCTTAAAAGGTGAGGAATACTTTATGTTGTTAGTTGATAATTATACAAGAATCACTGCAGTTTGCTTTCTCAAGAATGAATCAGAAGATTTTGAAAACTTTAATATCTACAAGGAAATGGTTGAAAATGAAATGGATTCAAAAATAAAATGCTTGAGATCTGATAATGGAGGAGAGATCACCTCAAATGAATTTATGGACTACTACAACAATCATTGAATAAAAAGGAAATTCTTCGTTGCTAGGACACCTCAGTAGAATGGAGTTGTAGAAAGAAAGAACATGACAATACAGGAAATGGCTCAAACAATGTTAATGGAATCAAAATTGACAGATATTTTTTGGACACAGACAGTGCATACAACAATTCACATTCAAAACAGAGTAATGCTCAGAAACAACATTGACGAAACTCCTTACGAACTATGGAAAGGAAGAATAGCAAATGTAAAGAACTTTAGAATTTTTGGTAGCAAATGCTATATCAAAAAGGATGATGGTGGAATGGAAAATTTTGACTCTCGTGTGGACAAAGGAGTACCTGTTGATAACTCAAGTACAAGGAAATCATACAAGTGTTACAATTTAAGATTGAACAAAGTTGTGGAAAGAATCAACGTAACAATTGATGAAACAGGCAGACCAAAATCAAAGGAAGAAAATGAATCAATGAAACAACCCTTATAAGAAGAAGAAGAAGATGAAAAAGAAGTATAAGAGGAATATGAAGAGAATATGACAGAAGTAGAAGAGAAAGTTCATCAAGTTTCTCCAAAGACACCCAATAAACGAGTACAGAAGAATCATCCTTCAGATCAGATTATCAGAAACAAAGATGCAAGAGTTGAGACTAGAAGAAGAATATGTTCACCAAAACAAACACACCTAGCACTCTTATATACAATTGAACCAAACAATTTTGAAGAAGCCAACAAGGATGAATTTTGGAATAAGGCGATGGATGAAGAATCAGATCAAATAGAGAAAAATGACACTTGGGAATTGGTTCCAAGACCAAAGAATAAGAATGTGATCCACACAAAATGATTTTTTAAAAATAAATTGAATGAATATGGACGAGTTACAAAGACCAAAGATAGATTGGTATGTAAAGTATATGCTCATATTGAAGGAATCAACTTTGAAGATATATTTTCCCCAGTTGCCAAAATGGAAGCAATTCGTTTGCTTTTAGCTTATGCATGCTCGAAAAATGTTAATGTATATCAGATGGACGTAAAATCATCTTTTTTGAATGGGGAACTTGAAGAAGAATTCTACATTGAACAACCAAAAGGATTTCAATTGTCAAAGAACACATATTATGTGTGTAAATTAAAAAAGGCCATGTATGGTCTAAAACAGGCTCCTAGAGCATGGTACTCTAGACTAGATAAGTACTTGCAGCAGGCCGGGTTCAGAAAAGGAAGTGTAGACAACAACCTCTACATCAAGTTAAGTCAAGGTAATATTTTATTAATTGAAGTTTATGTTGATGATACTATTTTTGGTAGTGATGATGACAGGTTAAGCCAGAAATTTGCAAAAGATATGAAAAATGAATTTGAAATGTCGTTACTTGGAGAACTATGTTTGTTTTTGGGACTTCAGGTACGTCAAATAAATCAAGGAATTTTTATTTCTCAAACCAAGTATATCAGAGAAATGATGAAGAGGTTTGGAATGGAAGATTGCAAACCAATTATCACTCCCATGCAAACCAATTGCAAGTTGAGCAAAGATGATGAGTTGAAGTCTACAGATCAGAGGCAATACAGGTCAATGATTAACAACCTACTATATGTGACAACATCCAGACTAGATGTAATGCAGGCAGTTGGACAGGTGGCACGATTTCAAGCAGCACCAAAGGAATAATATGTATTAGCAGTGAAGAGGATTTGTAGATATCTCAAAGGAACATAAGAGGTTGGATTATGGTATCCAAAAGGAAAGGATCTATGACTAATTGCCTACACATATGCAGATTAGGAAGGTTGTATTGATGACTGATGAAGCACCAATGGAGCAACGTTCTACTTGGGTGAGTGTTTAGTATCATGGCTAAGAAATAAACAATCAACAGTATATTTATCTACAGTTGAGGAAGATTATATTGTAGCAACATCATGTTGTACACAGTTACTTTGGATGAAACAAACTCTGACAGATATACAGGTTGAGTGTGATGAGCCCATTCCAATCTATTGTGATAATACAAGTGCCATCAATATCTCGAAGAACCCAGTGATGTACTCCAAGATGAAGCACATTCCAATCAAGTATCACTTTCTACGAAAGAATGTTGTAGAAAAGAACATCAGAGTTGAGTATGTGGGCAGAAAAGAACAAGTGGCAGACATCTTTACAAAACCACTTCCACGGGAATCCTTTGAATATCTTCACCAAAGACTTGGAGTTATTTCCACTCCAAAATGAATGATTTTTGAATTCTTTTTGAATGCTTATCTTATATGTCTTAGATGTACACAAGGAAGCACCATAAGATGACAGTTCAGTCAGGGGGAGTAGCCTCAGATGGAAAGATACCTTTGCCATTGATGACAAAGGGGGAGAAATTTATAAGATGTAGAGGAAAGAGACATGGTTCCAGGGAGAGAAGATTTATCAAATGCAGAGGACAGAGGCATGGTTCTAGGGGGAACATGAGTGATATGATTTTAGTATTGCATCAGAGTGTTGCCATCAATGCCAAAGGGGGGTATTGTTGATTAAGGTTGGTTGTCATTGATGTCAACCCTTGAAGAAAGACCAGCATCACAAAGGTTTGGGTAATGGAACCAATATTGTTTGATGTAAAGATGAATCATTATTGTCTTTTCATGGTTGATAAGAAGTAAATATGGATGAACTCCAAAGTGGTCCCCTTATAGTGAAATCCCTCATGGGAAGACGCTTTGCGGAGTAAGATAACCCATGCCTAATTGTGGAATAATGAGATGAAGGATAGTGAATTTTTCAGGGAAACTATCCTAGATGGATAGTGTTTTTCATTCTGTTTCTGTTGGCATGTGGAACATCACATAACTCTTCACGGTTAGAGATTTATGACCATGTGAAGTTGGAGAACCCAGGTTTGGGTAATGGACCCAAGTTTGTTTGATGGATAATGGTATGATTTTTTATATATTTGAAGGCAATACTATTCTATATGGATAGTATATGTCATTCCATTTCTGGTGGTATGTGTAATGTCACATAAATCCTCACGGTTTGAGAGTTATGGCCTTACGAAGTTGGACGACCCTCATATGTCATCTAGAAGCCCCAAAAGGTCAAAGTAGTCAAAGTGGTTTAAGAGTTTTTCGAAGGTAAATAATAAATTGAAGTGATGAGTGTACTATAATTCAATATGAATATAGAATAAATTATTTAAATAATAAATTTAATGGAGAAATTAGAAGTGGGTTAGCTCTAAAATAAGGAAAGTGGGGAAAGTGACCTAGAAGATATTTTTAAGGATGCTACTTGGAGAGTTTAAATAAGAAGCAAGGATCTTTCATTTAAGACACACTTGATAATATTGAATAACTATAGGTGTCTGAGTTAACCAAAGGATATCTAAGCCGAATTTCTGAAGGAAGGTGAAGAAAAGAAGGTCGAAATTCAAGGAAGGATAAATTCTTGTTATCATGCTTTCTAAGGTATGTTATTTACAGGTCATCTCACTATTTTCGCAATAATTTTTTTTCTAGAATTATTCAGACCATGAAATTGCTATGAAATTGAGGAAACATATCCAAGTATCTGTGGTAAAACATTTAACATGTGGTTCATTGTATTTTTGGAGCTACACTCCGTGGAAAATAGGGTTTGTGGCTAGTCCTCGAACTAGTAAAAAATAGGTGTTTCGAGTAAAAATGTCATAACTTATTCATAACAAATTAAAATTTAGTAAGACCAAATGTGTTGGTTAGAGAACAGTCCATAGTATGATTTTTAGTATTTTCAAATTGATTCAACAAATATTACGTGTGGGGCACACTCTACAAGGTCTCTCTCTAGAATAAGCCAGAATTCAACAAGGTATGCCATTTTTTCTATAACTCCTTTTCTGAGAGGTTCCAAGTAGTGCCACCTGAAGGAATTTCATAAAACACACTGAAAAACATTGTATATCAATTTCAGATCTTTATTCATTACAGGTACAAATCTATGATTACTTCAAGCTAGGGTTGTTGACTAATCCAAAACTAGGCATGTGAGACTAAAGAAAAGTTTGATGAAAATGCTAGTCTCTTGTTGTTAAAGTTAAGGAAGATTTGCAAGGATGTGATCATATACACCAGTTCTATTACAGATCTACAAATCATATTTGGATGATGAAACTGATGAGGGATTTTGGTTGAGGTAAATATTGAGTACATGGTTGAGACAAGTAGTTGATGAGTTGGCACATACATGAGGTGTATAGTTGATGATGTTGGTACATATTGATGAGTCATAGTTGATGAGTAGTTGACACATGATTGGTACATACTTGGTACATGGTTGGATGCACTTGTTTATGGTACAATTTGATTACTGGTTGTTTGGTACAGGTTGGTGCATGGTTGATGCACTTGTTTATGGCACATGTTGATTACAGATTGAGGTACAGGTTGATGCATGGTTGATATATGGTTAAGATTTATTGGTACAGGTTTATAGTAGTATATCTTACAGTGATAGTGTGACAGTGGTTCCATCATTCTACTTCTACTTCAGGGTGGTTGGACGGGGCAAGGATAGGTGGTTGTAGCCACCTTCCGGTTGTATCTGGAGAACATAGGAGGTTGTAGCCTCTTCTAGTTGTAGCCAGATAATTGGGGAGTTGGAGCTTCCCTCATGTTGTAGCCTAAGAAACTAGGGGGTTGGAAACTCCTTCCAGTTGCAGCTAGAAAACAAAGGAAGTTGGTGCTTCCAATGAATGTAATTCTTCAAGACATATAAGAAAAAACATTTTTTGGTTTTCTCCCTCTTTGGGTTTCCACGTAAAACAATGGTGTTCTGTGTATGTGTATGATAGTTCATTTGTTCATTGCTCATTATTGGATGATAATTCTACATTGACATAACACTTGGATTATTTGGTCAAAAAGGATTAAATTTCTCTATTACTAATTCACCCCCCCTCTCAGTAATCCAACAGGTTCGGAGGCGAAGACCTTGAAGGAAAAATTGCCTTGTAAATCTATATTGTAATTTCATTGTAAATCTAGACTGTTCATTATAAGGTCGTAGATCTAATGGTAGAAATTATGTTAGGGATTTTTTCCCTAGAAGCAACCCTCTTAATGAGGGAAATGTATTATGGATAGGTATGATAGAGAATATTTTATTCTGAGAGAGGAGACTATGAGAGAAAGAAGAGGAAGTTACAACGGGTGTGTTGTAGGTTGTATCCCTTCATTTGATGGATAATAATAAAGGAAGGACCTGATAATTTCTCTAGTGGATGTAGCCCACACTGGGTGGACCATGTATATCTGTGTCTCTATTGTATTGTGTATCATTTGTGTTTTATTTCTGCATTTATTTTATTTTATTGCTCTGTGATATTGTTTTTCTAACAATCGGTATCAGAGGGAAAGGTAAATCTGTAGTATACCTAGGGAGGTAATATGGGGTACCTAGGGAGGTACCCAATGTGAATGTATTTATGTGTTATTAGTGGAAGTCAATTAATATATGGGAATGTCGTCATTCAATGTAAGGTGGACTAGGTCCACTATGGTAGTTGGATGTAATAAATGTGAGGAGGCTCTCTAGAAGGTTCCTAGGAGATAGGGAGAGATATATAAAGAAGTGTAGGCAATGTAATGAAACATAGTGAAGAATATTGTGATTGTACAAACAAGGATTGCTTGAGAAATTTTATCCTTCCATAAGGATTAATATATGGTGTTACCCTACCTCAAGGGTTTTCTCTATTTCTTGTGTTCATGTTATGGTGAATGGTTTATGGTTTATTCTTGGTATTATTGAAGTATATTTGCAGATCTGGTATAGGTACTTAACAATTGTTATCAGAGCGCTTTCCTTGGCCAAAGAAGGAAAGATTTGTTTTCTCTTTTTGCAGAATTTTTTATAGGGAAGAAAAAGAGGGCGGCGCACTTCATGTTCAGATATAATTATTTACGAGCTGAATTTGGAAACAAAAATTGGGTATTTGAATTCCTCTCAGAAAAATACCCAATTTCAAAAAACAAATCAACCGAAACGGAGTTCGGGAAGTAAAGTTATGAGCATTTTAAATTCAGCAGTTTTTCAGAGTTTTTCTGGAAAAAACCGTGATTTTCTGTCGTAACTTATTGTTCTATTTTTGGGGGGTTTTCATACAAAGATGTATTTTACAGGGAAATGTGATGGCCCTAGTATTGAATCATTTATCAAAGAAAGAAAATCAGCATGGGAAGATACTTGGCCCCATTGGGTAGATCTCAAATTGCAAGGTGATGCTGCCATTTGGTGGAAATCGTCTGATTATAAGGAGATGATGAGATTTTCCAATGTAGAATTTGAAAAAATATTGTTAGACAAGTGGTCTCATAGAGAAAATAAGGATAAAGAGAGAACCAAGAGTTTATTTTCATGTGAAAAATCTATATTATAGGTTCATGGTTGTATTCATAAAGAAAATATCGTTGTNGCTATGGATATGGATGAAGTGGATATTGTTTTGGGATATCCTTGGATCGAATCAGTGGGTACCATTAATATTAATGTGCAAAAGAAGTTTTTAAAGTTGTGGTACAAGAAAAAGAAAATCACATTGTAGGATGTGTCTCTTAGAAAGAAAGATGGACCCATGGAGGCTAGCAAAGAAGTTATTTCCCAGTCTGAATTTGAATCAGAGGCAGAGTCTACAGAATGAGATGAAGCAAAAATACAAGAAGGACATAATCAAGAAGCTAAGGAGGTCATTGACTCAAAGGCACAAAGTGTTGCAGATTTGAAGAAAAAGGAACAAATTCCTACAGTTGTTGTATATCGCCATCCACATCATATAGAGATGCAAAAGTCATCAAGGCAAGGACATGTGCATGAACACATTTATGCACTAGTAGGGCACCAGACAGGAAATATAACGATAAAGACAGGGCAACCCCAACATGATGTAGAGAAAGATAAGGGTGGAAAGGTAGTAGATAGACATCATGTTCGACTTCCATTGGGATGGATGGATGGTTGTACTTGGTACCAGTTGGCTACATTGCTTAGTCGGTCATATTATATGGTTTCTTCTCATGTTTCGAGGATGAAACATGTGAAGGGGGATGGAATGTAGTATACCTAGGGAGGTAATATGGGGTACCTAGGGAGGTACCCAATGTGAATGTAGTTATGTGTTATTAGTGGAAGTCAATTAATATATGGGAATGTGGTCATTCACTGTAAGGTGGACTAGGTCCACTATATTAATAAAGGCCCACTATGGTAGTTGGATGTAATAAATGTGAGAAGGCTCTCTAGAAGGTTCCTAGGAGATAGAGAGAGCTATATAAAGAAGTGTGGGCAATGTAATGAAACATAGTGAAGAATATTGTGATTGTACAAGCAAGGATTGCTTGAGGAGTTTTATCCTTCCATAAGGATTAATATATGGTGTTACCCTACCTCAAGGGTTTTCTCTATTTCTTGTGTTAATGTTATGGTG